>VZTD01003686.1:453219-500719 GCA_013397725.1 Rhagologus leucostigma
CGGAGCTCAGGGCTCAGACGGCGGTGTCTGCGGGGATCCGCCGTGCGGGGACGGAGAGGAGGGAGCCGGGCTCTGCTCCGTGCTGCCAAGCTGCAGGACAAGAGGCAGTGGGCAGAAGCGGATGCACAGGAAGTTCCACCTGAATATGAGGAAGAACTTCTTTCCTGTGCGATTGCCCAGAGAGGGTGTGGAGTCGCCCTTACTGGAGATACTCAAGAACCGTCTGGACGCAGTGCTGTGCCGTGGGCTCTAGGGTGACCCTGAAGTTGGACCAAATGACCCCTTGTGGTCCCTTCCAACCTGACCTATTCTGGGATTCCGTAATTATTCAGCTTCTGAAGTGCCACACCTGCCAGTGATGATTTCCTGCCGTTAAACAGAGACAGGTATTGTCACATGGAAATGGGCATTCTTGTATGTTAGGGATGATGAACCAATCTTTGGGACCTCACAGGGCTGATACACAAGTCGCCACCAGCAAAAGCTGGTTTGGAAGATAGATGTGTTCGTAGACCTACTGTAGGATGTTATCTGTCGGTATTCCCATGAAATCAGGTGCTGTGGGGGAGCAAAAGGCCTAACACCATTACAAATACAGAAGACTTTCCACAATAGGAGAAGGAAGATTATTTTCTTTTTTTCTCAATGCCTATTGCTAAATGAAGTTGCTCTTATGACCCAGACACTTCAGACCAAAGTGTTGCTGTACCTTAAGGTGTACCTTCGACCAAGGGAGGATGGTCATTATGGAGGCACCACAATACACATCTTACAGTGAAGGATGCTCCTATCTGCTGGAGTGAAGGTTGTGGAGCACTGGCAACGCTTTCCAAGTGTGAATTTCTGAGCAGAATTTTGACTTTAAGCATATTATCTGGATACTGAACTCACCAACAGACACAGAACACTCAAACTTGAACGAGGAGACAGGAACAACAGTTACACAGAAGGCACAAGGCTTGTATAGGAATAGAAAGAAAAAATACCTATGCTGGGCATATGACAGGACTTTGCTGGGTATTCAAAGGGTCACACTTAGAAATGCCAAAAAGGGGAAAGATATTTATTTAGCTTTTTAACTCTGTTAATCCTTATAATGTTCATGGTATAAGAATCAGAATCAGTTCACCAGCAGAACCACAAAATTGTAATTTAGATTGAAAGAGATGTCTAGCCATCGCCTAGACCAAGTCCCTGCTCCAAGACATTGCTTTTAATATCAGGTTGTTCAGGGCCATGTGCAGTGAAGTATTGAACACCTCCAAGGACAGCACAGTATTTCCATAACTTCTCTGGGCTACCTGTTGCACTGTTTATCTTGTGATAAAAAAATTGCTAATAAGTACTCAAAATTTCCCATGTTCCAACTTGGGAAACACAGGATCAGCCATAAACATCCATCTCTGAGAAAAGCCTGGGCTCCATCTTCTTGGTATCATGCCATTAAGTAGTTTTATCAAGACACAAAGTTTCTTAACTTCTTCTACTCCAAGCTATGCAGGCTGAGCTCTCAACCTCTCCTTATACATCATATTCTCCAGTGCTCTGGCCATCTTGGTCACCCTTGTACCCTTGGTCACTTCAGAATGACCCTGGACAGGGTTGTGGCAAGGATTGCAGTGACGGGCTGGATCAGGTTGGCAGGGTTGGATGCAGGAAGCTCAGGCAGGGATGCAGGGGCAAAGCGGCAGGGTAGCAGTCAGGGACACAGGGTGGCAGGACAGGTGCGAGGGCCAGCAAGAGCCAGCAAGGGCAGGAGAGCCAAAAGGCAGGGTGGGACCAGGTCACGAGCAAGCCGGAAAATGAACAGCAGTGAGCAGTAGCAAGCAGCAGCAAGCCCCCAAAGAACAAGACTCAAAAAATCCAAAGCCAAAAAGCCCAAGCCAAAAAGCAAGTCTCAAAAGCCCCTCAAACCACCAAGCCTCAAAAACAAAAGCACTGTTTCAAAAAAGCCCCCAGACAAAAAAGACAAATCTCAAAAGCCCCCCAGAGCTGGGGAGCAGTTACTTTTTATGCCCCCTGGCCTCTCCCAAAGTCCTCCTGCTGACAGGCCCAGTCCAACGTTCCACTGCAGTCCATTGGTGAACTTTTGCCATCTGGTTGGAGGACCTCTCTGGAGGGTACAGGGACCTTGGTGTTCCCCTGATGACTGCCTGTCCCATGTGAGGTGAAATGTTTGCCAGGCGGTCTCGTCAGAGACAAGGTTTTCCTCATCTTCTCCTAGCTGCCTTCTGCAGGTGGCATGTGTGCAATCCCTCCTCCACATGCCTCTGACAATCAGTGTTGAGACAAATCAAAACTAAATTGGCTCCTCACAACTGGACATGGTAACCCAGATAAGGTCCTACAGGTACCAGACAGAGGGGAAGGTCACTTCACTTCCCTCTTGTAGGTGCTGGCTACACAGTTAGTAAGTAGTGCCCAAGGTGTGGGTGGGTGACTGCTGCAAGGGCATGTTGCTGTTGCACCCACTGCATAGCAGTTTATGGTGTGTGTGTCGTGCTGCTTGTCTCCTGCCTGCTCTGCAGTGACAGCTGTAATTTATGTGTTGGAATAAGCAAACACAGCCCTGAAAACTTCCAGGGTAACAATTATGCCAGTCCTAGGTGGCTGTTGTTACTGCAATTCTGCACATCCCACAACTTCAAAATTTTAAACTTTAATATTAACAACTATATTTTCAGAATCTTCATGTGGCTACGGAAATTACTGCAGGTCACTGAGGCCAAGAGAATTAAAGCTATTGCTTCCAGTTGATTAATTGATTCAAGCCCATGGCAGAGCAGTTTTTGAACTGAACAGAATGCACTTCATCCACAAGTTAGTAGCCTAAGATTAATCTTCTTTTCTGTGCAGAACTTTGGTTCTGGTTATTTGGTTATATGTCTGGTTATTTACCAGGTTGTTTGGCCTGTAACTATCTCTACTGTTAGTCAATTACATGTACATGTTTGTAAATTCTATATGTATAGAAAAATATGTGTTTGAGCATGTATAATGAAAGGTTTGTTATTGTCAGACTTGTAAAGGCCCCAGCATGAGACAATCATTAGGAACTATGAATGCCTTTAGAGTCTTAATTTCTTACTGAGTCTCATGTGTTCTATAAAGCATTATTTTATTTACAGCTACTTTAAGGTTTTAAGAAAGAAATACTTTGCACAGTGTACAGAGAAGATTTCAACCACAAAGCCTTCTAAGAAGAGGAAAACGAGATTTTTAGTAAACCAATGGCCAAGAGAGTGACAAAATGGAATATTTATCATTTTAAATACATGCTGTTTTGATTACTTCAAATATATGTTTAAAGCTTGCTGTTAAGACAGTTGCTGGAAATCTATCATGATTTCACCTTCTTGATCACTATGATTGCCTTTTTGCATCACTATTTTCGTAAAATGGTAAAAGCTCTTAAGTGCAGGATCTTTGATTGTGTAGCATGTATTATCATTCAGTTCTATCTCTAGATTATGATGTAATCCTGTTTTTTTTTTTAAAGAAAATTCTAAACATTTATATAAAAGTTTTCATCATGCAAAATTGAGACTTTGGTGTATGTTATGTGTTGACTTTTCAAGATGCCTTTAGAAAATGTACCTGCATTTTAAAAATATTTTCTTTCCTATTTAGGAATACTGAAAGGTCACAGAATAAACTTCCCTTTGATCCAGATTTTGGTATTCAGGCATTTCAGGCAGGTGTTATTTTGCTTTATGAAAAAAGCTTTTCATTTCAGGAATTCATTTCACTATTAAGTACTGGCTAAGTAACATTTGTAACTTAAATATCATGATAACATACATTTGTTATAATAAGTAAATATAGCACCACTCTGAAATAAACTTTCTGTATCATGCTTTCTGTGCTTCTCTTTTGCATATTTTTGCATTTCTAACAAGTGGCAGAGATCCAGAACCTACGATTTATGGATCTTGTGAACTCTTGGTTTGATTACGAATGAGCCGGCATCGAAACTGTTTTGCATTTGTTGCATGTATCTACTACAGGTGCAGAACCTATCTGTAACGAGTTCTGCTTGATATCCCCAGAGGGCATTTAATAATAATTTATACTTTTGCTACCATTCTACTTCTGCTGTAAATGTTCAAGGTTAAGTGCTCTCTCCCTCCTAATCCTGATTATGTATCCAGTCTGGGCTAGGGTAACAGGGGAAATGAAAGGCAGTTTGAAGCTAATTCATTCTTTGCTATCCTTCTCAAAGCCAAATTATAAAATCATTTATACTGGAGTAAAGCTGTGGAAGTGATACTAAAATCATTGAATATAAAACAAAAGAAAAAGTTTAAGTAAGCCTCATGTAATGTTACATGGTACAAAATTTACTTAATTTGCTTATATACTAGGTATTTTTTTGCCTTATCCTTCAAACCTCATTGTATTTCTATTTTAATTGTGTAACTTTTTTCATCAGTGGTGAATCAGCTTGGTATCTGTCTTCAAATTTTCATCAGATTGTAAATTGGTCCAAAACACCTAGAGGCTTAAAGCAAAAAAAAATCACTGGCAAGACCTGAGCACAGCAACACAGAAAGATTATGGTTTTATTTATAGGAAGAGCTGAGGCCAGCAAGGAAGACTACACCAAATAAATTCTTACACTGTCAGAGAAAGGGAGCAAAACAAATACAAAACAGAGGGAGCTAAGTCAGCTGCAGTTACCAGTTTTAATAATTCTAATAGCAGTGCCTTCATATCTTCAATCTGTATCAGTAGGATGTACCAAAAGGTTACTCTGCTCTGGGAATGAACAAAATTGGAGACACTGTTTTCTCTGAAATGATCCTTGTTTTAAAAGATCGCTTCAGACAACGAAGCCGCATGCAATTCAGTTATACACCAAAATACATGAGTTTAAAAACAGCAACAAGAAGTGAAAATAATCATATAAAATATTATTATAGTATAAAAACACTGAAAACAAAATGTTGCTCACATATTAAAAAAATATTGTCTACACAGCTGGAAGAAAAGCCTATTTCTACACATTTTATTTTTAATATTCACAACATTCAGTGATTGTCAATTAATTGTGCTCCCAGCTGTTACATTTCTTTCAGACTTTCTTTCAAGGTCTTCTCTTTGGTAAATGTCAACTCTCTGCAGCCCTGCAGGATTTATGGACTGCCAAATCTCTGTTCCTTTTTTTGTAGTCCTTACCAAAATATGCATCCCACAGCCCTGGCTTCACTCTAGTCTTGTGTCACCCTCACCTGTATTCCACCAAGTCAGTTGTTTAAAATAAAATGCAAGCAATATCTTCTCCAATTACGCCAGAAAAATCCTGTATATGTTGTATTTTGGATTTTACTAGAGATATATCTTCTAGAGAGTAACAGGTATGGCAGAAAGGGCATTTTCTCCAATTTGCTTGGCCACTCTTGAGGCAGAAGAAGCGCAAATCCTTAGAGTACTTAAATAAGGTACGCAAATAGTGTACTTAAATAAAATTGGTTTAGAAAAAAAGGTAAACCTTGGTGACTTCTGATACAAATATCAGTCATACTTTTACTTAAGATATTAAGTGTTGATTGTGAATAAACAAAAGGAGAAAATTGTAAGTACAATGTTCATTATTTTACTGCATTTTCACAACGACCCTTCACTGAGAACCTTATAGTAATATTTCACAGTGTCTCTTCAGTTAAGTTTAACCTCTAACTTAAAAATTGCTTCAATATACATTTCAAAATCCCATGCCTTTTAATTTCTAGTTAGCTTCTGAGGTACTCTTTCTCATGCTCTTAGTGTATGTAAATTCAATGCTAGATTTCAATTTTTAATTGGAGAAAAAAACCCCACAGACTCAAAACTTTTAAGGTGGATTACCAACTTCTGATCTTCTCTTAAAATGAGAGAATATCCAATAAAATATTCCCATGATCTGTGGTGCAAAATTAACAGCAAAGCACACCAGCACTTTCAAAGGATGCTTTTTTCTTTTTGAGTGTTCTCAGTGGGTTTATTTTTTCAAATTCCATGCTGTTGATATTTCAAGTAAATAAATACAGCTGCTTTAACTACATCTTGAAACTGAAAGAAAAATACTACCATGGATTAATCACAAATTTTGTGTTGTTTCAGAGCTTCTGAAAAGGTCGTGGAAGGACAAACAAGGCGCAAGAGTAAACTCAAGTATCCAGTTGTGATTGCTGGTATCAGACTTGCTTGGATCTGATTTACTTTCGCAGTTTCTGATACAATAGTGACCAAAAGCTTCATGTGAGGTTAGGGGGTCTTTGTTCTGGGAGCTGTACAGGGGTAGATGAAGAAAAATGTTCCCAGACGATAAGTGACAAAATACTTAGTGTCTTGTAAAGCATATCCTTCAAAAGTCAGAAATTACTTGAAATCTCCTCTTCCTCTGATATCTCTCTATGTCTGTCCTGGCCGTCAGCTCAGCCTAATAGTAAAAAAAAAAAATTTATTTGCCTCAGACCTGCTTCTGAAACCTGTTTTTTCTCAGATATTTTAGCCTGTCAGGTCTGGTTTCTGTTAAAACCTAAACATCTTCTCTTTGTATACTGATTTTTCTTGTATATCTTATCCCTATAGGTGATGCCTTAGGTTTTAACTTTTATATTTTTTCAAATCCTGTACTGCTTAGTGTTTAACTCTGAAGTTTCTTGTAGCCTGTTAGCTGTTCTCTTATGCTGGATAGACATAACAGCAATTCTCAAGCCCGCTTTCCAAGGACACCCAGACTGTCCTAGGCCCAAAATGTGCAAACTAACATCTTTAGAAGAGGAGTGAGCTTGGAGAAATTACATCATTAACCGAAGCTTTAATTGGAGAATTACCCCTGATATGCAAATGAACCAAACCTATAAAAGTGTGAAGAACTCGTGACTTGTTGTCCATCTTGGGGTCCGTCTTGGATGTAGCCTTTGGCTCCCCAGGGTGTACCTTTGAAGGCCTTTCAAATAAATACCCACCTTTATTCCCTTATTCTTGTCTAGTCTCTGTTTCTAGGTAACCACCCAAAGCATCAAGGAAACATTATTTTCATAGAATCATCAAGGTTGGAAGAGACCTTCAAGATCATCTAGTCTGACTGTCAGCCCAACACCACCATAGTCAGCCCGTGAATCATATCCCCAAGTGCCACATCCAGACAGCTCTTGAATACTTCCAGAGACAATGACTCCACCACTTCCCTAGGCAACTTATTCCAGAGCCTAATTACATTTTCAGTGAAAACTTTTTTTCTGATGTCTAATCTGAACCTCCCCTGGCACAGCTGAGTGCCATTTCCTCTTGTCCTTTCACTTGGGACATGGCAGAAGAAGCTGACCACCACTTCATTCCTTCCAGGCAGTTATAGAGGGTAATAAGGTCTCCCCTGAGCCTCCTTTTCTCCAGGCTAAACACCCTGAGCTTCCTCAGCCACTCCTCACAGAACTTGTGCTCCAGACTCTTCACCAGCTCTGTTTCCCTTTTCTGGACACACTCCAGCACTTCAATGTCCTTCTTGCAGTGAGAGGCCCAGAACTTGACACAGCATTTGAGGTGTGGCCCCACCAGTGCCAAGTACAGGGGAACAATCACTGCCCTGGTCCTGCTGACCACTGTATTCCAGATACAGGTCAGGATGCCACTGGCCTTCTTGGCTACCTGGGCACAGGCTGGCTCATGTTCAGCCACTGTTTACCAACACCCCTAAGCTCTTTTCTGCTGAACAGCTCTCAAGCCACTCTTCTCAAAGGCTGTAGGGTTGCATGGGCTTGTTGGGACACTTTACCTTGTAGAAGCTCATGCAGTTATCCTTGGCACATTCTTAGCCTTGTGACCGACACCATACCTTTCTTCTGGTATTGGGAATGTCAGCTGCTTTCAGATCAACTCAGCATGAGCTGAAGAGATGATTTTCCCACCTCATCACTTTCAGTGTCTTGTTTCTTTCTGTGTCCTTCCTCTACCTTCTTCCCCAGTACTGCACTGAGCAGCAATCTGTTCCCGCTCAACTCATTATTGGTCACTGGGAGATTGTTTCCCATTACTAATCAACAGATAATTCCAGTGAGTTATGTCTACTTCTATAATTTCCAAACATTTTCTCCCATTCCTTGGGGAATTTCCCATAAATACAAAAAAAATTCATTGCTTCTTTTCAGAACTAAGAAGGGTCAGCTTCCTTCCACGAAGCAAACTGAAACCAGGATTGCCCTCAATAATACTGGACAAAGAAAATCAGTTTTTTCTCCAAAGTACTAGGATAAAGACCAATCAGTCTACAAACATGAGTTACCTGCAACTTCCAATACCCTTATCTGATTCTAACTTATCTAAATCTGGAAGAGCTGGTAGCCAAACACAGTGGTTTTTGAAAGTAGATAATGTTGTTGTGAAGAGCCTTAAAACTGAAAAGAGGTATGTACTTCATATAGCAGAGTAAATAGGTTATCCACAAGAACTGGCTGTGACTATATCCGTTTTTAGTTCATTGTTTTAAAATAATACCTAAGGTCTGAAATACGTTTAGATTGAAGTCACCAGGATTTAATTTCTTGGATTACAGAGGCATGAAGTCATAGTCCATGATGTTAGTGAAAATAATTATATAAGCAAAATTACAGGTGCAAGATGCAACAACCCAACAAACAAAACAAGATTGAAACAAACAGCTAAGGGAATGAACAGCATTAATTTCTTTTGCAGACTGTACATACAGCTGTAAGGATGATAGGACAGTCAGCTGTGGCTTGCCATTTTTCAGCCTTCTGGTAAAAAGAAAGATTTTTCTAACCCCCAAATGAATTTTCTATGAAAGGAATCTAAAGGAGTCTATGTCTCGTACAGACTTCAGGGAAATATAATTAATTCATTTTTGAAAGCTGAAAAGAAAGGAAAGAGGGAGAGAGAGATGTGCATTGCACCTTTGAGTCAGAAGGTTGTCGGCAAGAGGAAAGCAGGGTAAAAGTCAAGGAAGAAGCTCTTCAGAAAAGTGGGAATCTTAGGGAATTGTTCTTCTGCCATAAGTTTCCTGTTTAAAAAAGAAGAAAAGCCACATTCTCTTCTGTTAATTCTGTCAGTGTCACAAGACAGGGTATTTTCTCTTGATGCTGAAGATGGACTTTTTGGGGGGGATTATATGCTCTTTTTTTCCTATCCTCTTGATTTTTTTTTTGCTTTCTTTTTTTCATTTAAAAAAAGGAAAGGTCTGAGTGATCAGTTTGCAAGCCATGAGAGAGGTGCTTGAAAATAATTTCACAGACCTCTGGTGCAGTATGGCAATGCAGATTAAAATGATTTGCTCACAAGCAGATTCAGTTGGGATTAGGACTGACTCATACTGTCCTGCTAAATTCATAGGCTTATTCCTTTTTCTCTATGAAATTTATGGATTATTATACACATCACTATTAAATATTGATCTTCTAGGAAGCATGTGTAATCTAAAGTTGCATCCAGTTTGCTTTCTGAAAAAAGGCAAGTTGATCAGTATGAAAAAAAAAGAGAGAGGGTACCCTGCAAATTTTATATTACATTTTCAAGAAAATAAATGTAACTTTATTTTAAGACCAAAGATGTTTCTTCTGGAAAATAGAAATGAATGTTTTACACTGCATTTCCCTTTGTACTAGTAATGTGCAACATGGCCTCTAACAGAAGAAAAAATGGATTTTATTACAGGATTCTAATTTGAAGACTTTGCTGAGATGGAAGCATCACTGATAGAGAGGAGAAATGTATCCTTGTGCCCTTTCTGAAACTTGAACAATGTGGGTGCAGTGGTACATAAAAGATGGAGTTCAGAATGGGCCTGTAGCCTTAGGCTTCATAGATCCATAGAATCATTGTGTCATTAAGTGTGAGGTGAATGGGATGCGTGTGAGTATTTGAAATTCAATTTCTCCTCAGTCACCCTGGTCAGCTTCTTGTGTCCTTACAGCAAGGAGCCTTTCTGCTGTCTTCGTTGCTTCCTTGTAGTGGGTACAGCACGAAAGGTTTTTGGCAGTGAGCTCAGGCAAGAACACAGCTGAGGGCAGTGAAAAACAGGGCTTGTTTCATAAACAGGGCTTGTTTCATGACCTAACTACAAGGGGACTTCGTGGATAGCTGACTTTCATTCAGTTATCTTTGTTCAGTACAGATGTGAGTGTATATATATATATATATATATATATGTGTGTGTGTGTATATCCATGTCAGCTGTACTGTGACTGAGATTCCTGTTCTGTCTATGAAGTTTGGAAAGTTTGCCTTTGTTACATGCCATGGCATGTATTTAAAGAAAAAGACATCAGCTAAAGTGTTCCTGTATCACCAGCAATGTTTCTGGGATCAGAAATGCTGCAGAGCGCTGACATCTCTTATTATTCACCTACCTGTTAAAACCACTTTACCCTCACTGTTGGTCAGAGCATGACTAAAATCTGGATAGTCTTAGGAGAATTGACCAGGTGACTCATGTTATCAACGGTGCTAGGCTCCCAAGGTACAAACCTTTGGAAACACAGGCCTTTGGAAACAGGGCTGACTCAAGAAGGTGAAGAAAATGGAGTGAAAATTAGTATATACCCAGAAGCAAATGTGCTGTTATGTGCTGACAAGGTACTATCAGTGTGACACATCTGGCCTCATTTATTCCCTACTTTTCCCAAGTAAATTGGGGATGGAGCTGGAATTTTTCCACAGCATAAAGACATAGGACCAGAACTGAACAGTAATGAACTAAAAAAGTCTATGGGAAATCCAGTGAAAAATTCACTTTGCCTCAGTCCTAGTCTAGTATCTTGTCTAGAAAGTCATCTGTCTGCCAGCTTATTCGAGATTTGTTTATCTTGCTGAAAAATATGGAGCTTCATAAGACAGAAATCTGCCTCATACACCATATTGCATAGCTGATCTCTGAAGCATGAAGGTTTTCAGAATGGTAGGCAACACATTTTTGAGGTGACCTCCATGCGCAAGAGTGCAGTTTCAACTTTTAATAACCATTCCTCATATAGTATCAATTACAAACTGTGTCTCACCCAAGAAACCTTCTGAAAGCTAGTTAAAAAAGTGCCATTTTCTCCTGTGCTTCAGAAAGTTCATGTTCTACCACAAGAGCGAAGAGCCTGAGGCTTCTTCCCTTTCTGAAGAAGTAGATTTGGGAAACCCCTCACGATGCAAAGAGCAGGTTCCCTGAGAAGTGGAAGCTTTGTTGTTCGATACTATGAAGATACAGCATGATAGTTCTGGATGTTTTCCTTTAATCTTATGAAATAGAGTTATAAAGAGGAGAGGGAAAAAAAATAGGCAAAATGTGATCTTTTGTGCAGCTAACAAATCCCAAGCCTTGGTACACATCAAGAAAATATTTAATTTTCGCAGTCTAGTCCATTCCTAGTCTAGTACATCTTAGGCACTGGTAATTTCAGGAAGAGAAGATGCTCCATAAATCCAAAGGCAAAAGTTCACCTGTGTTTGCTTTTAAGACATGTATAACTGAGATGCAAGAACTGTGAACAAAATCTCCTGTACCAGTGTTTCATATATATCTACCCACACTGGCTAAGAAACTTAGCTAACTAAAATGACCATTTCCCGCTAGTATTACAAGTTGTAAACTTTCAACCCTTTTGATGAAATGAGGTCTTCATCAAATGCCTTCTAAAGAATAGGTCTTCCATTTATAACTGCCTCTCATATCAAACCCACTAGGAGCGTAAAAACAGCAATTATTTATAATAACTTTATTTGGTATAATTTCCATCTGTCTTTGAAAGCTCTTCCTGCTGTTTTCAGGCTGTGCATGTTAAACAGAAGTGCTTACACTTGACCTTGCTCTTGATCCACTCTTTGTACGCAGCAGTGCCTTTCTTCTTCTGAAAGATAGGTACAATTTGTGTCCACATAAATTATACTGTACTTGCTATTAACATTCTTTTATCTGGTAAATTACTTACACTGATTATGTTGAAGACTGTTCTATGAGCTGTTGATAATGCAGGTCTATGATTTGGATGTAATGTGTCATTCTTAATTTAGGACAAGGATGAAAGGAGATGGCAGCTTGCTGTAACATGTGCAAAAAATCAGGTTCTGGCCACATGCAGTCAGGAAAGGATCCACAGTAGTATTTGGAACAGAAAATGTGTTCAGACTCAGTATTCTGGCTAAATTCCAGCTTCACTAATTATTCTGTCTAAATCTTCCAGCATTTCCAAAGGGGTGATTATGGTATTTTCATTTCTTTCCTGCCTCAGATTCATGGAGCACATTGGCATAGGTAATGGTCATTCTCTACTGCACTGAAGAAGTAGCAAACAGGGAAAATTGTCCATACATCCTTCTCTCAACAAATAGTTAAGACTGAGCTAAACTCGTGTGACATTTGTCTTGTCCAGTCAGCCAGAAGACTAGAAATGCTACATTACTGGTTGACCAAAAGAGATGGAGTCTTGAAATCATGCTCTGGAGCAAATGTGCTGTGCGTTCAGGGCAAATGGGACCCATCAGTAGATTAGAATCGTGCAAGGCCGCACCCTCTCAAGAAGGGAGAGAGGACACAAGGATTCTAGGCTTTCGTTCATGCAATCCCATCTCTTAACAACAGGTTCCCATAAACTGATGGTTTTGTAGTAAATAAATGGCAAAAAGTAGAAAGAGCCCAAACATACTGCATTCTTGTCTGTGTCAGGACAGCGCTGAGGTCTTCCTTGATGATTTAAGAAATTGAAGACAAAGAATGCTGCTTGTGCAAATTTAGGCTGCACTGAGCAACCATCACCGAAAAAGCCTCCTGCATTTCATTTGCTCAAAGGTTATGGCTTCTCCTTGTGACTAAGAAAATAATTGAGGGTGTTCAAAGCAGATTTCTTCCATGATGTGCAAACATCTTTTGTAAACTACAATTTTATTTTTCTAAGAGTAAGTTTTTTTTCAAAGTAATGCAAAAATACCACAAATAATCAAAAAAGGGGTTTTTCAACTGCATATTTCAGAAAAATTTTTTGTTATGGTGGTAATAATGAACACACACATATATGCTCTCTAAGTGTTAATCTTGATCTTATAAAGCCACATGACAAAAATAATAATTTCTCTAAAAGACGAAATAACCCCCTTGCTCTTTTTAATGCAGTTCAGCAAAGAGATGTAGCCCCAAAGTGCCAGTCTCATCATGTTGCTGCACAGGTCTGGCAATCAATGGTTCTTCAGTGTCTTCCTGCCCAGGAGGCAGGAAACAGCTTTACAGTGCTGAATTTTGTACTATTATTATTTTTAGAGTTTCAGTGTACTGCAGACATTTGCTTATATTCTTCTTAAATTTTCCCTGTGAATGAACTTGTTTAAAACTACATATCCATTTTATGAGGAAGTATTTTAAAAATATCTTGTTCTAGATGAAGTCAGTGTAACATTCACAAGCCACTGTGGACTGTACCCGCCTTGTTGCAGTTGCAGTCCTGCCATCCTGAAGACAGTAAGTATTTTGCAAGAATTATTTGTTCTTATGGTTTATGTTATCATAATTCAATTTTATGCTGTACACAACTCTGTAGAGCACAAGGTTACACCCTTCCACACTTCGCAGATGTGTAGCCGAGACACCCCTCCCTGAATTCTGTTGGTTAAGCAGAGCCAATAGGATTCAGTCCATGTAACTGATGGACCACTGCCAGTATTTCAACTACTTCTGTCACTCACATTCAAGAGTTAAGGCAGATATTACCCAGTCTGTGCCCTCTTATCTATCCCCAAAGCCTGTCCTGTGGTTTGACACATTTTGTGGACTTACTTGCTTTGTTAGAAAATCTGCTACTTACCAGCTTTCTTCTGAGAGCTGTGTCTGGCTCCAGTAACTGAGCCAAAGAGATCTCTTATGGATGCTGAAAAAGCTTCAGCAGAGAATTTCTTTAGCTCTCTGCAGCACTTTTGTGAAAGTTCTGTCTTTCCCATGCAAGTAACTCAAAACAATGTTACTGTTTTATAAACTTCTTGCAGCTTCAGATTGTTTTGCAGAATTGTTATGGTTCTAACTAGGAAAACATCCAGAGATGGGTGTCTTAGAACTTGACCAATCCCCTTGAGGGGTGGATGGCAAAAACCAATTACCTTATGCCATTTCATACACTTTTGCGAACTAACATATAAAAAGCTTTCTGAGAAATCATTAAATGGGGGCTTTTGTCTTGTTTCCTTGTAACCCTGAGCCTGGACTCTGTGTCATTTCTCTACTTGTCCGTGGGGAAAACAGCGACAATCTCTCACCCATCTTCTACCTACATTTGTGATGTTGTCTAAACCTTACCTCTGAGTGGTAAGGGTGCTTATTTATGAAGAAGGAATCAAAAGACGAGGTGCTTATTGACCATTTTTTGATTATGCTTTTTTTGCAATGGCACAAACCAAAGTATTTTACTTCCTGCATAGACCAGTGCTGCATACAGATTCCCAGTTACAAAGAAAAGGCAAGAAGGGAGAAGCTGAAAGAAAGATTTGACTCCTCGTTAGCAGAGTTCTGCCCCTGCAAATGGAAATACTACCTTAGTCTCCTTCTGGATCATGGAAAATCATGCTTATGGTTCTAAGCTAGGTTTATCAAAAGCATACAGATAAAATTGTTTTGATGGAAAATTGGATACCTAAATACATATTTTGAAAAGTTTATCTCACAGATAAAAAGAAAGAGATGAGGTATTTTTCTAAGAGCTTTCAGAAAACTAAAAGAAAAATCAAACTGCATTCAGCCACATTATCCAAGTTTCTGACAAAGGGAAAAAAATGTGTGAGGCAATTTTAGGTTCACTAAGATACTTTTGAGATAGCACAGCTGTTCCTCTGTCCCACACTGAGTTTTTATTGCAAGCCACAGTGTAATGGAGCAGATCTTTTAAATGGCATTAAAAAAACCCCTACTCCTCAAAATACAAATATGGACAGTCTAGATAAGAACAAGCTAATTTTGCCTCTTTATCAATTAATCTTCTAAGAATACATGACACAGGTGTAAGTTTATTTTTGTGTGGTGATGCTGAAATCCTCACTGCATTTATTATATCACTTATGATTGCATAGTTAAGCATACAATTTTAACAATAACAAAATCTTTTTTAAAATGTGTGGCCTAAATGTATTTTTAAACTATGAAAATGAATAGGTCATCTCAGGCCACAGAGTGCATGGCAGGTAATCAATGGACGGTGGAGGTTAAATAAAAGTCTCCTGTGCTTGGTGTGACACACAGTTGAAATACCTGTGCCATCATATACTTCATGTAACAAAAAGATGAGGCACTTTGGATCATCATGTCTGCAGTGAAACATTACTCTTGAAAAATACATTATGAGCTCAAGAACTACCTTTGCATCTTATTAACTTCCATAGTTACTTTCCCCTCATAATTCTTGTAGATTATATTAATTGATTTAAGTTGCTGCCTAAAGACACAAAGACTTTGCAAAGGATATATAGATACATAATTTTATGAGCATTCTCTTTGAACCGTAGCATCTGCTGGGTTTTGAAGCATCCCAATACCATTATCAGGTGTTACATTCAATCAGGCATCTCACTATTTATCTCAGTCAGTGATTATTTATTTTTGGTTCAGAGACTTTGTGCTAAGATGGTTTAAATTTTAATATCAACAGTGCAAATGAGTAGCTAAGAACAATAAAAATTTCCTTTCTGTCATAACTCAAAAATATTTCCACAGGCATTCATTATTTTCAATTGTAAAAGGGTTTGTATGTAGCCTTTCCTATTCTTCATGAAACTAGATAACATTTACTTATTCCAGATGTTGCCTGCTATTAAAAATCAGAAACAAAGCAACATTATGAGATTATTATTTTATTTCTGCAGCATCTTGCACTGGGTATTAAGCTTGCTTCTCTTTGTTTCAAATAATGTAATTAGTTCTCTTAGATCATGTTGTAAGCCAGAACCGTAATAACTATGTAGTATTTTTATTATTACTACTCTCATAATTTAGTGTTAGTGCATGACCGAGATTCTGACTCAACACAGAGGCATATGCAAGAGGCAATAAGCTGCACACAAACAGGAGAAAACCTATTAGTGTTGCAAAGGTTTTTGAGGCTGGCCTTCTTCAAATGGCAAAGTTGTTGAACACATGCTTGGTGCTACAACACATCTAGTCTTTTTTTTCACCCTTATGACCACTCCTCCAGGCATCCATCATGACAGATCAGTCAGGTTTCAGAGCTGCAAAGCTTCACCCTAGTGGAAAAGTGAGATTGCACATGATTTGGCTGCCGCTGAACACACCCCTCCTGTCACTAACTGGCTTAGTTAGTGTAGTCCAGGTAGTTCAGTTCACAGTACTTAACATTGTTCCAAGTTTTCCAGAAGTGGTAACCAAGAATACCGTGAGTGTATGTGCTGTATCTTCATTCTGGTGAAGAAATTTCAGAACCTCATCAGGCATTTTTTCCAGTTTCCTATGGTTTTCCCCAAATCTATTTTCTTTTGTTGCAATCATTATGTATTGTAGCCACTGCTTTGAAAAATAATCAGAAGAAAAAGAATCCATAATAACTGTATGTTGTTATTTAAAAATCCTACCTTTTATTAACATGAAACACTTAAAGTGAACTTCTGTAGGTATTGTTGGCTTTTGCTATTATTCTCAGCCTGATGTAATCTAAAATAGCAGCAGTTCCTTGATCTCTTCTCATTGTAATCTGCTCTTCTGCCCAATTGCTCTCACCATTAAGGACATTTTTCTAATAGCAAGTCTAAATGTTTCCTCTCTTAGTTTCAGGCCATTGCTCCTTATTCTACCAGAAAGTATTTATATTATGTGATCATTTCTCCCTCGAGTCTCTGTGTTTTCTAGGCTGTATAAATATCAGAAGCGACCACTCTGCAGGATATCACTGTGTGTGCTGTGGTACAGCAGTCCTTGAGGTGGTTAGTATCACGCAGCGTGTAACACATGCTCCAAGGCAAGCACTGTGAGTGTTCCTAGGCTTTTCAGGCTCTTGCTTTCACCGAGTCCTCATAAATGCTTGCAATCTGAGGAGCAGAATTCTTTTTATGCTTGTCAGAAAAAAAAAGGATTAATTTGCTTTCAAAGTTGCACAAAGAAAAAACCAACCAAACAAACCAAAATCTCAGCCTTTCTCTATTAGTCTAATAAAGCAAGACAAAAATGGCATCATCGTTTGACCTCCAAATTCCCACAGTCTTAATGCAGCTCTATACACTTTATGATGACATTTAGTTACACTGAACACGGACTATTTTTTCTTAGAACTCCTGGCTTAGCTAATGTCGGGCAACTCTATTAGACTCTCCACACTTCTTCTTCCCATGCTAACCTTCACCTCTGACACTCTAGTTCTAGTCTCCCAAGTTATGTGAGTGGAATGCCCTCCTCTGTCCTGCTTCTGAATTCATTACTAAGTCCTAGGCATCCTTTCTGTCCTCAGTCTGAATGCCAGACTCCCCTACTGTATCAGTCAGACTTTCCTCAAGGCCTGAGAGTTTAACCTTTCAGATCCTTAGCCCATTTCATTTTCTCTTTAGTCTAGGGCTTGTTCTTTCTCCCTCTTATTCCACTGAGGCATTTTTTTCCTTTGTACATAAGAAGGGCATGAAAGGACAAGAGGGGATGTGTCTGATCTCATTTTTGATACCAAAGAACCCAGGAAGAACATCTGTAAAAAGCACACTCACTGTAAACGTGCCCTTCCATGAAGGCAGCAGCCAGCCTGACCACTCTGTGAAGAGCATATGAAGACAGACATTTTCTAAAGACTTGTAATAGGGCCATGTCTGGGCAGTTAATGTGCCGTAATGATGAAGCAAACATCTCTGAAAGAAAATGCTGCAATGCCACATCAAGCCTCAAATTCCTGTTCCCAGCCATGTGAGCATAAGGACATCTTAGTGAAATAATCCTGCTCACAGTCAATACGGGCAAAGTGATGTGTTTTCCCTTATCTCATTTTTAAAAACAACAGAAATGCTTTTGCAGTGAGAAAGCAAAAGTATCCCACCTCCTCACAGTTCTCCATGGTGGAAATCTTTGATGAAAAGTTCTGCAAAATTGTGCACAACTGATAGTAGATTCCTTATACCACAGGGAGAGGCCATCCTTCACTAGAGACTAACTTAAAGAATTCTGTAAAATTCTCATGATTTTTAGGACCAAATTATTCTTATCTATTATTCTGCATTCTATATAATTATAGAATGAATATATTTTTGCTTATGTAATTATATCCTATGTAATTACATAGATTATTATATATAATCTTTGGCAAAAGTAACACGAGAGTCCAAAAGACTTATTTGATATGCCCTTGCCTGGAGGTGAGTGGAAAGTTTGATTTGGGCTGTCCTCCGTTCCAGTATAGTGATCTCGCATGGAGAATTCCAGCTGTAAGTATGATATCTTTAAATAGGCGATGCTATTTTCTAGGTTTCTTATCATACTTATTTACACAGAAAGAAAACAGCAGCAACGCTAATCCATGAAGTTAAATATTTTAATATGCTGTCTTCAGAAACAGGTTTTTTTTAAAAATTATTTGCCAGCTGACTTTCCCCTAGATCACATCACTTAATTGCTCATTACTTTGTGCCTGAAGTTACATCCGCTTGTACTGAATGAGGCAACTGTTCAGTGTGCCTGCAAAGCGGTCCATCACAGATATTTTTATTTCATCCTCTCTTACCTCCTCCATGATCTCTGTATTTCTGAGGTGAGTAGGATCTCTTGTGCAGTTAGAAGGCTGATTTGGGGGACATGGGACATGTTCAGATATCCATGATCTTTAATTTTGTCTTTCATCTCTAAAGGAATATACTTAACCTGCAGAGAATTTTCTTCCAATTCACTTCCTTTCCCAGTAAGTTACTGGGTGCTACATGGGTGGATAAAAAGCTTTGTCTTTCACCTGGGGGAGCTGACCGGAGCACTGATCTGGTACTCAGCTGAGTGGCATCCCAGTTACTCAGAAATTAGTCTAATCTTTCCTTTTCTTCCCTAGCACATAGTTCATGGACTAGACACAAGCATCTGTGTGCATTCAACACACACAGATTTATCAGGTAGGACAAAAAGAGGAAAAGGAAGGATATCAAATTCACTGTACCAGACCACTTTAGGTACTTATCATCCCTCACCACTTATCACCACCTAACATTTGGCAGCATGCAATGGGCAGATGAGCTGTATATAAACATATATAAATGACTGCACCCTGATTGGTATGTAAAGTATGCATGTATGTATGTTCTTGTACTTCCTTCAATATCTTGCAGAAGGGATATTAAGTTCCCATCTTTCTTCTTCCAGAAGCAAATCCCTCCTACTTCAGCTTCAGTTTCCAGGCGGTTGCTCAGGCACCAGACTGCTGAACCATCAATCTGAACACAGAAGGAAAAGTCCTTGTTCCCAGCAGAGCTCGATTTCTTTTACAGATGAAGTGCTGCTTCCCTTGAGTTCTATGGGGCAGCTTTACTTTCTTCCCAATTTTACTATCTTTGGTAAAAAACTCCCTCTCACAGCAGATGTTTATGGATTTGTGCTAATGACCCCCTTGGCAGCTTTCTGCAGCCTTGGAAATTGTCAGCAAGGAACCATTGAAGTCCTGGCCAAAAATCAGATGATTGGATAGCAAACATTTAGATACAGAACAAGATTGTTGGAGGCAAAAAAAGAAAAAAGAATACCTGGAATTAGGAGTTCAAAGATGCCAAGCAGCAATGGTCAGCCCAGCCTGACCATCAGCAGGATAGATCAGGAAGCACCTGTGCTGGAGGAGCTGTCAGGAAGCAGAGTCCTGACAACTGGGGTACTTACTCATCAACACCATTATAGAGGCATCCACCTGTGCCTTCTAAGTTTTGTACACTTTTCTGAACAGGTAATAGGTCCAAAGAACTGATGAAGATAGAAGATCACAGGACCAGTCCTTTTAAAACTGTTACATGAGGCAGATGTAAATTTGTATTCAATAGACATTTGAAGTCAATCCAGCTTAATTAATACCTTGACTAGAAATTGAAGCTTGAGATTCATGGGAGACGTGAGAGCTTTGGCTAAAGAACAGGAAGTAGTCAGTAGGATTGAGTCTAGCCATTGGAGAATATTGTCTCTTTAATAAAGCTAATATTTGTTTGTACTGAATCCATGTTTCAGTTTAGTCTTCTATCTCCTCCTGAATATAGATATTATAAAATATGCAAATAATTAGGGATAATGGTATAGTCTTTGGGAGAGGGGATATTGTTTTTTTCCCTAGGGTTATAATTAACTAAGGGCCTAGCCAAATGAAGAACACATAGGACTATTGTAAACTGTAAACCTGTCTTTGTCTTCTCTAATTAAAATTAATACCTTGACCCCTTGTTAAAAACAATGTTTGAGTGTTGCAGCATCGTTATGATGTAATGGTCTAAGCTGTTACTATCCAATAGTCCATTAAAACAATTTAAAAACCTTTGTGAATGGCACCCCTTTCCCCTACCTAAGCAGCAGATGCTCTGAATTCTTCCCTGCAAAACCAGCTGTGGCAATTTAGGTTATTGTCACCTAGCACTTTCCTCAGCTACATGTCACCTTCAGTCCTTTGCACAAAACACACTGCAAAATACACACATACCAAAAACTGCACATAGTTTATTTATATATAGTACTGGATAAGAAAAAAGGTGCTCCAACCATCACCTTGTGTACAGTTCACTTTCCTGAAAACAGACAAGTGGTGCCTAAGATTGCCAAGACCTCTACTCTACATGGGCCCAGCAAACATGATGCAGGACTAGGAGAGGTCTGAATCTTGCTGAAGTGGTGGGCCAAGGGGATCAGGTGGGATACTGGAGGGAATCTCAGATGGCACTAAATTTATATGTATGAGAGAAAGAATCAAGCCTCTCATGTCCTAGTAAAATGCCGCTTCTTTTCCTCTTGGCTGGAAGGATGAATTAACACAAACATGTTCACTACCTCTTGGACTGACCACAGCCAGATCAGATTTTTCCATCTAGTTTCTTTAGGTGCCAGCATTCAAAAAAAAGTTATTATGACTACAATCTGTTATTTAACATTTCTTTACTCTTCTTGTTCTTCTCAGTTTAGGCAATCCTACTATGTGTAAGGGAATGGACAGACTGTTATGTGAGGATCTTACTCAAGAGACGACGAGAGGAACCAGACCAAACCTTTCTCAGTAGCCTCCTGATTATTCAGAACTTAGCTTTATCATTCAACTTTGCCCCTCATAAATTACAGGTTTTGTCACTGAGATGCTGTTGGTTCATATATGTTTTAATTATTGATGGAATTTCTTTTAACCCTCTGGTCTGAAAAGTTGACATGTTGGTTTTTTTCTTGCGCTCAGTAAGATTTTAAAGGATTTCTCCCAATCTAGCCCTGTCACTATAAGAAACCAAAAGCCTCATAATTTTCTTTCTTTTTTTTCAGTGTTTACTGACCTATGACAGCTGGACATGGAATTCCCTGGTTTTCCCTAAGTAAATTCCTATTGCAAAAGAAACATTTTGACAGGAAAAATAGCCACACTAGAGATGAATGGTTATCTATGAACATATAAGCTTGCAAAAAGAAAACTGTCAAATTATTCATCAACTCACACAACCGAATCGGTAACTGAATATGGTTTTCTCTAATTCCCTAATGGACTTCTAAGAAAAGATCTGTTCTAGCATATAATGCATATAAGTAGTTTTTCTTAAAGCAATCTGCATAAATTACTTGTTAGGGAGCTAGAGAAAGAATAGGACTTTTTTGCAATGCCAAATTATTTCCAACGAACAACCTCAGTTTGTACCTGCACAACAAAAACTGCAATAGCACACAAAAGTAGTATTTTAACTGCATAGATTGGATTCATTTCACAAAATTTTTGGTTCCTGCAAATTCCTCTTACCACTTTGAATAGATTATTATTGCCATGGAAAAGCATTACAGAAAGAAAAAGTTCTTAAGAAGTGTAATGAAATGTAGGGACCAAATACCAGAATACAATAATAAAAATGGAGTTTAATAGAGGATGATATGCTTTCTATTCAAACTCTGAAGAGAGTTCTCATAAGAACTGCATGAGCTGCTGAATATTACTGACATCTTACAGGAGTTTCAGCTGCATATGTGGTCAGCAATGCCAAGGACCTGTGTATATCTAGAGCTCTTTACACACTGTTGGTCCTTTACTAACTCAGGGCAGGATTGTTAAGTCCTGTGCTGTAGATGCCTTTGCTCATCTAGTTGAGCCAAGACCACACAGGTGCCAAACATCAGTCATTGCACCCAATTATTACCTGTTTCCCACTACTGAAGCTGAGCTGAGATGTAGCTGTTTACACCTTGTACTTTTAGATTTAAACAAAATATGTCCTATGCTGTTGTGCATCTTTCATGTGTGGTTTTCTGGAGAAGGAGGTGAGTAATAAGAACAGCCTGATTCATGGTCCTGCTCTTACTGCTGGGCTGCCCTCTGTTACTTTTCCTTGGTTTGTGTGAAGGAATCATTGTCCTCAGCAACATTACCATTAGACCAGGGGGAAACCACCTCAAAAGCTGAATAATTAAAATGGATCCTGATTCTATGCAGAGTCACCTAAATAAAGTGTAATTCTCAGTAATGCTTAACACCAATGCTTAACACCAATGTGCCTCCTGAAGAATGCTGAAGTATCCAGCTGTGGAAGTTTTGTCCTACATCCTTCTGGTCTGTGGAATGAAGAAACATAGTTTTGTGACCTGTTTATAATGCTTAATTCTCTAATTACATCATCCCTCTTTCAAGAAATGGATAGCTACATCACATACAACCAGTTTTACCAAAAGAAAGCTATTAGCACTCTAGTTTTAATAAGCTTGTATCTCAGAAAAAGAAGCTGCCTTCTTTTTTTTTCCAAATTATACTGAAGACTGTTAGGTTGTAGCATCTTGACAGCCTCCAAGCCTTCCTCAGCAGTTCTTGTTGATTTTCCCCATTGACTTCAGTGGGAGTTTTGGGCTTTTCTAAATTAACTGTAAACATTCAGGAAAAAGACCTTGACATCCTCATGTGTGGCTCAAATGAAACCATCTGCTCAATGTGCAGCCGTAAGTTAAAAATGAACATAAAACCACCGCCAACAAAACCACAATGTTTTAGGAAGTATTAAGGGATGGAATAGAAGACACTTTCTAGAAGACATTCATCATATGATCCTACAAATCAATAGTTGCCTTTCAGTTTTGATCCTGCTTTCTGTCTGTCAGCACTTCTCACAAAACTGGGCAGAAATACAATAAACCGGAAGGACTTCCAGGCAAGTGATCCGATGCCAGGAAATAATTCCACGTGGGGAGAGATTAGGTCTGTTTATGAGACAGATGAATAAGAGGTGACACAATATAATTATCGTAATATCATTATGGTGTAAATCCTAGCAGTCAGTTACTCCTTGTTACTAAGCTGCCATACAAGATTGAGGAGACATCCTATGAAATAAAAATAAAACAGTTAAGATGACTGGCCTTGTCCCTGGGCTAATTCCTTTGGCAGGTACCTCCGTATCCCTAACATAGAGGTCATATTCATGTGAAAAAAGCCTATAGTCAACTGGACTACATATATATTCCCATATATTCCCATTGGATATGCACATAAGCATATCCAATCAAAAAAAAGGCTTCAAACAGCAATTACTGTTGGAATATATGGTTCAAGAGGTGTTGCTTCTTAGTTTGCTTCCTGAAGTCTGTCTCAAGTGACTAAAATTCAGCCATGGCATGATTATATGAGAAGTGACTCCCAGAGCACGTGGTTTTTTCCCTTATTTTGATCCTTGAATGACATTTTTAGTATGCATTTTTCCTCTGAATCTTATTTGAGGAATTAAATAAAGATATCACATAAAGAAATATAACCACTGTGTTACAGGATATTTTGATTCTATATTTTGCTGCTCCATCATGAAGTGTTTTAAGAGGATATTTTTTTATTTACTTATTTCTGCATTCCTGAAAATACAGAAATCTCAATTTCACTGATCCTGTGTAAACATACTTGCTTCATCAGGAGTTAAAATCTGTCCATATGCCTCTTGCCTTTTACCCAAAGTCTGGCTGAGTAGTGAACTGCACAAGGAGAAAACTAATATATTGAAATATCTGTTTCACAGCCATGAACATCTGTCTCCTCCTCAAAAGTAACATAGTGTAATCTGGATATATATTCCCAGAGTGGAACTTTGGTAATTCAGATTAGAAGCAATTCTTGATGTTTTAAGGAGCCTCTTTATTACAAAAACAATTACACAACCCACCAGCACAGTACACAGAAAGGAAGAAGTAGAAGTTTATTTAGCAAGAAGGCTCCTGACAGATGCCAGCACAACTGGGGCAGCTAAATTGGCTTGTACCAATAACTCTTTCAGCCAGCTTGTAAAAAATCCTTCTGGGTCTAAGCCCTCAGCTACGCCCTAAGCATATTCAGGCACACCAACCACCCCAACACTTCATGTGTGGCTTAAGTGTACTAGTTCATCTACTTTTTTCCCCAAAAGCTTTATTATCTTTCATAACTGCTGTTCATTATTGCTTTATCTCCTGTATAGTGAGTACTGAGATCAGAAAATATTTTTAATTTCAATCCTGTACCCTGTGGAATTCAGTCAGTTTTGAACAATATATTGATTAATCTTTTTTTTTCCCTTGGGCTGAGTTGTTCAGCACCAGCACAGATGTATCTCTGGCTTTTAATAAAAGAACTGCAAGTTTAATGTTTTTGCATGTGGATGGGAATGCCTTAAGCTTTCTGATTAGCAGTGAAGGCTCTAACTTCCCTCATACTATATTACTTAAATACTGGTTTAGAAACAGTAGGGAAAAAACCAGCCCACCCCAAGACTAATAGTCTCACTGAAATGTGTGAATACATTAAATTATATATTTCCTATCTCAATGACCCAAACAAAGCTATACTTCAAGGAGGCCACAAAACTGAGGCAGACAGAGAATACAGGACACAGAAGACACACAAAGAAGCAACTCACTGGAGCTTTTGTCCTTCTTTCCTCTCATACAGGATCAAGGCACGGAGAGTGGAGAGAGATGACCTGCTTCTCTCTGCAGTCAATGGGTGGACTCCTGCGATTTCGCCAGCTCACTGACTCTGAGATGAAAGTAGGAGGAAGTGAAGGAAGACAGTTCGGCAGCCCACAGTTATGTGGAAGTGGACACAGCAAAAAAAAGTGAGACAGGGCTGCATGGGGACAAAGAGGAAATATTGAAACACTCTAGAGTAGGTAAAGGGATGCAAATAGTAGCCACAAAAATTAAGAAGGAAAAAGCCTGATTAGGAAAGAAGGAAAATAGTAATTGAAGCAAAGTTGTGTTTATAATTTCAGTAATGTTTAGATGTAATGTGAGTCAAACAGAAGCAGAAAAGTCTGACCACGGGTAAATATAAGCAAGTCTAAAAACAAAGTAAATAATTACAGTTCAAAACCAAGCTCATAGAAAATGCAATAGCAGAATAATTACAATGCTTTTGGCTATTTTCTCTGAGAAGAACTGCTGTTTTATTGTCAGTCAGGATAACTTCAAAAATGGAAACTCTTTTCTCCACATCACAATAATTAGATGTATTTATTTCTTGAATGAGCAAAGATCTGGTGATTTAGAAAAAAATAGCAAAGAAGTAAATGAGACTCACAAGGAATACAACCTAATGTGCTTCATTTGGCACTGTCCTAGGTTACAATATAAGATGTAACCAAAAGCATGTGTTCTATTATCATCTTCACAAGCTGTTAAAACAGGTGGGGCTGTGCTCATTATCTCCTACCATGACTCATCCCTGATAACTCCCTCCAGGGGCTATCTCTGTTTAATGGGCCATCAAGGACCCACCGCATGACTCATAGAATTACATCAGCCCATTGTGAGATGCTCCACCCAAGGGGAAGAACCAAGCATTCCCTCCTGGATATAATAAGGGGTTTTGAACAGCATAAAGGAGCCCTACCTACTGGATTTCCAGAGGACAAGAGCTATCACTGGACCTTCAGGTGAAGATCTGACCCTTCTACAGGATCACTGCTTCAACAGAACCACTTCACCGGAACTGCTACCACCACCCTGACTAACAGGGTTTCAGATTGTATCCTGACTCTGTCAGTGTTCTTGTATTGCATTTATTTCAATTTTCTTATTAAATTATAATTTTGACTTGTAATCTCCCACTGGTGTGTTTTCAAACTAGTTCAGGCACATATTTAAAATTTGAAGCCATCATGTTTAAATTTTAAAAACTATCTTTATGCAAGGATCTCACTCCAATTTGCATTTCTGTCACAATTGAAAGATAATTTAACCTGATTAGGACAAAAAAAAAGGTGATATAGGAAATAGTTCTGATAATTTATCAAGTCGTTGACTTCCCTTGAAGACAACACAAAAGTACCGCCACATGTAAGTGGAAAGAGATAGCGAGCGCCTCTATTTTTCCATAGTATAAAGCAAGAAAGCGAGCAGTATGGAATTCTGAGATGACAGCCTAGCTTAACATAGGGTCCTATTCTTTGCTGGCTTTCTTGGAAGTGACAAGAACTTAATTATAGTTTTTGATGCAACTATATCTTTAAGCTCAATGGAAAGTAATTTTGTTACTCTAGTGGACTTTGGTTATTCATCCTTTGGGTGAGGCAGTTCAGTACCAACTTATGAGCCCGTGTCTGGATCACGAATCTCTGTCTCTGAAGATCGTGGTTTTGGTCCTTCTTACAGGTATTAAAAATTCAAAATCCCACTTTAACTGCAGATAGCACCACATAGTGCTGTGAATAGTGGATAAACATAGCTCACTTCGTGATTGCATTTCCAGTGCAACTGGTTACCTCACAAATGCTGCATGTAATCAAACTGGGCAAGGCCTTGCAAGGTAAAGGCAATGTTTTGATCTATGGGGTATGAATTTGAAAAGAGAAACTTGCTTTCAAGCCAGCTGAAATGTTAAAATACTCTGAAAGATTAGATCCATTGCCTTGAAATGAATAATAATAATAAAAGAAATTATTAAAATATTTCTTTTTCAGGATCTCTGAAAGCTTCTCATATGGAAGTGTGTAAATTAAAACAGCACATATTTTTTCATTTAGAATAAACTAAAAATTTACAGTGAAATCTCAGTTGTTTTTGGCTCTTTGCTTATGTAAAATGGTCAGCTATCTTAAAGGCAGAAAGAATTGCCACTAAAAAGAAAATACCACTGCTGATACCTGAGACCTCTGCACTCACAAGTTAGGTAATAGCCAAAACCAAAAAATAAAATGAAACAAATATGATTTTGTGTGGTAGTTTAAGAATATTTGAAGGTAAATAGGTTAAATAATGCAGAGAATATTGCAAAACAAAAGACACTGCATCCTTTGAAGGGAAATAAAATATGATGGGGAAAAGAGGATTAGGATTAATGTGGAACAATGAGAACCAAATCATGATAATTCCTAAAACTACAAATGAAGAGTATTAGACAAATAAAATCTGTACTGATCAGTACACTTCCAGAACAACTGGTAAAGAAATTATACTAAATAATAAAGAAGCTGTGGTCAAAGACAGACAGTTGAAAAGTCATAAAAAAGAAGGGAAGACTATGATCCTTTTGGCAAATACAGGTATCAGTGTTCTAGCTCTACTGAAAGTCTTAAGGGACGGAGGTACCTATGAGCAAACACAAATTTTTTCTGCATTATTGATTACCACCTCTGCTGCTGCCACCCCACCTAAAATAAAAAAGAAAAGAAGCAACATCCCTGGCTGTTTTTGCACTTGCAATGGAAATAACTATTTTATACTAGCCTGTTGAGCTTTTGATGGGACACCCTCCCTTTTCGGCTGAGGGTGAAAGAGCAGAGGAGGCTGCTGTCTTCTTAAAGTCCTTTATTTCATAGATCCATAGTTTTCTGAAGGTAGAGTTCGAAGGGGATACACGACAACAGCAGCAGCAGCAGGCTAAAGAGCTTCTTCTTCTTTTTTCTCTTTTTTCTTTTTTAAACTTACAGAAGTGTGGATTACATTTGTTAACTGACCAATCAAATTAACACACAATTCTAGTTTTTCTTTTCTTATCCTATCCTAGTCTAATTCTGATCGTCGTAAATCTTGCACAGGTATTACATAGGTATTACACAGATTTGTGTATATAGTTTCTATCAGCTCTTATTGTTTATGTGAACACTCTATCTAAAAAATGTGAACACTATAGTTCCATCTATGTTTTGTCTAAAGCAAAGAAATGCTGTGAAAAGGTAATACTGCTGCAGTAAGAATTGTGTTTAAGGTCTCTTTCTTTCAGCTTTTCAACGTTTAAAGCACTTAGCATGTATTTCTACTAAAAGTTAAAAATCTATATTTCTATTTCACTTTGGTGTGACTTCATGTATCTCATCTTATCCAAAGGTTTTAATTTAACTCCTGTGCCTTGGCTTTCCTCTGGGCCTGAGTCCAGAGGAGCTCTCACTCCAGCCCAGTAAATTTGTTTCAGAGAGATGGAACAGCCGTAAGACATAAAGTATCTTATAAGGTCATATGGATAAATATCTGCATTACATACAAATCTATCCATGTGTATTTTTTTAAGTACTAATAGTTGACTGATGGCTCTTAGTCCAGGATCTATATCCTTCTCTAAATGGTTAGGCCCACCCCCATTTTAGGAGTGCTGTGAAGGCCAACAGTGGGAGTCAGAGCTGTTGGAGCTACACCTAAACCCCACTTGCTTCCATGCACCCACCTCTCCTTGCAGGCCTCCCCACCTACCTTATCCCAGCAGCCACACAGATGAGAGAGGGAAAAGTCCCTTGACAGCTAAGTTGTCCCTCTTGCACATGCACAGGATGAGCCTCCCTGCCAATTTAGCTATTATCTGTCTAATCCTCCTTTTTGAATAATCTCCTTCATGCCATGTATCCGAGTCCTATCTGAGCCACCTAATCAGGCTAAAGACGTAACTAGTTCACTCAGAAGATCCAGTTTGAAGCTCTTCAACAGAAATGAATCTTGGTCTAAGGAACTGACTTCTCCTGGACTAGCATGAGTGGAGCCAAGAGAGTGAGGCATTCCACTATAAGGGTAGGTGTGAGGTTTGAATATAGTGTCAGAATTTAGGGGGATGTGAGTGGCAGACAAGGATTAGGGAGAGATGTGGCAGGTAAACATAGAATAGGCAGGAATCAGATCTGTGGGGAGGCTGAGGAGTGGAAGGCCAGAAAAGAAGGAGAAAAGTGAAAGACTGGCTTAAACAATTAGCATTCATGTTAGCATTAAAATTTTAGTATTAAATCCACAACTAGATCAGGAACTAAATGGAAAAAATCCTCCTTTTACCTCCTTTTCATGTGCTTTAGCTTTATAGTGTTAGATTATTAGAGTGCATTCGGTGCTGAAAGCAGGTGGTATTATTGGGTGGTCACCTCCCTTGAGATCCTGATGGGTGCTGCTCTT
This sequence comes from Rhagologus leucostigma, assembly GCA_013397725.1. NCBI lineage: Eukaryota > Metazoa > Chordata > Aves > Passeriformes > Rhagologus > Rhagologus leucostigma. Next base: position 482,669 of record VZTD01003686.1, read on the forward strand.
GGCATTTTTAATCCAAGCACATATGCCCAAGTGTATGTTGAGGCCTTTCACTGAGACTGTAAAGCAAACCATAGGCTTTACTTCAGTTTAAGTGCTATAAAAGTCCAGTGAGCTTGTGAGACACCTCTATTTCAGCACACCTACCTTCCCGTGAGAACTCAGCAGCGCAATAGTTTGCCCCGTCCCCTATCAAGATAGTAAATCAGTAAAATTTCCTCATATCATGGGACATCTCTGGGACTCCTTACACTTCCAAGCATGAGTTATTTCTGGGAACAGAACACAGCCCTTTGCACTCCTTTGACCACATTCTGACAGCTAAGGTCCAGCAGTGTACATGAACAAGCTAGATTTTTGTTATATAAAATAAAGGCTGCTGTACTTTTTATTGGACTAGGATATCAGATTCCTAAGAGCAGTTATAATAGAATCAAGTTACAATGTCAGTGTGATAAAAAGTATCACATCATTGCTCTGTCCTTTTTACCTTATTCATTCACAGATTGAAGTTTTCTGTCGGAAGAATTAGTCCTTTAAGACTAGAAAAGACCAATGCCATCTTTATACAGTTTGGGAATTCATCTTGAGTAGCACAGAGATTAACAATATCAGTGATAATTGAGTCAAAAGTGTCTATGGAGTACACTAACGACAAAATAGACCATGGAACAAAAGATGGGTAATTCAACAGTGTGCAACTGCTGAATAATCATTTTAACCTTACCAGGGGTCAGGATGGCAAATAAAATAAATGAAAAATGAATGAGTTTAAAGAAGGGACCAGGGAAAGAACAACAATGTACTCAGAGGGAACTAGGCAGTTTTGAAGAAAAATGCGTGCAGAACAGAAATTGTACAGCTGTTAACAGGAAGGAAAAATCAATTTTACACCACATAAAGGGATACATTTACATCATTATGATTATGTTGGGAAAGGATTAGAATTTCACTTTCCTCAAAGCATTCTTGCAATGTGTCATATGATTCTTCCTTATCTGATGATCATGATGATGCATAAAGAATAGCACCTCTCAAGCATCACTTTATTCGGTAACAGACCACCTTGTGTCCCTGAGCTCCCTGACTGCCAGATCTCATGTCTTTGTTTTCCATAGGTAAATTTAATTAAACCAGCAGAAGTGGAGTTGTAATGGTTCACAAACTGTGGTAGTAACTAAAGGGGGAAAAAACGGTGGGGGAGGAGAGTTGAAAATGTGCGCATATTCAGGAGCTCAGTAGCATTAGATAGGCAGATCAATCCTAAAAGTGGCATAAGCAAGGGATAGAGAAGAAAGCAAAACCCAGACAGCTGAATTCAGATGCTAGTGGCATAGGAAAACACAAGTCATCATTGTAGACAATACAGGTGTTTCAGAAATGGGGTAGTTAAACAGTTAGTTGCTCTTTCTTTAAACACAGTTTTAAAATCTATCATTATGATTTGAGTACAGGTACAAAGTACCCTTGCACATGTGTAAGAGCAGGGTTGACCAGTGCCCACAAATAAATCTATTCAGTCTGTCCAGAATGAATACGTTCTTTTCATCCAATTTCAACCTTTTTAAAATTCCCAACTACTTCATCCAGCAGGGAGTAACAGCAATGTGAATTATGCCTCTAAAGGAAACTAATCCAGACCCAGGGAGGCTTAGAGGTGACAGGTATGAGCTTCTCCCAACATCCTGCTCCCCCCTTCTCAGCTATGTATGTAATCACTATTTTAATTTGTATTTGGGACCATATAAAAGCAGATGCAACTACAGGCTCAGTTACAGTCCATTCTGCACGGGAAGAAGATCTACAGGAGTGGAAAGCCTTGCTCTCCATCTGTGGTATTTCCCGATTAGTTTCAAATACCGTCAGAAAGTCAGAAATCAACCTGGAGGCAGTTAACAGCAATGAGGTGTGCATTGGAAGAAATGCCTTCACCTCCTGCCCAAGCATGGGCCACGCCAACTAATAGGGATAGATATTCCTTACCACTTGCTTCGCCAGCTCAGATCTCCTTTACTACCGTGTTCTCTAGGACAGATGCAAGCCTTCCTCACCACCTTCTTACCCTACCTCTGCAGACATTTGGAACTGCAGAAGCTCTAAACAGTCCATAAACAGGTTCTGGCTGTGTTTGTACCCTGGCTGAATGAATGAGGGAAGAGAGCATTTATCAGAGTTGGTGGTGGCCTAAGAAACCTGCTGTGTTGAGCATACGCAGAAGGTCACGAGGCTCTATTTCAACTACAGCTTTGGGGCAGACGTCTCCTGCAAAGTCTCTTCCCCACCCCAGCTCAGGAAAGCTAATTTTCATTTGAATAAAAAGCTTTTATTTGAACAACAAGTTTTTGAGTAGAAAAATATCCTTCGAGGAGCTAGAGAGGACAAAATCAACTGTGTTACATTCAATTCTCTACCTACAGCAGCCTTTTAGGTGTGACCACCATCACAGCCAGTTCACTAACTGAGGAGCAGGAAGGTCTGCTGAGTTTCCCACACCCCTGTGACATTTTTTCCATCACCCCTCAGGCGTGGATATCTGCTTCCAAGCCTTTCATTCAGCCTTTTGGTCTCTGAAAGATACCAACTGAGCAGATCTGCAATGGCTCTGCTGGACTCCACTGGTCTGCCCATCCTCTGTCTCTCCCTGAATCTGTTCTGTAGCATTTCAAGAATTTTCCTCACTAAGTCCACCCAGATTCTTTAAAGAAAATAAAGCCAAATTACAACACATTCATCAAATACAGTCAACTACAGCTGCAGCAACAGTTGAGCCTCCAGTAGGGCTGAAAGGCCAATTTTGTGATATCAGAACACAGGCAGTGAGTCCTGAAGTGCTGGTGATGATCCTAGATAAGAGCTTTGTTTAGCTGAGATACACTTTATATATTCAGAATGGGCCCATGTAATTTGTTACTGTACTACTGTAACTTGCAATAGGACAACATTTATAGCAGTCAGTGGAGCAATTATAGCTTTAAAGTTTGACATTGAGGCAGAAACAAGGCTGATAATTAAAAATGAGGGATTTTCAGAGTGTGAAATACTGAAGACCAGGAATGAACTGTAAGTAAAGTTTGTCTGAAGGCATATAAGCAAAATCAAACAGTTAATGAAAAGCCTGCAGTCTGCACAAAATATATATGCACATATATATTATATATACAATATAATATGTATATATCCTCTGTCTTGCATTCTTTGAAGACATTACATACAAAGAGATTCTTTCCTAATCGAAAAAGTCCAGTTAGCTCTCCATCACTCTACATCTTCCTTCCTTCCTTCCTTCCTTCCTTCCTTACTTCCTTCCTTCCCCTGAGCAAATTTCTGGTCTTCTGCTCACTTACTTCTGTGCTGTGGTAAGGCTGCCTACATCACTTTATGCCTCCAGCTTTTGCTGCAACTTAAAACAACCTTTTCTGATCATTTTGGTAGCAGTATTTTAATAAGTGACTAAAATCTCTGAATCATTCTGAAAGTAAGAACCTGCTGCCCCAGTTCCTACATATTAACCACAAAACAACTTATGGAGGACTATATAATGTTATATTACTCTGAGAGAAATACAAACTTCACATTCAGGCACAAGCTAGTGGGAGTTTGGTTTTAGAACAGAGAATCAGCTACCAAGTACATGGTCATTTTAGCGGCTGAGCCCTACTTATAGGTGTACACGGAAAGAAAAAAATGGAGACAAATATACCCTTTTCAGCCAAAGGTAAGAATTTAAAGTAGTACAGTATCTGACATCTTAACAAGTAAAACCAGCAATGTGATGAGTGTTTGTGATTTCTGTGAATGCTTTCACTTACATTACAACTAGTTACTCAGTAATACATCCTGTGAACAGAACACTACAACTTGCCAGTGTACAAAATAGCGTGGACAGAAGCCAATTATAAGAATAATGATAACAGAAGTCAAATACAAGCTGAGAAAAGCTTACCTCAAGTTAATGAACTGGCATATAGATGAGTTAAAAACAAAGCACAAAAAAATCCATATTGAAATCCCTGGCAGAGTTTCAGCTCTACTGTAATGCTCTAATCATGAAAACTATAGTACATCAACTTTAAGTGCTCAGGAGAACAGTCAAATCTCTGCCTTGCAGTGGAGAAACAGGGGCTTTTTTCTGTTTTCCGATACCCTGTTAGGGTCTTGCTTTTACTGGGTGCTTTGTTCAGCAATCAGGTATGGTATGGCTCAAGGATCCTAACCCAGTGGGCGAGTTCTAACCTTTGTAGACCATGAATGGCATATCAGCTCAAATTCTAAAGCTTTGGCATTATTTCAGCAGCTGAAATCTGGTTTTGGCTCTTATTTAATTATCCAAAGTTTTCTTTTGCTTCTGTGGCTCAAGACAACTATTATAAGGTAATTCATTTGAAGCATTTGAGTGAAACTTTACATTTTAACATTGTCCATAAAAATCAATGCTAAGAAATCCATATCAATATATCAAGCCTCTGAAGACTCAACCCCAGCAGCAGTCAAGAGGTTTGACTGGCAGTCACCTCCTTAGAAACTGCAGAAGAATGCTTAATACTCCACCAGACAGCATCCCATTGGTATCACAAAACCAGGAGCTTGAAAAGCAGATGACTCGGAGGTATTGGCATAACAATCTTTCAATTCCATGTTATTTTAGTGTAGTGTTGCTACATTCTGTGTTTTGTTTTCGTTTGAATAGTCATTATAATGACTTGAAGTAGGTTTTAAATCTTGAAAGAGTTTTCTCTAAAAAGTGAGCAACGTTTTACAGGACAGGTTCCTCAAAAGGAACTCAAAATGAAACCCGAGAAGAGTAATCTCACTAGACTACAGGCAGAGCCAAAGAAGATTTCTAAGCATTTTTGCAATCTATTATTCTCGCAAAAGAACATATAGTGGAGGCATGTTATTTCAAGAACATGGTAGAATATTTAACCCATTTAAAATGCAGCTAACTGATCTTCTTAGAATAACTATTTACATATTTTAACAAAGGAAATGAGAAATGCAGACCAAATGCTGAATCCATTGTAATTCCTAATTCAAATCTGCCAAATTTTATGCATTTCTAGTTTTGAGAGTGTTTTCTTTACGTTACAGTTCTGAATCCAATACCCTGTGTTCAGGGTAGTGAATTGCTAAATTAAACTGTCTATTGACATTTTTTTAGGCAGAAATGGAAGATAAATTGATTTTCTTGGATGCTGGTATTCTGTAAGATTGAACATCCCCAAAGAGATTTCAAATGGAGCCTGTTGTCTTACTAATTTGCACACCATGATACTTTTTTTCCTTGATTAAAACCTTAGTAAGATACTGCTCAAACCTTGGGAGTTGCTAGGCATAACTGAAGGCCAGCATGTGCCAAATACGCCACAGCACGGAGTCTTTAGCTGTCATCCAGCATACTGTGTGTAAGCAATTGGCAAGCCTCTTCTCCCTCTACCTCCCAGGACTTTTGTTATTGAATTGCTACACAGTGTATCTTAGGCTAATTGAACTCATTACTTAAGGGACTACTCTGTCTACACAAGTATTCAGGAAATATTATTCCTGAAAAACATTCTTATGCTGGAACAAGAGTGGGCTAGATAACATATCCACATGAAATAATGAATAAACAGGTGCTAAAAGATGTTCTGGCAGCTTCACTGAGTCCAGAGACCGCCCTCAGAAAACCTATAAGGAGAGATTCTCTTTTCGCACATGAGAGCTGATGGAAGAAGCCCAGCTTCCCAGGAGCATGAGACGGGACCTATGAAATCACATAAGATGAGTCAAATTCCTAATGGCAAGAGACAAAGATGCTGAATGGAGTGATCTGATAAAGAGCCCATTCCGGTTACTTTAAAAGTTCAGCTACCTAAAGGCAGGATAGAAAATGACTCCGTCTAAAAGGGCGCTTCACTCCTCAGGACAGAAATGTTTGTTCTCATAGGCTTTGATGCTCTGCTCGAGCTGACCAGGACCAGGGCAGGCAGCCAGGAATTGCCCCATCAGACTGCAACATCTTCACAGGAAGCTTTGACATGGGCTGAGACACACTCCCATTCAATGTCCAGGACACACTCCCATTCAGTGCCCAGGCAGGATTTGGGGGACAAGGGCCAATCCCAATATTCTTTTTGTATGTAACTGTCCTCTTCCAAGAGAGTGAAAGTTTGAAACGGTACAGATGCAGCTTCTGCCTGGACAGGTGGCCTCTAGAACAGGAACAGGTCTGAGACATACAGAAGTATAAATATACTTTGATTATCTCGTGCTTGTTCCAGTATGTACTGTGATTTGTACCACAAAAAGTGCATTGAAAAATTCATGGTTTAAGAAAAGAGACAAGTGTCTTGCTCTGATGAAAAAGGGATGATACAGTCACTAAAACCTTTTGATTTTGCCCATACCAGTGTAAATCAGGAGTGATTCTGTAGAAATTAGAAATTCTGTGCTCGGTAAGAAAGGTGAGTTCTTTTACAGCTGCGCTTATCAGGATGTGCTAAGGGTCATTTTCATTCCTCTTTTGGAGTCCTATGGTAAGCTTCAGAAGTAATAAAATGTTCCATTTTTTTCTAAGACCGTGGAGTGGGGTTAAGCTGAAAATCTGCTTGGTACGTTCATACACACTAACATTGACTAGATGATATTTCTGGTTTCAGGAGCTCTCCAGCCTTAACAACTGACCTTGAATAAGTATTTCCTGAGTCTAACAAGCAGCTGAACCCAGGGACATGCTGCTTGGCTTCTCTCAGATGCTCTTCACTTCAGGTAAGTGAATCCTTTTAAAAAAATAAAGCTCATGATTGTTAATTGCATAGAGGTATGGTTCTGTTTCCTTATGATGTATATTTTTAAATCTAGTATCTTAAATTCTTGTATTTTCTTTTGTGTTTAATTCTGGTACTTTGCCTGTGTTTGTGCTTAACACTACTATTGCCATGATCTCTATGTTGGTTGCTTATCATGTGGTCTACGATCTCTTTATTTTTCTCCCATTTAGCACTGGAGATATAAAGGCAAAGCTAATTATAAAGATACTTGTGAAGAAAAGGCTACTCATTGCACTCATCTGAGCTTTACTTCCACCTCAGCATTATATGTGAGTTGATTGAAATAATAGCAAAATTTGATTACTCCTTGTTACAATTTGTTACATAGAAAATATTAGCCACTAAATGAATGGGTTTTGATATAGGTTTTTGGGAAAAGTGATATACTGCTATTTTTAAAAAGCATGGAAAACTGAGATCAGCCTGAAAGAGTTTCCAGGCGTAAAGGAACTAAGAATGGAACTAGTTGTATGCATAACAGGCCCAAGAGCTGAGGCTAATTAACTTGAGTGTTCAACATGTGAGTATGCAGTAATCTGAGCTGGACAAACATTTTAAAATTCTATAAAGTTTCAGGGTGCCGAATTTTGCTTCATTGTGCAGCATCTTCTACTCATAATCCCAATGAAAGAAATTAATTGGAATTAGGTGGAGATGTGAGTAGGGACAATATGACCTGGCCCCAAAATTAGAAAAGAAATTAATCTCGAGATAATGCAAGGACAGATGTGTGTACTGGGAAAATCTAACACAATCTTAAAAGAAAACATGTTAAGTACATGGCCATGTATAGAAAGACAGTGAAACCAAAGAAATGAACATAGCAGCACTACTTTTCAGAAAAGAATCAGAAGACACATTATCACAGAGGAAACAGTGGCAAACTGCTTCATGAAGATAGTAGCACTATCTTCATGAAGCGCTAGGAGAAGAGGAAAAATGTAAACTGCAGAGATTACCAGGCTCATTTAATCTACCTTCTGTGAGGCTGGAATTGCAGCTATTGTAATAAATTGCATGATAAGACATTGGAAAAAAATCCATTTAATGAGTAATACTGGGTGGCAGGTGTCATTACTTTACCTGGGATAATTTGTGGACAGATGGACTGCCCAGTGTAAGGGAAAGTACTACAGACTGGCCCAAACTCTTGCAAATATTGGAATAGATATCACATTCAAGGACACAAGATACGTAAGAAACTGAAGATTTAACTGAATTGTCTTTTAAGAAAATTTCCAAAGTGTACAGGGAAATTGATTCTGTTATCCATTAGATACATTAGCTAATATCTTTGTATAAAGCCCGCTGGTTTTAGTAAGCCTAAGTTTGGAATGGGATAATGCTAGACTAAAACCTAGGTGAAGGACTAAATTCTAACTATGAAGTTATCTGGAAGATTATATTGGGAAGAGTCATTTAATAGAAAATGGGAAGGAAAAAAGGCAAGTCCCAATCAAGTTCTGCCTGCAAAACTCCTACCTGAAAATGTATATTCCCCTATTTAAGGTATCTGTTCATAACTGTTCTTACAAGGATTGCTTAAAAAAGCAAAATCCAAGCCAATCCTCCTATATCAGGCACATTATTGAGACATAAAGTGATAGAGACCTCCAGATGACCACATCCTTTTATGTGCCCATTTTATTTGCCGCACACCACAGGTAATGACATATGACTTCCAGCATCGGTTTTCACTTGCAGCCCCCACCAGCAGCCTGTCTTAAATATGATACTTATGTTAGTGTATCTATAGGTCCCATATGAAGTGTGCATTGTAGCTGAACAAGTGCCTAGTGTTTGACAAAATTGGCTGAGCCACAAGTGCTAATCAACATACACGGAAGACAGCAACCTATGACATGTTGGCTGGTAACCAGCATGGAGTGGGGTGTTGGAGAGATGTCAGTAATACCCAGAAGGAAAAGAAAGAGACATTCTTTAGACTAGATTCACCCACTGTTTCTTATACCTTTGCTCCATGATGTGCCTGAGTGAAATCAGGGAGACTGATGACAACTCAATCAAAACTAAACAAAAAAATTTCCTTATAATCAAATTAAAAAGCCAGGATTATCAATATAGTGAATTGAGCCAATACATTTAGCACATGGCCAGATGCTAAAGAGACTGCTTAACACAGTACTGTAAATCAGATACCTGTAAAAAAATATTAGCTATAGTTTGCCAATCTGGGAACCAAATTACTTTCTGTTCAGCATCCAAATGATAGCAAGCATTACCTTTGGAATTATTTATTCATTTTAACATACTTATATACAGTGATCTCATTCTGATGTAGTAGTGTATTTCAACATAATCTGCGTTAAGATTTCTATGACTTACTGAAGGTTTTTAATACATTTGAGACTTAGACACTTTCCTTACAAGCCTTCATAAATATGATAGCCACAATATGTCTTTTGCTGTCGTGTTTTCCAGTTTTTATATCTTTACTGAGAGCCAACACCATTTGATGATGTTTAAGTTGCATCTGAAATGGGCATTGCTTGAGCAAAATACGTCACACAGTTTGAAATTAATCTAAGCAGCTGAAGGATTTTAAAACATACACGTTTATACGTATATATATTATATATTGGTGTATAATAATGTATACACACGCATATATTTTAATGTTTAGCTTTAATAGCAAAAAGTACAGTAGAATTCCACTGATAGCAAGATTTGATTGTAGAGTATCCATAGAAAATTGGTGCACTTTTTCTGAAAATCAATACAAGCTCAAAACAAAATGTGATACCAGATAATTCTCTGCCCTAGCCTAAAACTGATAATCAATTTGAACACCTAAATAATTGAATTAAACCCTATAGTAATCAAATAGGTATTTGATAATGAAATATGTCCATTGAAAAAGGTTACTGAGTAAAATTTTGTATCAGTCCCAACTAGGTGAGTGTACAACATTTAGGATAAGGCCTCTCAGTCCTGACTGGAGCTCATAGGTACTACTGGAGTACAAATAATAAATAATAGTACATGTACTGTAAAATCTCTAAAATCAGTGATAATACTAAGCATTTTCCATCTTTGAAACACTGTACAAACATAAAACTATTCCTCACAACACCCCTGTGAGGTAGGTACGAAAGTGTTACCCCGTCTTACTGATGGGGCAACTCACCCCAATACTACAAGGTGCTAGCTGACACTGCAGGGGGATTCCCAGAGGCCTGATTCTCTGATTCCCAGAGGCCCCAGAAGTATGTCATTCTTAAGCAAAATATTAGTCTGATAAAGAACTTGCCCACATCTTCAAAATAATGTCTGTGGCACAGCCCAAAGCTCTTGGCTTTCATATTTGTCACTTTGTCAATTGATTGAGACATTCTTCCTTTGAAAAAATAAAGCACTTTATATTGGTCCTGTAACATGCACAACCATGTTTTTCTTTTCATAATCTGATGATACCTTTCATATCTGCAAAGGGAAGGCATTTCCTTCTGAGTGCATACCTCATGTAGCAGAGCTGTAGCAAGGGTCTCCCATTCTTTTACTTTTATGCATAAAAATAACAGGTTCTTTTACTCATTTATATGAATACACTGAATATTAGTATGATGACATCAAATTATATATTAAGGGGCACAGCCATATATATTTTAGATTCAGCTTTCAGGACCTCCTTTAAAACTGGGATAATCCTGTGGAATATACTAAAATATATGTATTCTCTTTTCCCTCTTTTTAAAAATAAAGTCCAGGATGCTTTTGCTTAGATGTACTTTAAAATACTGTATAGCTAGGCATTGTTTTGAAAATGTGTAAAGTAAAGCAAGACATCTAAACCTGGAAGCAGTCCCTCTTGCACCAGAATAAACCTGGAATATCTCCACTGAAGGCCGTAGAGCTTCAGTGGTGTAAAAGCAGGCAGAGTGAAGTTAGGATCAGGACTTCCATCCTCCTGCCCATCTGCAGCTGCCCTCTATCAGCAACACTAACGAGCTTCATGCCTTCATCTGGAGGAAGGAGTGTGAATGGAATGTTTGTCAGCAAATCCTGTGAGCTATGCACATACCTGATCACATCACTGAAGACTTCATCACTCATTATGCTAGTGTTACACATAGACGTAAAAAACAGGCAGCTCTTTTGACCTCTGCAGAATTAGAGAAAAAGGAAAAAATAAACCACAGTATTTTCCAAACGGTAGAGTACATGCAGAGAAATAAATTAAAGGCAACACAAATACAGCACAAATGCAGCTTTAGAAAAACAAAGTATTTGCCAAGAGAGAAAAGACAAAACAGGTAAAGAAACAGATAATATATTGAGGGCTAATATATACAAAATGAAAAAAATGGGTAAAAAATTTAGTTATGTCAATCATTTGTCATAAATGCTCTCTTTCTAATAACTCATGAGAAAAATGGAAGCGAAAAGTTTGAAAGCCTTGCTGGAACCCTCCCCTTAAAAAATCATAACGGGCAATTTTTCTGATCATATATAGAGTTCCTACATGGCTCTATTTTTAGACATCCGTAATTCAACAGACTTTGAACATTTTCATCTGTGTAGCATATTTTATTATTTAATGTCTTCATATGATAAAAAAAATAACCCATACATATTTAAAACTAGATACCGTTCTGCTTTCATCCTTTTTTGGAGGGGAGGAAGGGAAAGCAGGTAATTTTCCTCTTGTGTTTTGAAAAGAACCATAGCTATCAGCGTTCCTTTGCTTTTCTTCTCTTTTGCATATCATGTTTTCTCTCGTCAAGACTCAGGGACGTGCACGGAGGAAGAAAAGCACAAACCTATCGTTGTTGTTGAGTCACCTGAGGAAACTCATACCTTCTTTGGGTTCATCTTATAAAACACAGTATCTGCATAACAAGGCCACTGAAAGATTATTAATACAGATTTTTCTCTTTTATTTATCTTTTTTCTGTTTTAAATGCAGCAGGCATTCACCATCGGAATATAACAGCTTGGAGGTTACTCGAACATACAGCTCTTTTGCAGGAGATACTTAACCACATGCCTAAACTTAAAAATGTGAATACTTTCATTTAAATCAATGTGAAAAAATAATTTGGTTAAAGTTAGACATGCTTTGATAATTGAGGGTATTGGAAAAAAAACCAAAACAAAACCATGAGTTTAAACCTATAGGTTATGTCATTTGGAATGAACGGATGCGAGTAGTCAATTTTTTTCCTTTTTCCTCTTTTTTTTTTTGTATTTTAGAATTTGAACTGCTCCTGATAAATTTGTTCCCAAATTTTATCATTCAGTGTGTCATAAATACTAGGCAGATGTTTAAACAACCTGAAAAGGAGGCTTTTTCAGTAGACAGTACATGATAAGTGTTCAGAAAGCAGTCAATTTGAAACAGTAGTCATTCCAAAGTCTGTTTTCCCCCCTCCAAAATATTTTTTTTCAGTGTTTTATTTTGTTCTACTGCCTTGGGATAAGTGCTCTTAAAATTTGTTTTCATTGGAAAAGAGATTTTAATAATTCTATCCTTTTGCACTGTTACTACAAATTAGAAAATTATTTTAATATACGGTGTCGACCTTATTCTGATTTTCAGATGCAAGATTAGAAGTCATTGACACCAATCTACCACACATGACCTTAGTCTCATATCTTGTTGTGTTATTAGAGTAATCAAGGAACGCAATTCAGAAATAATATTACATCCTGCATTTTATTCAATTCCATATGACAAAAATAGTAACCTAGACTAAGACATCCATTTCAATCAGTAGATGTGTCAAGCCAACAAGATTTAATAATAAAAAATATTGGATCTAGGTAACAATTCCCAGCTGTTTCAGGGAGGCTCCTAGCCCTACATGGTATCACAGTATAAAAATAGTGTCTCTCTTCACCATGCAGAGAGGAATGGCCTAACCCTGAATACAAAATGGGGTCAGTCTTACTGTACCATCGTCAACCATCTTATTTACAACACTTTACATATTTTTTCTCTTTTTCCTTTTTCATTTTTTCTTCTCTATTTTTCTTTCTTTTTTTAAAATTTTTTCAAAATTTTTTGGGTTTTTTTTGTTTGTTTGTTTGTTTTTAAGTTATACACATCTTTTAGGGAATAGACATAACACTACATGGTACCAAATACTAACCAAAAAAAGTCACACCAAAAATTACACAGATAAATAAAAACATTCAATTGCTGAAATACAGCAACATTAAGCCACCTCAGTTTTCTTTTTTTTAACACTTGGAAACACCCCTAACCACCCACACACTGTGGCAAAAAAATTATGTTATATTGTAGAGGTGTTACAGATATATAATTTTGCTCAGATATAGATATATATTTATATCTATGTATCTCTATCTCATCATTGTAGAAAATGGAGCTGTAGAGTTCATTGTTCATTTCCAATAGAAACAAACAGCTAATAAGTCTTTGAACCTCTTTTTGCTCCATTACATGATAGCAGAAATAGTCCATCCTCTTACAGTAATGGTTTCTGTTGTATAAGAAAGATTGTCCTATTTTTCAGTCTCAACTGAGAAGACCTCACTGTCTGATTCATTCTTCAGGGGCATAAAACTCCTTGCACTGTTACCCAGCTACCCATAATGTCCCTCAAGCAATTCTGCTGGACGGAAGTTCAGAGCGTCAACTCCACCATGCTTGTAATGCACAAAAATGAGGTAGTACACAAAACATTTACTGTTCAAGTTTTGATTAAGCCCCAGTCTCCTCAACATCCTGAGCCTAACTTATGAGTGGAACCATTCCCTTTGTTTACTCCGCGTAATTCCAACAATGCAATCACCGTAAAATTATATTTGATTAATCAGAGTACATTGTGCTTTGGAGCAATCCGAAAAGATAATCAGACAGAGTTGGAAATAAATACAGAACATTTGTGTGTTACTACTGCTCATGCTGCCCGAAAGTTCTTTTTTTGTTCCCACTATTATTCGGCAGTCAGCATCTTTCTCATGGTTATGTGTGAAGAAGACAGAACAGATTACAGGAAAATTAAACCTGCATAATGTACTTCTTCCTCTATCCTAGACTTGTATTAATACCACACTCCTAAGATAAATGTATCAGAATTCTGTCGGGGGTGGTCATGCTTTTGAGTGGGCCTCGTAGAAAAGTTAAATGAATCATTTCCATTTAAGAAATGGCAGTCCTCATATTTCCTAAGGATCTGACAGTTCTCTGCAATTTTGTGCTTAGTTGATAGAGATCTCTCATTGTTTGACCTTAAAACAAAACAAGAAACTGCAACAGGGTCCTCCTTCTTATTCCTTAAGTCAAAGTACTATTTATAAAATAGTTTACATCTTTGTTCAGTTTCAAATTATAGACAAACCTCCCTAATACAAAATACTAAAAGTGCAATAGTATAAATTAAGAGTTTGCAACCACATTATACAAACATTACCTTTTTATTGTACAGCTTTGATAACACGGAGTATTTACTCACAACTGTTTATAATGTTGTGAATAATTTATGGTGCTAAGGTTTGTCTGTAACTTGTTTTCCAATCATTGAGCTAAAATCCACACTACATTTTTTTTTTCATTTAATAGAACAACTGTCCACATAGCAGCTACAAATATTTAAATAAAAAAAGGTTTGTTACTGACAGGTACTTGCACATGAAAAGCATGCTATCTTTCCCAATAAAACTTCACAATTTTGCCTGCATTGAAAGAAACCACTTACTCATAATAAAACAAAACTTGCTTAACAAAAAAAAAAAAAAAGGAAAAAGAAAAAAGAAAAATCACATAGCCAGATGTATTTTGCAGTACAAAAGCTTCGTTTAAGTTTGGGGCTAGTATATTGTCTGTTACCCGCATAATCTTAACATTATAAATACTACAGACAAGGATACTGTAATAATACACAGCATTGGGGTACTAAATCACTTATTTAAGATTAAGATTCCTAAAAACATAGTCCAAGTTGCTAACTAATTTGAACAAAACCAGCAAATAAGTGTGACAGAATGCCGTAATGAAGCCCCCCTTTCTCAGGTGATAGTAAGTTTTGTAAGAAGCAAAGTGAATGTAGACTAGCCTCTTTCTGTTTCTAATGAAGTTATCCCATGACTGGTTTGTTTGTTTGTTTTCTGTTAAATTAAAAGGTTTCAAAGTTCTCAGTAACAGTCAAACTCACTGTTGAAAGACGTACCATGCAGATCTTGCAAGACTTTTCAGCAGCCACAAAGTTATGTATTTCTGCTATGGGTAAAACTTTAAAGGGAACCTATGCATTTAGGTCAGGAAACTAATGCTTAGCTTCAAAAGCTGTACATGGAACAGGACAAGTGTTGTGTCGAGTAGAGGTCCAACAGTTATTCGGAATGAATGCTTTTAATTTATGCCAATCTCTTTATTATCCTCAATAAATCTGGTGAATGGACGACTGGCTCCCGTTTCAGAACTTGCTTTGTCCAGACTGACAATGGGAGGGCTGCTGCCCGTGCGAGCTTTGTCCATGCCACCGGTAAGGTTACTTAGAGGCGGGATGGCGCCTCCGCCTAGACTTACTGGGAGCTGAGGAATGCCTCCGTTCTGTATGACAGAAATCTCATTGTTCTTCATAGCAAGTCCATTAGTGATAGCTGCAGCATATTGGTTCCAAAAATTGGGGTCAACATTCATGGCCCGAGCTGCCAAATCCTTCTGGAACATCTCGGAGAACTTGAGCGCATCGCCACTGAGCAAAGCCATGGGGTTTTCCACAGAGAGGCGTCGGCCACGGCGTGCAGGGGCATTATTCCACATGTGGGTCCCCATGTGAACCTGCAGAGTGAACAGGGACAAGAAGCACCCCCAAGTTAGCACATTCTGTGAGGTGTCTAGCCTGAAATGCTGTTACTTACAGTAGCGCTTGCTTTTTTAAATAAATGCCTTTTAATTCGCCTTGAAAAAAAATCAGTTCCAGTTAAGACACAGTTCTAAGGTCCAGTCAGCCCACACAAAGAAAACCCAGTTCCATAGTAGTTTTTCAATGTGCATTTGCTTCTTCTCAGTGAAAACAAACAGCACTGCAAGACTAAAGGGTACATACTCTCTTGAGTTAGACAATTTCACATGCAAGCTGGAAGTCCTCACATGCTGAAGATTACCAAAGGCCTTACTCATACTAGGAGATGGGTGGTTTTTTCTGCCCTTTGCCTTTTTTCATCCTGTCAGTTTTCATATTTTATCTCATGTCAGAAGCACTGATTACTTTGCTAAATTTACTATTATTAAAAACGACATTTAAAATGTCTTCCCCAGGCTGCGTCCTGATGGTTAACCAGACTGCAGGAATAAGAGCCATCAGTCCTGTAGTAACCCACTGTAAATCTGGGAGAAACAGCTTTCTACTCTGCAACGGCTGCAAAGCGGAATAGAAAATAGAAACTGGGGAGGAATCCAAGGAGCTGAGCAAGCTCTGTGTTTCTGGTTTATAGCGAGGTTATTTTGCATCGATGGTCCATAAGAACTCTCAGAACATGTCCATCAGCTGACTGGGTGTGCCATCACATCTGTCAAGAGAACTACAAGACACCTGCATATACACCTGGAACGAGTTTTAGAGTTTGCATCATTGCACAGCCACTTTCCAGTCCCTATCTTCCACACAGTGGAAGCATAATGACCGCCACCGTACAGCAAGCATTTCCTTGAAGCTCCCTTCTCACCTGTCTTTGGGACAAACGTTTAGCACTAAAACCTACTGAGTTCAAGAGAAGTGCTCTTTAACCACCCCCCTCCCCAAGCCTTTACAGTTTTATGTGGCCTCTTACCTTAAGATTCCCCTTTGTGGTAAAAGCTCTACCACAGATTGTGCAACCAAACGGTTTTTCACCGGTATGGGTGCGCTCGTGTATCTGCAGTGCACTTGCTGAGGAGAAGGTCTTCCCGCATGACTGACAGTTGTGCTGCTTGGGAGTCCGGCGAGGGGGGGGTGCCAGCATAGGGGTGATCCCCGGACTCATCACTGTCTGTGGTGCAGCAGGAACCTGGATTCCAGCTGGAAGCGAGGGAACCTCACCCAAAGAGATCGGCTTGCTGTGACCATTCACTTCCATTTTGATCATGGTAGGTGCTGTACTGGTGACCAGGCTAGGAGTACTTTGGCTGGGACCTAGAGTAAAGTTGGGTTCAAATAACTGAGAAGGTAGCTCTTTTAATTTGTGCGTCAGTAAGTGCTGTTTTAAATTACCCATAGTGGAACACCCACGACTGCAGACTGTACAAACAAATGGACGTTCTTTAGTATGGCTGCGGTAGTGAATTTCCAATGCACTCTTACAAGCAAAAGGCTTGCCACAGATATTACAAACAGTACTTTTAAACTTACCACGTTCTCTGTTCAGGAACAGCAGACTAAAAGGAGCCTCCTCTTTGATGACCGGTCTTCCCGGGTTGGTGGATGTCAGATCTAATGCGCCTCCATTTTCAGTTGTGGGTGGTGGACTGTCTGGTTTTTCTGTCTTTAATTGTATTTCTTGTGGCTCTTCCTGGTTACTGAGACCGGGGGACTTTGATCTGAAACTTTCACTATTGCTATTCACAGGAGACAAAGCTTGCATGGAGGAAGAAGACTCTGACATTGCAGGGCTGCCTGCGCTCTGGCTTTCAAGATCACCAACGGCTGATGAGGAGTCGTTGCTCAAATGGTCACTTTCCCCTGATCCATTTTCTATGGATTTTAAACTGGTCAGCTGCTGACAGTTCATGACAGAATCAATCATTTTCATTTGATTCTCCAAAGCAGCAATACTGGAGATCACAGAAGGTGGCGAAGAAGGACATGACCCAGAGTAAGAGATAAGAGGTTTGGATGAGTCACTTGCCGTGTCCTTTAGTTCTGGATCCTCTTCCATAGAATTTTCATCAATGTCATCATCAAAGTTGCTCAGTGTGTCAACATTCTTCTCATCATAGGAAAGCTCTGAGTCCATGGCATCTTGGAAGCCCTCTGGTAGCGGTGTGTTTGGAATTTGCCCACCCATGTGCATACGAATGTGCTGCTGAAGAACAACCGCGTTTGTAAATTTCTTCTGACAAATGGGACACGAGTGCTGTACTCTAAGTGGTGGCTTCGCTCGATGAACTCCAAAATGTGTTTTTAGATTGCCTTTTGTAGTAAAGGCACGTCCACAAATTTTGCATTTAAATGGTCTTTCTCCTGTATGTGTTCTGTAATGCATCTTGAGAGCACTCTGACAACTAAGCACACGATGACAAATGACGCACTGATTCGGATCTGTCATCTTCTTATCA
>VZTD01003686.1:505719-516199 GCA_013397725.1 Rhagologus leucostigma
CCAGCGAAGCATCCAACACCCAACACGCTTGCCTCTCTCCAGAGTCTTTCTGAACTAAGGCAACTCAAACAAATCCTTATTTACATTACAGATTTACATTTTAAAAGTTGGGGAAACAGATTCTCTGGTCCTTGCTCAGAATCTACAGAGTGCCCTGGTTGGTAGTACTGACCATGCAGAGAGAGACCACGTCTCTCCAACGGCTTTCACTGGGAGCATTTTCCGGTGCTTATTTCCAAACACTGGCAGGCTGAGTAACAGTTGTGTGGTGGTGGTTGTTGTTGTTGTTATTATTATTATTACAACCACTACTTCTAATACTGCTACTGAGTGACTGCAAAGGAGGATTGATTCTTAAAGAAGCTGCAAACTGTGCAGCTCCCCTTCCAGCTTTTTATCTATATATCGCTACTCTTTTGTTTGAGGAGAGCTTTCTCTAAACAAACCTCACACAAAAGGTTTCAGTAATTAGTGATGGATTCACGCAATATAGCCATTCAAATATTGCTGTCCTCTGATCTAGAATGAGCTGATCAAACACCAGCAGGCTAATTATTTCAGACACTGTACAGTAATCACTAAGCCCCAATGTGAACATTTACAATCAAAATAGGTATTATTCTATGCATTGGAAGACAGTCTCATGATCTCCATATATCAAAGGTAGTATGTATAATATGTAAGCTTTCCAAAGCAACCGTAACTACTGGTTCCCACTGCCAGGAGGTATCGATGTGGACCTGTGCAGCATTTTGAAATAATAAGCAGGCTAGTGTATTTATTCTCAAACTCAAAGAAACAGCAGTTTGCATTTGAAATATACTTTGTGAAAAAGTCCATGACGAATAGAGTAGTACAGGTATTTCTTGGATAATCAGTGCTCCGATCTGCTCTCAATGAAATAAATGGCTAGTTGTGTGCTGTCTCAGGGGGACCAGGCTCCTGCCTATAGTAAGTGGAGGCCTACAGCCCTGTTTTGCATTTCTCCTTCCCTCAACTCCCATATCTTAAAAATAGCGAGAATACTTTTCAAATGAGCGATCCAAGTTCATTCACCTCATCATCTATCTGCCTTGAAATAGTCAAGGACTCCTTTAGAAAAATATTTCAAATAGTGCCAGAGAGTCGCTAGGGGTTTTCCTCCCCACAGTTCAACCTCAAACTAGACATACAACGAATCTCACCACAGTACTTCCCATTTAGGATAAATTATTCTGGCTTTTTTAAAAAAAATCAAACAAATCTCTCTCAAAGCTTCACTTTCTTGGACAGGCAGGCGAGCAGTGACACAAATGGCTTGAAAGTAAATGCTGCTTTGCCACAGGTGATGGTACTTTCCTGCACAGCGTGCTGAGGCTACTAAGACGCTTCACAGAATGACAACCTGTGGTCTCAGTTCAACAAGTTGAGACTCAAATGAGTAGCCTTTACCCACATCTGAAACAGTGCTGAATTTAATAGGATTGAAAGAGTACAAACTAGCCATGAAAACAAGCACTTGCAAGCATGAAACAAGAAAGACTGAAAATAACAACTGATAAATATTTTGTAATATATCCCTATACTGGACAAATGGACATTGCCTCCGTATTTCACAAGTGCAGTTTCTAACATCCCTTTCAGTGGAACTTACTGATATGAAAGCACAAAGGTACCGTATTTATTGTTGCTTTTGAAGTGTAAGTCCTCGCTGAATTCAACAGGGAGTAAAGCTTAAAAGTGTTCTACATGAAAGGCTATTTTTGTTTCTTTGTTAAAACTCAGTCACTTTATGAATGACAGAAATCTATACCAAAATTTAATCATTAATTCAGAATATTAAAAATGTTAAATGCTAAAATATTAAGCTACAAATTAATTTCATTTTTTTAATCACAGAATATGTCTATTTCAGGAAAACATAGAATTTTCCATATTTATTTATGTTTTATAGCTCGTTTTCATTTTCCAATATATTACAAAGTGATTGAATCCATTAGATAGTGAAGAATTTAATATTTTTTCTTTAAATTTTCCTGAAGAGAAACAATAATTTTTGTTATTATAGTGAGGATATGATACGGTAAAAATTTTCAAGGACTTTGGCAGAATTAAACGAGCACTTGCTTAATCTTATGGACATGTGCTGAATTTTGCAGTTCTTAGTTACACAAAAGGTGTTGAATGGGAGTTTTGTCAAGCAGTCAGGATCTCAGCCACTAATAACCTCTCAGTTATTTTCTTTTTCTCATTAGCAGTCTAACAGCTAACAGACTAATCTGAAGCTGCTACGGGATGCAAGATGAATTACAGCACATCAAGCTTCCCCTATGAAAACAGGTGAAAAATCTCTGGCAGCATCTCTCAGATGGTACCTGGGCAAGCTCCCAAGCAGGTACCAGCCCTTGGAGCCACAGTGGCTCCAGCAGCACTGGCACTTTGCACCACCGAGGTCTGGCCCTAAAATTAGCCCATAGAAATTCAAACGAAGGCATTTTGAGAAAGGCACCTTGGGGTGGTGATATCTGAAGCCGTTCAGATGCTCTGGTGACTCAGCAAGGTGGGTACAAGGGGTTGATGCCAGGAGGCTTTGCTCTGTGCCCCTAACCAGTTGTACCCACAAAACACTTTTCAGGCAGGAGCAAGGAGGATGGCGTTGGCCTACTTCCTCAGTGCCCAAGAGGAAGGGAGACAGCTCAAAGGGTGCCATGGGTCCTTTAGTCACCACTGGGAAATGTGCAGAGTCAAGAAAAAATTGTCACTTCTGACTACACACACAGAGGATTTGTAAATCTGGCTTTACCAGTTCTGAATTTTTATTGCCGACATAGATCTTTCTCCTCTGTTCGAGAAGGGAGCTTCTTGCATTATGTGAAGAGAAAATATAACAAATGGATGCTTCAAAAATGTTGCTATCTACTTTTGTGAAACAGACTGAAATTAAGCATCACATGCTAGTCAGGTTAATTCTTAAAATGTATGCTGCTTATTAAATGCCCCCTTTCTGAGGACTGACTGCTTCTAGTCTGGAAAAAGCCTTCGTCAAATACTGTGTTTCATTTTGTCCCATCTTAAATCAGCTCTAGTTCTACACAAATAAATTACCTGAAAAGGGCCTTTTCAATTATATTAAATAAGGACTGTTACAATAAAATTATCTCTGATTATTCAGTATTTTGTTTTTCTGTTACTCTGTGTCATGGAATCCTCAAATTATGTGTGATTCATAGGACACTTGGGTAAAATCAACAAAGAGAATCAACATTTCCTCAGGCTTGCACATATTTTAAATCGCTGATACCTTCCTGAACCATTCAAACAAAACTGCCTTGTAAAGGAATCCAACAAATGTGGGAGTAAAATATTTTCTGAAGCTTCTTTTTAGACTATACACAATAATACAAATGAAAGCATGAATGACTGTAGTATGAATTATTATTATTATTATTTCTACATTCAGAGCTCTATAATTGAGACGTAATTAATATTTTCTAAATGTAGTAATTTCTTTCAGGAAGATAAAAAAACCACTGAGAAGCAGTGTAGAAACTGTGAAGAAGTTTCAGAAAAACATGCATCAGCTAGAGCTAAAATGTCTGCTAACTATGAAGACAGATGTATAAAATGCTCTCACATGCAAATCCAATAATCATTTCAAAGTGCAGCTCACAGCATTTTGTATATTTAAACAAGCCTTGTTATAAACAAAACTCTGAGACTAGCGCGCTGATACAGGACAATTATTTATCATCAGAATACTTCTTTTTCCCCAAGCACAGATTAAATAAAGTAAGAACATATACTAAAAAATCCATAGATTTGTTTTGAAATTACATTAATTTGGAAACAGTAGCCTTGTAGCAACATATTGATCCTGGAGAAGAACAGTACTACTTTTTCCTTAGTTCTATCATCTCTCACAATTGACGGAGCTGTTAAAGAAAGTTTTCTTAAATTGTTAGAACACGTTTTATTTTCTTGCAAATTAATTCTTTTTAACTCTTTATGAGAGCTTTGAATCCCATAAAGAAAGATGAATTATCACATACTGAGCCCAAGCTGTGAAACAGGAGGAGACAAATAGAGACCCCTACTGTGTTTAACAATGTAGAAGAAATTCCAGACTCAAAAGAAAAATTTTCCGTCCTTTTTCTCAGCCCACAAAAGCTGTTAGTATGGATTTGAACAGTGGAGGGCACTCTTGCTATGCAAAACCCGGTGCTGACCTGGCACACTCGGTTTGATCTATTCAGTAGCCTGAATCTCAGAATTTGTTAAGTAACAGCCACCTGTGGCACAGGCACTAACTGCACTCTGGTTAAAACATTTGCAGTTTCTAATCTGTGCAGTGAAGCACTTCACTTTATCAAACACTGGCGCCTTTCTCTGTGGACGCAGATGTGGAACAGATGCAAGCTTCACAAATTGTTTGTAATATCTGTGCAAGATATCATATTAAATAAGACCTCTGCTATGTTTTTCAAAGTCATATAAACAGCTACTCGGTTGGCTGTTATGGCACATGTACATTAATTTCAGGTTGTGCAGAATTCGTGTACAAATAACGTGGGTGTCTGTAGGAACTAAGTTTATTTGGAATGCATTGAGTTTTATTTGGAATCCTAAAAAAACCCATCAAATCGAGGTCAGTGCTTCTAACGTAGCTGATATGAAGAGAAAAAATTGAAAAACCAAACCAAACCAAATAAACTAGAAGAAAAGAGGACGACAGAGATTCTGCATCACTTTCCTTGAAAAGTGTATAATTCACATCTTAAACTACTCAACTCTTAACACCCTGTATGGATTAATGAAGCCAATCACTCCCTAAACAAGCACGGAAAGGCAGACTAATTTGGTTTTGGAGGCTTGCAAGGTGAAGAGCCAATGTGAGGACCCAATCCTGCATGTCCTAAGTATCTCAAAACTGAACTTACGAGTTCCGGGCTCAATGACGCTACTCCTTTGAGTAAAATTACTCACAGCCAGGAGTGCTTGAAAGAGCAAACCAGGAGTGATTCAATGTCAGTTGTGCAGCTCAGTCATTTTGGTCTTTCACCATTCCATATACTGCAGTATTGCCCAGGATAGCAAAGCCATAACGATCTAGACAAATCCTTTAGCTTTCATCATTTCCAGCTTTGGGGACATTAGTGCATCAACAAATTCATAAATGAAAACTATCGAATGGCACCAGGAGAGGGGGTCTCCTGGAATGCTGAATGACAAGTCGGTTTTGATTATCTGGAACAAAAATACGACAGCACCTGCAGGGTTAATTAAGCAGCTCAAGATGCTGGGCTTCACAAAAGGAAACCTTTTTCCTACTTTAAGGACTGTAAACACTTGTGCTGAACTAGATGGGCATTTGATAAGCTCTACAGCATGTAGCAAACTCCGAGGGATCTCTAGTTAACACTCAAATTCAGTGTTAACACTTAACAGAACAGTGGTAAGCCGTGCTGCCAAGGTCAACTGCACAGATGTACTAATTGTATTATGAGCTTGACATCTAGTGGCCACCCCTGGCAGGGCAAAGCAGGCAAAGGTTAAATCAGCAAGCCTTGTCAAAGCACTTCTAACTACCCACCCTCAGGGAGAGGAGGCCTGGGAAAGCTTTCTGGCACTCCGCGGTCCCACCTTCTGGCCAGCATTCCCCGGCGGAGCTCCCGCGGCGCGGCACGGCGCGACCCATCCGCGCAGCGCCCACCTGCGCCCCCGCGCCCACCCCGGCCCGCGGCCCCGCGGCTGCTGCACGGGGTCAGCAGCCTGCCCGAGCACTTCGGTGTGCCTTCCTCTCCGGCTCCGACGTTTGGAAATGTCTTGGGTGTTCCTTTTGCAACCAGTGATAGGTTTCAGATTTTTGGGAGGGAGTGGTGAAACTGGGGATGCTGGGGGGGAACACATCACACATGCCAGTATTAGAAAGTGGCAATAAGAATTTCAGAAGTGCTTTTTGTAAAGATTTAGCTCATATTATCATAATAAATATTGTTCAAGTATGCTTAGTTTTTGCGCTCTAACTACAGCAGAGAAATAGTAAAGCCCTCTCTTTAATTCTCTGTTCATTTCTCAACTTCAAAGAAACGGATTTTTTAAATGTGTTGCATTATGGTTTCTATCACCCTTACAAACAATTGTGTTTCTGGCTTTCATGGTTTTGTAGGGTATTTCCGTGATAAGAAGAAATGTTCTCTAGGTCTAACAACGCTATAACTGAACCAGCTCCTAAAAGTACATTTTGGCCTAAATTCCGTTCTTAGTACTGATGGAGAACCTTCACTACATTTAGTGGGAAATTTTAAGAGTGCAAAGGAAACAGGATTTATGTTGATATATAAAATCCAATATGAATGTACTGCTAGAACTAGATTTACTAGTTCTTCCTCTGGAAAAAAAATATAGACAATTACTCTCATTTTACAAATACAATATAATGAAAGAAATTATTTGAATATGCTTTATTGCAGAAACTGTGTCAGTACTTAACTATTTTAATGTCATGCCAGACCAGGTTTATTACCAGCAAAAGTGATTGACTCATGTCCTGACTGCTGGATAGTCAACAGATATGCTTGTCTGTGTTTGGCAGACAACAAATCAAATGAAGGAGAGATATCAGGAAAATCTTCCCAGGACTCAGACTATTTTTCAGACAGCAGGCTGTTTTTTAGATGGCACTAATATTCTTTATTAATTAGTTTATTTTTACTCTTTTTCTAATGCCACATTTTTTGAATTGTAACCTTTCCTCTATCTTAGGAAAGGAAAAGTAATTTTCAACAGCTAAATGTATGCATATTAATAGCTTAATTACACAGAATTTAAGCAAACACCTTTCAAAATTTCCTCCCTCTCAGTCTGAAAAAAGTGCCTTAATGTCTGCCTCAGGAGATGGTAAGACTTCAGGGCCAGCATCACTAGATAAAATCTGACCCAGTTTTGTCTACTTCCATTGTTATACATACATCAGCAAATTGGCCGATTGCTGTAGTTTCTTTATTATTCCAAATATTTTTCTATGGCTAACACAATTCAGTGCAGAGTATTTTTAAAATTATACAAACACAGATGTTACGTAGTTTGAATGTGAAGTCTATACTGTAATGGCAAAAGTATTTATATAAAGTTTCAATTACCATTTCTAATCAAAGGGACAATTATAGCGATACTTACTTGGCCTTTTTTTTCCAAAACAAAAAGCCTTCTCTCACACTTGCCTCAGAACAAACACTGACAAAAATCACCTAAGTTTTATATTTACTGACAGCTGCTTGTGACTTCTCAAGTTTTAAATGCAACAGTGTCTAAGCAATAGAGAATAACCTCAATTTCATACGGAGGAATGTCCCCCCAAAATGTGTTTTAACCCTCCCTATATACAGATGGAGTGACCACACTCGCATGAGGCTGGCTGCTACATACTGAACTGTGTCTTTGCTGTAGCTGAGCCTGTGTGTCTGTGTACACACTCCAGAAGAATACTGAGTGCAGCCACCAAACTGCCCAAAACTACGCAGCCCAATCCCACTTTACCAAGATGAAACAGATCAATTAGTTTAGACTATGTTGTATGTACTGAAGAATGGAAGGAAAAAGAGGTACAATATTTTAAAAAATGACTGCAAAAGGCACATTAGAAAACTCTCTTTACACAGTTCACTACAAGGTATCCCTTCCACCTCAGGCTAAACAATGATACATCTTTGCCAGAAACTTCACATGAAGAAGTCTAAAGCACCATTTGTCATCACTCTTACCAGAACCTCATTTGCACACCTTAAAAATCACTTTTCAGGGCTACAAAAAACCCCCCAAAAAGCCCAAGCCCAACCAAAATGAAAAAAAACAACTAAAAAAACCCCCACAAACAAACAAAAAGCTTTTTGTTATCCCTACCTTTAAAATACAAATGCTATGTCCATGGTTAATTTTAAAATTAGTTGGAGTTGAAGCATGTGCATTGTATCTACAATTCTGATTCATTTGTAATCTGTTGAATTAGGCAAGTGTATTAGAAATGTAATTCCAGCTATTACAATGAGTTACATTTACTGAGAAACTGAGATTATTGTATTCTACAGGCAGTCATCTGAGTCCTTCTGCTGCTGTTTTTAAATGATTTCCAGCAGATCTTCTCTTTTAGCAACCTCAAATTGTGGGGTTTTTTTAAACACATATTTTTTGTTCACTCTTCTACACTGCAATTATTCAAGAAATATATCATCAGCTGTTTGTTAACATTTCTTTTCAAAATTATTTAAAAATATATTTTTAGCATTTCACTTCTGACAATATCAAACGATTTTGAGTGTATATGTGTAGTTGATGACATGCTAATTATCTTCAGATTTCCAACAGTTTCTCACCATCATGACAATGTCCTGTTTGAATGCAGTTGCGTTATGCTGCAGCCCAAGCTGGCTATAAAAGTATTTGTTTAGATTCTAAAACTTTTGTGATAATGTTAGCATGAAAGTTCTGCTGTGACCAGTCAAGTTAAAACCCGGCCTAATGTTTGTCTTCCATCCTGCACCCCAAACTGCCAGGCTTCTCTCTGTTGCTGTGAATATCCCTTTACTGTAACGATTACATTTATGGGACATTAATTTTTAAATGCTTCATTTTATAAAATCTATTTTGAGGTGATATTTAACATGATTTCATTAAATAAATAATAAGATTCATTTGTTTAGTCTTGTGTTAACTCCTTTGGAGACGAACAGCAAAATGAGTGAAAAGGCTACACATATGAAATAATACTGCTTAAACAGTTTGATTTCCTAAAATGACAAATGTTCTTGCCCTGTGCGAACTATTTTTGGCCTGTTGCAAAATATACTCAGGAACTGTAGCAAGATGTTGATCACAGCTGTGAACAGAAATGAAGAACACTGACTTGACAAGAAGTGTTTTAATTCATGAGATTTGGAGCTCTCATTATTTCTGGCCTATAAAATTGCTTTCAAGTATGGCAGTCGTTAGGCTTCCTAATATAACGTGTAAATGATTTACATTACACTAATGTGCACTAGATAGCCCTCTGCTCCTGTAGCCTGTCTCCACCTTGTTCATATTTCTCAAATGAAAGTGCAAACCCAACTTTAGCTTGTTAATTGTTAAGTGTCAAGGGTTTCACTCTATTAATTAAAATATGTTTTAATAAAAGGAAACATAGCACATTTCGATAAC
Organism: Rhagologus leucostigma; assembly: GCA_013397725.1. Lineage (NCBI taxonomy): Eukaryota > Metazoa > Chordata > Aves > Passeriformes > Rhagologus > Rhagologus leucostigma. The sequence continues at coordinate 514,891 of VZTD01003686.1, forward strand.
AGCCTTCTAAGGCTGAAAAGTATTTACATTGTTGCATTTTAGGGCTGCTGTGAAAGCCGATTTTGTGCTATTCAGGGACCACAATAATAACGCTTTAAAATTCCTCACTGGGATGCAATGTAGTCCTTTTGATGGAAAGACTGTCTTTCTCATTCGGCAGAAATAAATCCATTCATTTGATCATGTAGTCATTGAGGGCAATACAAAACAAACCAAGTGTGAGAAATTCTATGTGATGAAGTAAACAAAACAAAACCCCCCCAAAAAGGGGAAAAAAAAAAACATTTCCATGACAAAAAGATTCTTTGTCCTTAATCTACCCACCATATGCAAGCGTTTCTTTTTAGCATATCTCTTGTTCTAATCTCGGGTGACATGGCTACATAGATAAGATTCACAAAACAAAACAAAAACCTAGTTTAACAATTTTTTTTCAATTTATTAACTCACCAGGAGTGTCGTAATGAAGTAGTGGGGTTTTATTTTTCTGTATTGAAATGGATTCAGAGCATCTAAAAGTTTAAAATGCTAATGATAAATTCTTAGATCTAGAGCCCAACCCAACAGAGATGGGCTCAACAAATCTTGCTTTCATAATAAAATACTAATTCTCCTCTGCTTGTCTATATTAATTTATTTTACACAACCACAGTTTCCAAAGGAAAAAAAAATTTGAAAATGCACTGCTTTGCTCCTCCACTGTGAGAGAAGGAAGCATTTCTCTGTGTGCCTGTTATTGTCAACACCCAAGTGGTCTTTCCTGGAGCAGTGGCAGGAGCCCCCTTAGCAGCTCTGGACAGTGTGGGACTTGCTCCCTGCCTCCCCAAATACCCTGGGAAGGAGCAGGAGGCTTAACAATTTGCCAGTCTGACAGATGTTTTAACCTGATGAAGTGGATTCACGCTGCCTTAAGCTTCAGGGCTGTAAAGTTCAGATACAATAGTCAAAATCCTCCTCAGGCTTCAACTTTGCTGCCTTTCTATCCTCACAGAAGCAACTTAAGAGTAATTATAGTTTTAAAGCAGGAGAAGGACTTTTTCGTTTTCCTTTTCGAAGGGAGAGGGAGAGAGAGGAGATAATACAGTGGAGCAAGGGGCCTACACAGAAAGCCGAAAGCATTGGGGATCCCTCCTGGATATTCGAGAAACTAAGACAGCAATGGCCTCTATGCAAAGAGGAAAAGAAAAACTTTCAAGTGGAAGATCTCAGCTTAGTCCAGGAGAAGAGAGCATGGGCCGTGGTGTGCCTTTGCACACTGCAGTGCCAGGGACTACTAAGGCAATTAAAACTAATTAAAAAAAAAAAAAAA
>VZTD01003686.1:516217-542648 GCA_013397725.1 Rhagologus leucostigma
AAAAAAAAAAAGGAAGGAAGACGAAAACTCTGCAGCCCTATTCCCGAAAAGAAAATTACAGCAAAGTGGAAATAAAGCGGGATTACAGTCCAAATCTCTCCAGCTTTGGACACTTGTTCACTAGCAGCCTGGCAGCCCAGATGCATAAAAGCAAGTGTGCGTGTGCCTGCGTGTGCGGAGGAAGAGAGGAATGGCGGATGGGCGAGAAAATAACCCTTCCCCACTGCCTACAGCAGGCGCGACAGGGGCTGGTGGCGGTGGTGGCACTCCGTGTCACCTACCACTGATAATAATTACAGTTGCAGCAGAGCCAGGAGGAGAAGGGGGGAAGGCAGCGCAGGGGGGAAGGAGAAAAGCTGCTGTTCAATCCTCTCGAAAATAATGAAACCAACTCCGCTGGCCCCGCGCACCCGAGCGGCCCTGCCCGCTCCTGCCAGGGTTCCCCCGGTCCCCTGGGACAACGAGGGGAGCGGCCGGGGCAGCCCTCGCAGCCTGCGCTGGCGACCCGGGGTGACGGGGGCATCCCCAGGCAGCGGCCGCCGTGGGGTTGCCCCGGGGCTCCACAGCCCATGACCCGCGGAACCTCCCGCAGCCCCGGGCAGGGCACCCTGGCCCCGGCCGCCCCAACTTTCCTGCCTGTGGGGCGAGGGGAACATGGCTTCTGTCCGCTCCGAGCCTCCGCCGGGAGGGAGCAAGAGAGAGAGAAACGGGGTACCCAGTAACACAGAGAGAAGGAGCGCAGCGGAGAGGAGGAGGAGGAGGAGGAGGCAGGCGCTGCTCCGAGGCGCCCGTTCCTGCAGCTGCTCGAGCCCGGGTGAGTGGGGAGGGAGGGCCGAGCCCCGCCGCCGAGCCCAGCCGCGATCAAAGCGCTGGGGAGGCCGGGAGGTTGCTGCTGGGAGGGCTGGTTAGGCAGGGGGTGGGCTGCAGAAACTTGGCTAAACTGCGAACTTCTCAGTTCCGCTGCCTCTTCCCCCGGCTGCTCTAATTCCCATTCTCCCGCTGCAGAGTAATTGCGCTCCCATGTTCGCCATCATCATAAATTCACCTATCTCCATCCAAAACACACTCACAAAAAGAGAGAGAGAAGGAGAAAGAGGCGCTGGGAGCCCTTACCGTGCTCAGAAACTACCTCTGCTTGCAGCTCTTCGTCCGATTTGAGATGCTGGGGTTTCGCTTGCTTTCGACGAGACATGCTGCTAACTGAGCCGTCTTGACTCTGCTTTTTGCAGAGGCATCAGCGACGTGGAGGTGGAAAGGAGGGGGGAAGGAATTGGGAACGAAGGAAGGAGGGTTGGGGGCTGGAAATAACTGTTCACAAATAAAAGTCGAGTTGCAAAACAAACCAAACAAACAACAGGAAAGGCAACCAACACCCCGGGGAAAAAAAAAAAAAGGCAAGTCTAACCAGCCAGCCAAACTGGGAGTGAGTGAGTGAGTGCGCGGGTGAGCGGGTGAGCGAGCGGGGGATGAGCCGGGCGGGGTGTGCGCGGGGCGCCGGGGTGTGCGCGGGGCGGCGGGCTGGGGCGGCTGCGCGCAGCGCGCATGGGGCTCAGTAATTATGATTGTGAATAATGCATGGCGATTAATGGTGCTGGGGGCGAGCGCGGATTGGCGCGGCTCCAGCGGACTCAGGCTGCATATGTAAATGAAGGACGGGGCTCCGCAATTAGCCGCTTCGCTCCGCCAAATGATGCGTCTCCCCGGCACCGGCAGCGCCGCCTGCGAGAGGCACCGACCGCGTCGGTGGCGGCAGCGGCGGCGGCAGCAGCGGCGGCAGCAGCGAAGCACACACGCACCACGCAGGAGGGAATCTGTTTTGCACACACTTTACACAACATATGTGCAAGGTTCACTTGTTGGGAAAGGTCACGATCTTCGCTTTTCTGTGTGTCGTGCTTTCTTCCTCCCCGTCTCTTAGTTTCTTTCGCTCTGCTTTCTGCTCTCTTTGCTTTATTTTCTTTCTTTTCCCTTTTCTTTCTTCACATCACTCTGCGTCCTCTTTTCTCTCGGTCTCTCTTTCCCCAGAAGTTGAGCTGCAAAGCATCTGATTTCTGTGTGTGCGCGTGAGTAATTTCTTCCCAGGAGGAAAAGAAACTTTTGTGTATGCCTTTCCTTTTTCCTTTTCTTTTCGGTGTGATTTCTTTTCCGGCGTTGTACTGCTCTTTCCCCTCGATCTTCACATGCTTCTCTTTAGCTCTTCCTCCATCCCGTCTCTTTTCCCGTCGCTCTTTCTGTCTCCCCTTCCCGGCTGACTTTTGTTCTCTCCGCTCTCGAAAGCGCACGCACGCACACACAGAAGACCTTGGGCAGTTTTGTCTTTCACCTCTCCTTCCTTCTTCTTTGTCTTGCAGCTTCTTTCTCCAAGCAGAGACTCCCCGTTGGTGGTGGTGGTCACTTCCTGTTGTCCATTGGTAGGAAGTTTTTTTTCTTTCTCCCTCTCTCTCTCAGGTTGTAATGACTTTTTGTGACACTCCTCACCCTTCCGCCCACCCACCCCCCCGGCTCAGCCGTGTGTCCTGTTAGCTAATGACACCGGGCTCGCGTGTGCGCCGATGAGCAAGTCCTTGGTCTCCAGCAAATAGTATGGATCGTCTCCCAGTTTTGGGGGGTGGGGGTGGTTGTTGTTGTTGTCGCCGGGTGATCCCCCCTCCCCTGCCTTGCCTCGTTCTCAGCGGCGCCGCCAGCTGCCCTCTGCGCGGCGGCTCCGCCGGTCGCTGCCTCCGCTCTGAGCCGNCCTCTCCGCACGCACTTTCCCAACAGCGGCTTTTCTCCCAGGCCCCCCCTTTTTTTGTAAAAGTGAGGAGGGAGGGGGGGTGGGGAGAGACTTCCCTCCCCCCCATCCCCCGCTTTCCCCTCTTATCGCATTACAAGTTGCCGGGGAGCCGGGCCGAGCCTCCCCCGCCCCGTCCCGCCGACTCGCGTCCCTCCCGCCCCGTCCGTCCCCCGGGGAGGCGGGCGGCCCCTCCGCCGCGCAGCAGCTTCGTCTCCCCGGCCGCCGCCACAAGTTGCCGCTTCCCGTGGCCGTCCCTGCCCGCCTCCCCCTCGGCCGGGGCGGGCGGAGAGTGCGGCCAGCCCGCTCCCATGGCAGCCAGCTGCCGCTAGGATGTACCCCACCGTCGCCGATCGGCGCGGCGCAGCACAGCGCAGGGGCCCGCAGTGCGCGCACTGTCCTGGTCGCGCAGCTCTGCGCCGTGTTGTGCGGGGCGGGGGGCTCCTTCAGCGGCTCCCGCGATCCCCTCCGCCGTTTTGTTTCGTTTTCCCTTTTTCCTTTAATTCTTTTTTTTTTTTTTTTTTTTTTTTTTTTTTCTGTTAGTCGCAGCCCGGCCCCGCCGACCCCCGCCCCGTGCCGCGCTCGGCGGAGCGGCCCCGGCGCCGGCCCTCGAAGGGGCGCGGAGGGGCAGCCCACCTTGCTGGTCGCGGGAGGGAGGCGGGCAGCTCCGCGCATGGGGCCGGGGATCAGTGAAAGGGATTTCCTCCTAATACCCCCACCCCAGCCCGTGTAATCCAGCCCTAGTCCTTAAAACACACTAACCCCGGCTTCTTTGGGAGCCTTCTCTGTGTAAACTTTCCCTGCTGATAGCTCCCTTTATCTCGTGAGCTCTGATACCCTGTCTCTGGGCTTTCGGTTTATTCCCCGCTTTTATGTTGGTAGGCAAACCAAATAAAGTTAGAGGCGACAGTTTAGGCCACTCCGGATAGTTCGCGGGCATGCATAACATCAGCGACTTCTGTGGGGCAGGTATTCGTTAGAAACGGGCACGACACTTAAGGGAAAGAACAGTGAAAAGCCAGATCAACGCTTTTTGGTATTAGACGAATGTACTTTTCTGTCCATCGTTTGGCGAGATGTGTCCACGACACTTCTCTCAAGGATTGCCCGCTTCACAATTAAAAAACTTGTTTACTGTCTATAAATTCTAGTGCATCTTCTTCCCGTGCATCCGTCCTTGCTGAAAGTTTGGTCGCACCAAGAGTGTTTCGTTTAAAATACCTGGAGACAATGGTGATGGTTGAAATATGATGCAATTTTCTAATATGAAGTGGGAGGGGACGAGCCGATTAATTGAGCACGTTTTTTTTCCGCCAGAAGTAGGGATTTATTGCACCCGGCTCACACGAGTAACACACTGTGCGTGTGTGTGTATGTGCTACATTAGACTGTAGGCAGAGTGCAGGTGAAAGCGAGCGTCTGCGGGCGTTCAAGTAACCCTCAGCACCGCAGCCCTGAGCGGGGAGCTGGAGTCAGGGCTTCCCCTCTGAAAACAGAGAGCGACATTTTTTCCGACTTTTTTTAGCTGAAGAGGCTTAGCTACTACTCTCTGTCGCTGAGATATTTGCCCGGAGTGAGTGAGGACGCACTCTCATCTCGCCCAGGCATTTTTCCCCAAAATTGCTGTAGTACCTGAAATGTGTCAATTTTCATCCAGCCATCTTTTGAAAAGATTTGTTGCTGTTGCTGAGGCAACATTCCTGCGCCCTTGCCCCCCCAACCCCCCATCACCAAACTTCGGCGTTTTCTATTGCTCGATCCCTCGGAGTTCCCTCAGCAGCAGACGATATCTAGAAGAAGATTTTAGAAGTGCGATGTGAGGGGGGGAAAAAAAAGGCAGCTCTTTGGCAGCGTTATAAATCCAAAACTTTGTCCTTTGTAAAATTAAAATGATTGAAAATTAATATGATTTTGCGGAACGTGAGAGAATCTTTAAGTGGAAAATTAAATAATCCCGTCTTTAATGTTTAATGAACAATGGAGAACACAACAGGCAAGAAAGGCATAATTACCAGATTTGTATCTCTTGACATTACCATATTCTAGGGTTACAAGTGATATATTTTATGGTTTTCTTTTCCCTTATGCCGCTCGCCTTCCCACTTTTTCTTTGGGAGAAAGAGCCGGCCGCGCTGCGCGGGGGGCGCGGAGCCGGCTGCCGGGCGGCACGGAGCGGGGCGGCCGCTGCCCCCCGCCGGGGAAGAGCTGCGGAGCCCCGGCTCCGTCAGGCACCGCCGGGACGCACCGCCGGCGACGGCGCACATCGCCGGAGGAAAGTTTCTACCCGACCTCCATGGAAAACTCCGTCAGTGTAGCGGGCTCGGGAGGCGAGTGGAAAGTTATGAAATGATACGCGTCTCCTCCGACCCCTTCCTCCTCCCTCGCTCCCCATTACACGGCAAAGTTTTCCACGGACCTTTTAATTAATCTTCTTGAGTCGAGGGCGAAAAAAAATTATAATGATGGGTTCGCTGAAGTTGGGCTGCGAAGAAACACGGCCACTGCAGTGAGGGGAGGGAGGGGGATGGGATCGCTTAGCCGCGTAAATCTCTGCGCACCCACACAGGTAGGGGCGCGCAGGCGAGCGGGGAGCTCGGTTGAGGGGCTGCCAGTCACGCGTGTTCCGGCTCAAACCGCGCCCGCTCGCTTCCCCGTCGCCGTGACTGGGGGGTCCACCAAAATACTTTACTAGTGATGGGAAGCAAAAGTGGTTTTTTCCCTCCATAATTAAATCTAATTTGTTAATTTTCTTCTTCTTCTTTTGCGATGTTGCTTTCATTGTCAGAAGCGACACGTTATTATTCTGCCTGCTTAATAATGTTATTTACCAACCAGTACATATTTTTTACATTAATGCGACACCTAGTTACGCGTTTGCTTTAATTTTTTTCCTTATTCGGAGTTCATAAAAACCATCAGAAACCTCATCTACAAGATTGACTCTACGAAGAGCATATAAGTAGTTCTGCCTACACTTTTGTTTTATACAAGGTTGTTGTTCTTAAACCCATCAAAGTTACCAACGTGTGGATAAGATGGATCTGACGTTTTGTGCAATCCATCTACCGTCTTTTAAAGTTATTATTTTGCTCAGCAACTTTATTCGAAGGGGCATGCAATTATTTGGGCTTTATTTTCTGTCATCTCCTACTCTTCCTGGCAGGCTGAAGTATCGTCTTCCCACCTCCTTTCCGCACCACAACTTTTGTTTGAGGACCCTGGGGTTAAATCCAGCATGATTTTTTCTGTTTAAAGCTGCAACAACTGACCGCTAATTCGTTCTCACGTGAGCAAAGATATTACCATACTAATATTATTATTGGTAAGAAGAGGTAATTGATAACACCACCTGCCACTCTGCGGCAATCACGATGATAAATGTTTCCATCAGAGGGAAATCTGTGCTTGGTCTACCACAGCCTAACCCAAACAGCATGTCAAATGCCAATTATAAAGATGTTTCTTTTCTATTACAATTTTTTTTTTGTGGAAAGCAACTAGCCCCACCATGAGATTTATAGAACCAGTCTACAGCACAACTATGCCTTAAACGTTTTGCCTTAAACATTTAAGTTACTTTTCCTTTTATTTAATACCATGCCACCCTTGGGTCTAAATAAACATTGATTCATATACACAAAAGCTTATGTTCACACGTAGCAAACTCCAATTACCATCTACTTCCGTTCCTTAACCTAACAGCTGATACACTAATTTAACAAAGAATTTTAAATACTTTGTGGGATATTTTTAAAACACATCGTTGTGGGGACATTATCAAGACGACACATATTAGAGCTCATACAGACATGCCATTCACACATATGGATACATAGGTGCTGTATATATTAAACCACTGTATTTGTATTGCAACACGTCTGTCAGTACATACTTCAGGAAGTGCATGTAGGAATGCAGCATGCATGTAAAATCAGTGGGCTTAGCCCCTTAGCAAAAATCTGTATGCTTCTGGAAAAGACGAGATGAATATTTACATATACATATATTTATATATATATACACCGCAGGCACACACACGCAAATAAATGATGTTACATTGTCCACTAACTCCAGCTACATAAATAGTGTCGGCAAGTATAAAAACTTTCATTGCCTTGGCTACAAATATGCTCAGAAGATTATTATTAGTTTGTATTAATAGATGCAGGCCTCAAAAGACGAAATCAGCTATTGATAATTGCAAGAAGTATACAGCAGCTACTGTATCGATCGGCTTGTCCCTTATTCCCCTGGTATAGGAGAGATAAGAAGACACACTCTTTAGTGCAATATAATTTCTTTTGACCTATCTGCTTGCTACAGACTTATGATGAATAGCCAGAGTGGTTAAAGTCCTTTATCACGAAAGTTACCCCTTGATATAATATTGATTCTTTATAACTAGCTCCAAACACAAAAATCAAACTGTCCACTTGACCATCATCATCATCAATATCATCACAAAGGCTCTGGAATAAAGATCAGCACAGGACTGAAAACGCTTTCTATAATCTGCCCACCTAATCTTTATTTGCTGATGATGGAAAGAAAAGGGGTGTGTGTGTGTGTGTGTGTGTGTGCGCACGCCGCGGGGGCGGGGGCGAGCGGAACAGGGAATGTCATCTGAACAAATAATAACAGAAAAACCCCCTCTTATCTTAAGAAAAAGATTGCTCAGCCGCCTTCAAAAGAAACCAGGTGATGATCACCGAAGTTAATGATCACGCTTCGAAGCCCCACTCTGCTGAAGGAGTGGATTCAAATGCGGAGAAGGCCCGACGTGATATTATATTGGGGTGCCCCCCCTGCCCCCGAGCGAAGCCGTCTGCGGTGAATACAGAGAGTTATGTAAGGAGCAATCACGGCAGGAGTGGGATCAGGCAGCATTCTCCTTGGCTAGAGTCAGGACTAACAAGTCGTCTTCTCACTTTCTCTCCTTTCGCTGGTCCACGAAGCGATCCGTCATTTCTTTTCAGATCACCTTGTGATCCGGTAAATAAAAAAAAAGCCCCACGGAAAAAAAAAAAAGGAGCCTAGGATACGAGCCGCTGATGTTTGAATTGATGCTTAACGAGCATCTATAGGATGGTGTAGAAAAGAAAAAAAACATAATCCACACGTACACTGCCCTAAATTAACGGTATTTTCTTCGCCTTCCCTCTCCATAGTACCAGCATGCTTTTGCTCAGGGTTGCATTAGCACAATCACCAGTAATTACAAGCGTGTGTACACTGGGAGAATGAAGATTGGGAAGGTGGGAGGTAGGACGTGATTCCCCTTTGGAGCAATCAGGACTGGGAAAGGTTTCAGTCCATGCAAACGGTACGTTGATCATATTTAATGGGCTGGTTAGGCTGGCGCACGAGCCGAGGTGCCATTTCAGCGCAAGTTTGCTCTTTTCAGGCGAGAAGGGGAGGCGGGGGGAGGGAAGGAAGGACAGCGATGGAAGCGGCCACGGCAGCTGAAGTTGCATTCACTCCGTCCAGCGCCCCAAGGGAGCACAGCTCCGGAGAGAAGGCGCTCATTACCACGGACACCCTTTGTGGGGAACGGGGCTGGGAGGCAGCAGCGCCGGGCATACCCCAGCAAGAGGCCGCCGCGCCGAGGGGCGAGCGGGGCCGGACCTGCCCTGCTGGGGGTACCCGGGCCNNNCACACACGGAGCGGCGGACTGGCCCCCGCCCGGCCACACGCTCCGCCGGGGCTGCCGGCTCGGTGACACCCCCGCTGCGTCGCCGCCAACTTCTCCAGGGGCGAGCCGATTGCTCCCTGTCTTCCCGTGCCCTCTCCAGCAGCCTCGGCCCCGGCAGCCGCGGGGCCGCCACTCCCCTGCGGGCCTTTCCCCGGGGGAAGGTTCCCACCGGGAGTTTCCATCCACGACTATGGTCCAGGGAGGGTCGCGGAGGTGGCAGCCGTGACAGCCGGCGGCTTCAACACTGGGAGTCGCGGCCAGGCTCCTGCCGCTCCCAGCTCCTCCCTCCCCCGCGGATCGGGGACAGAGCCCCCCACCCGTGGGAGCAACAGCGGCAACAATTACTGTCATCGTTCTCCCAAACACTCCACACAGGAGGCTTCGTTTGCTCCAGGAGTGGCTCATAATTACGGATTTTAAAAAACTCTCCTCCTTCCCACTAAGTCCTCAGCACCCCCTCTCTCTGCTCCTCCTTCCCACTGAAATAATCTGCGGGGTCACTGAAAAAAACCCAACCAACTACGCGGGGTGGGGGAGGGATGGGAGAAATACCGAGATCCACTGAGGCCTCAGTTGCTGCTCCTCATCAGGACACCCAGCCACAGAGCCCTCCTGATGAGTTCCCCTGCCCTAGCAGATATCTCAGAATTGTTCACTGACCTTTGCAGTTGATACCGTTAGGCAGTGAAAACAGTCAATCAAAATTAGAAAAAGACAGTCTTGTGTCCAGGTTACGACATGTAGCTTGAGCTTAATTATAAAATGGGCATCACAAATACACACAGGTGAATGAATGGAGGGTGTTCTCAAGATTTCAATGCTTTTTGGGATAGCAAGAGGCAAGGTTTCTCAGAAGATGCAATCTGATCCACGGTGGTGTCTTCCTAAAACCAGATGATGACAGAAGGACAAAAACGAAGAAGACGAAATGGGCAAATGCATCATGACAGTGACTGGTGGGAGAGGGGCAGAAGGGTGCTTTCAGCCTTACACTACTGGTACACAGAAAAAGTTGATCAAATGATGATAGAACAAACTGGTTTGTTTGTTTGTTTTTTTTATTTGCTCAACAATGCATATCTTTGCTATGACCTAATGATATGTGTGCTATTGAACTTCACAAAATGCATTCATGCTTCCCTTGGCAAGTCTAGGTGTAAGAGTTGATGACTAACAAAAGTAATATAGATTAGAATCAATTCCCCTTATCTGGTGACAAAAAATAACATCGTGTCAGCAGTGTGTACATCCTAGCGTCAAATGACACAATATAATTTGATTAGTTGAATAAATAATCAGCTATGTCCAGACATATAGGTCACCTACTTGTAAATTAGATTACCCTGCTTGGGTACAGGCAGCACCTGATTAGGAAACAGCTTGTCTCTGTGTCACTCTAGCTTCCCTTTAGAAAGAATGTCTGATATTTTCAAATGCAAGGGCTTTTAAAAATGCTTTTATATTTTGCAAAATCCTGTATGTGTTTTCATGCTTGCATGTAAAATTTATGCAGTTTGTACTAGAGATAGCACCTTTACTATCAAAGCTAGCTGAGTGGTCCCTGTTTGTCTGAGTATTTGCAAGTTTTAAATGATAGCCTATGTGCTGCCGTCTGAAATAAGGATAGCTGAAATACAATCTTTTTGAAAACTAGGCAGCATACATTTCCATAAATGATTTTGGCTAGCCCACTCAGACTGCACACCCATATGAATAACAGGAATGTGAGAAAGAATAAAGTGTTAGATAAGGGAGCATGGAAACATTTAAATTCTGAAGTCCACTCTGAGGAAGATCATCAAATCTCAAGATAAGTATGTTGGCTTTTCAATGCAGACCATTATGTCACACTGCAGAAACAGGAGAAAGCTCCGAGTCTGTGCAAAGGCTTTTTAAGGGTTGGCGTTTCTGCTGGGTTTGAATATTTTTGTAATACTCTATTGGCCAGAGACATCTGTGAAAAGCTTTCTGGCATTTTACTTTTTCCATAACTTACGAATAACTTTTCACAAATTAAGTAAGCAACATGCTGGAATACGGTTCCTTTTCAGACCATATGTGTTAGTTCATATAGTGTAGCATGGGTTAGAATCATTCAGAGATGTGTAGAGATCAGGAGGAGGAACAAAAAGTGCAGCCTATAATGAATACTTGGTAAAGAAGTACTATTAAAAAGAAAGGAAAAGTGGAGTTTGATAAAACAGATAGGAGACTGAGCCACTTGAGTAGCAAGAGAATGGTGGTAAGGGCAAAAAGGTGAAACAGAGATGATGGGAAGGAAGATTACACGGACAGAGAGAGAAGAGTCCAGTGTGTGACTGTGGAGAAAAGAAGCATTTTGGAAATGAGTTCACAGAAATTAGCAAATGAAAAATTACAGCCTTTATTTTACATAAAGGGTTATGCAAGGTAGGATTCTTAAAAAAAGCTTGAGACAGAGTAAAAGGACAAGATTCTGAGGATTTTGGTATATTAGACCTGTGGATCCTGTTTAAAACTGTTCTTCTTCGAATGTGGAATGAAACATAAGTTTGTTCGAGAAGTTTCTAGGCATAAACAAGCACAAAGGCTAATTTTTGTTATGGCAGTGTTGCTCTCTTTGGATGTGCCATTAATAAAATGAAAGAAAAAAATATAATTCTTCCCTGCTTTTTTTTCTAAGAACTCCAGCAGCTGATAGTGTCCTATTACTGTATATGTTACATATATATTTTATACATAAAAGGCACACCTTTTAGTTTAAAGTGCTCATAATGTGGCCATAAAATATCATATATTTTCAAGTATGTGCATTTGACTCCTTTATTAATGTCACGTGACAGCCCTGTCACTCAAGGTAAACCAAAATGGCAGTGGTAGTACTGACTTGCTGGTTTTGCTGTTTTGGTTTGTCGTTTTTTTCACTGCTGAAAGGTGTAAAATGGTGGGATGGTGATAGGGGGAGTGACTCAGACAAAATTTATAATAAAATATATAATTATATATCACCTTTGGGTTGCAAAGATTTACCTAAGGAGTGCGATAATGCTCCCAACTCATGATATTATACCATTATAGAAAAATCTCTACCATTTCTGTGATCAAAATCAATTGATCAGTCAATCACCCTGCCTGCCTCTGCCTGCTAACAGGAATGATACTGCAGCATCTATTCTTGCCCCTCTTTGTGAGAATGAAGGAAAAGTTTTGCTTCCCGGTTTGGAATCTGTTTCCTGAATGAATGCACCAGCTTTTGTATGTGTGCATGTGCACCTATGTGTGTGCATAGAAACGTAGAATCATTTAGTTTTTAAAAGACCTTTAAGGTAATTGAGCCAGGTATGTACATTTCGTAGTCACACACAGAACTGTGCAGATATATCCATGTAGACCTGAAAACTGTGTTTGCACACCTCTATTGTCTCCCTGAACACAGGGCTTGATTTTAAAGTAACATCCAGCCATGCATTCCTCTTTTCAAAAATGATTATCTTAACAATTTGTGCAGCCGACTGCAGTATCTATTCATAACAGTAGTTGTGCTGTGTTTTCCCTGCCACGTGCAGAGAAGTGTTTCTGGTTGAAAGATCCACCTTTCCCCACTGTGGGAGATTTCTTGCTCAAGTATATATTTATTTTTTGTGTGCTGTCAGAGCAAAAAAATGCATCTATATCAAGTGTCACAAGCACATTTTCCAAATGTAGAATCTGACTCTCAGAGACACTGTGTTAAATTAATGAGAACAATTAATTCAATCCATTAGGTAAGTTTCTCATAATTTCACAAATACTTAATATATTAGGTTTACGTTTAAACTGGAAAGGAACAGAGACATACACAAACAGAGGGGAGGTGAACCAGAAGTTTGAGACCAATCACTGATATCTTATGCTTAGAAAAAAATTTTCATGATGGACAGGTAATTTTAGAGTCAATATCAGTATGGTTTCTGACATTCCTCTAAAGCACCTGGTACAGGTCAGTGCCACAGACTGATAACAAGTAAGCCAGACAACTGTCCTGTGCCAGCACGACAATTTGTATGTCTTTCTGTTCTCTGGCAAGGGTGAATTACATCTGTACATCTCTAGTGCTTCCTCTCATCTGCTTCCCTGTCTCTGTTTCCATGAGAGAGTAATATCAGCTCTGCATAACCCAGTGCAAGTTGCTCTCTTCGAAATAACCTTCATTTTATTTAGTTGTGGAGGAGACTCCAAAAGGGAGAGGGAAGGTGCACAGGGGCAGGAGGGACTGCTGTGATGACAACGCTGTCTGTCCTGCAGGTCCATCTTTCTGTGTGTCAAATCCTGCCTGCAACACAAATCTTATCACTTAACTGCAACACAAGTCTGGTTGCTGAGCTTCGTCACATCCCAGATCATGGAATGGGGTTTAACACTCTCTTAGGTTACAGGTGCTGGACATTAATTCATGCTCCAAGGTGGACATTGCATGAGCATGGACAGTGCCATGCTTTGAAGCCAGGCACTCCTGCCAGGAGGAAGAGCTCGGCTGCTTTTCTTCCCTGCATGGAGCTCTAGCAGCAGTCCTCTTAGTTTGTCACCGAAGAGCTGATTTATGCCAAGGGTTTGCTTTTGAGGAAAAAACCCCTCTTTTAAGCCTTGCTGCAAGACATTGACATGCAGGGGAGTCAGGTAGTCTTGTTGTGTTATTTTCATGTACTTGAAATCCATATAATTTATTTTAACGGTCAAAAATAGGATAGGCGAGGTGGTGCCACATACGTGTTCTTTATTGCCTGTTTCATTAGCTGAGTTGTTTGGACCCTGCTGTTTTCAGAGAAAGATTTTGTATTTGACACATCATGCTAATATCAGTCATTAGGTACAACTGCCTGTGATTGGTGCTCTGTAAATACCTATGCACAAGTGGTTTGTGATTGTTGCTGTGTAAATACCTACCAGAGATAGCCCTGCACTGGCCAGGAAATGAATAGGATTGTCCTGCAAGAAACCCATAGAAGTAGGTAGTGAGAGAAAACTATTCTAATCTCCTTTGCAGAGGTAATGAAGTTGGTTTCAGGGGCAGGCGGCCTCACCGAGGGACCCTGAAGGTGCTGCTCCTAGTGTCAAAGACTCCTGCAGCTTTGCCTGTCTTCCAGGTAGTGCAGCATCAATGGACATGACAGTCTGCTGGAAAGCTTGGTGTCACATGGCCGAAATAACTACTCAAGGGACTTCTGCCGTGGCTGATCACTGAAGAGTGGAGTTTGCCCACCCTTAGCCTCATCACTGAAGTTTTGCTGTCACTGTTTGACAGTTTCTGCCATGCCGTCTAGTGTCTTTCAAAAATATCTTCAAATCCACATGTAAAGCCTTTACACACAGAGTAGCCTGTGCTGGGGAGTGATTACAGTCCAGGTTCAAATTGTCTTTGTGGTAGGATTTTCCCTTTTTGCATCAAGCATACAAGGTAAAACCACTCACATTGTTGGTTCTTTCTGTAATTTGAGAGAGAGATACATTCTTCACCTTAACTCAGGAACCATGGAGCATACCTTCAGGTGAACGGAGGTAAGAAAAAAAACAGTGAGAAAAATGTTTTCACTTTGTTAATACAACTTTGCTGAGTGAACTTTTGGTCCAGGCCATGTGAAGACAGGAGCTCAGCCTTAGGCTTGTTGGATAGTTAAGACAAGCTCTGAGGGGCTCCTACATAAACAAACTGGACCTTCAGCACTGGTGTGTTAGTCCAGCCAGGAAACTGTTCTTGGGTTGGCTACTTAAGCTGTTGGGAAAGCTGTCTTGAATTCAGTTGCTGAAAGCAAAATTTAGTCCTTAGAGAGGTGTTGGAGGTTAGGAAGTCCAGGCATTTCAGATGTGTGAAGAACAGCAACATCTTAAACATCAGTAAAGGAACTGCAGGTTGTAGAGAAAGTGATGACCATGATAAGGTAAAACATACTAATGCCCCTGTAATCTGCGTTTTCACAGGACCAAATATATTCCTGTTTACAGAAGTCAGTAGTCTGACACCCTGAATTATGTGGACCTGCTGATTTCAATGGGAATTGCATCCTGATATAATATAGAATCAAATTTGGCTGTTACATCAGATTTGTGTAAGTTACAGTAATTTTGAACATCTGTTGAATCACAATTAAGTATGATTATGTACTTCACACCCTATAGTCATTTCCTTACCTAATTACATCCAACCACTTTGCATGCCACTATTGAATTTGCCCAGGTATATTTCTGAGTCAGTGCTCCTGTAGCTCTGAAAATGCGATGATGTTGAGGCAAGAAAGTACTTTTTTAAATTAAGAGCAATTTACAATATGTTACACTTTCAACATTCAATTAAATAATAAAGATATGAGAATAAAATCCTTCTGCAACTCCAGGGAGCCACTGATGGAATAATCTGCAAATAAGATTAAAAGATTTCAGTACAACAAAGACTGCCTTTCATGACCTTAAATGTCATCCACATCAGATTTAATTCCAAACACTGAATTTTTCCTTTTTCATTATTCAGTCCAGGAGAGAGATGATAATGCTTTATCACGATGTACAAGATGGGTACTAGAATGTGAATAATAATTTATTTTCTAAGAATACATACTGCTCAATTTATGTTTCCATTTCAACAGTAAAACCTTTGCGTTATAATGTATGTAAAGCTCCCACCTGCAAAGATGATTATTCTGTGCTGTTGACATCACATTATTATGCAATCAATACTTCGGCATGACTTGCATATTTTTTAGTTCCTCTGGAAATTTGCTACTTTATAACTCTGCTTGAATAAAGAAATTCTTCCTACTTTACTACTATCCAAGTGCATTTTTGATTAGTAATTACACATTTCAGCATGAACAGCAAATCAGACGAAAGAACTATCCCTCTTCCCCCCATATACCACCAAGATGATTCGGCCTAAGTGAAATTTCAGTGGTGTATGAGAGATTCTGAGAGGGGAATGAAGAGGAAGAATTATTTTTTCATTGGATATTCAAACAACTGTTTAATACGAATTAATTTCATAGACAACCTAATTTTGGGCTGTGCACTGCAGAGCATACTATCTGAAGCAATTTAGCAAAGTTTCCTAGAGTATTATCTGAGTTCAGGCTGAAGGGCTGGTACCAGGGTTTCCAGGTGGACCACTTGACAAGATTGTATTAGAAGATAACTGTGAACCATAAGAAGGTTTAATCAGATTCTTTTGAAGAAAAGATTCAGAAATCCATTAGACTCACTAGCAAAACTGATTGCCTTGAGTAGGGTATGGGTTGGTATTCTTTCATGTTCTACAAAAACAGCCAATCTTAGTCCAGCATCATGTATTTCCTGCTTGTTTAGGGAAGCTGGCAGCATCAAACTACCCAACTGAAAAAGCAGCAAGTTTCAGAATTTCCCTGCAAGATATCAGTTGCAGAGATGTCCATTTCTAGTAGGAGGCTAGTAAGGAAAAGATATGAAAGGACTTCAGAAATCCTGTTCCTGCCCTTGGGAGCCTAGGTCACTTGTGTTTCTAATGGGATTTTTCCTCACGGGCAGCTCTCCATCAGAGCCATATCTGTGATTTAATTAGGATGTATCAAACCAGAAGGATTTTCACAAAAGTGATTTTGCTTTGATAAATGGGGGTTTTCTGGTAAGGCATGGTTCTGTCAGAGCATTCTTTACCAGTGTTGGTGACCTCAGGTCTTGTACCCCTGTTTCAAAGAGCTGGGACGAGTTGTATTCAGATACTATGGCTTTCATCAACTCCAAGCATCTAGAAAGCTGCTTGCCTATGCTGGATAATGAATATAGACACAGCATTTCTGTCTGATGAAGTTTATGCATCAGCCAGATGCCTGAGAGTTCCAAAATGCAGTAACTGGCATGAAATTATACAGATAAGGCAGTAATGAAGTCTAAATTAGGACCTGGGTTTTCTATCTGTCTCCTGCAAATAGTCTCTAATGCTTGCACCTATGTTTATGTACTACAACTTTATGGATACTTTCTTTGATGGATCATAACACTCCTACTGACACTGTGATGCTCCTAAATCTCACAAACTAATACTCAAGCAAGAACCAGTTAGAGGTAGACTGACCTGATTTGTTTAAATCAGGATATGTAATTCTGAATCAGCATTCAAAGACAGCTCCTTGGCTGGTGACAATCTGTGAATGGTATGCATTTGCAAACGTTACTTAAGGAACTGAACTTCGTGACAACTTTATGAGATACTTCAGCATTGTTCTTCCCACGGCATTTTAGATGAGACTGAGAACAGATGATAAGATTGCTCTTTTCCAGTGACAGTCGTTGAGCACGATCTATGGGACATGTTTCCAGAGGTACCAAGGACATAGACCTGTTCCTTGTTCTGTAAGGCAAATGACATTAGGAGTTGTGTCACCTGAAGTTCAGCCTGAATTGTCACCAAAAGACCACTCTACTGACACTAACCTGCTCCGTTTGTCTCTACCCGAAAGGACCATCCAGAAGCAAAAGCCACATAAGGATGTTTAGCACTATCTACTAGTGACACTGTTAAAATAGCAGATTGAGTAACTTTGTGACCTCTGTTACTTTCACATGAAGTTCCAGAAGTTCTCAATAACTTGTAAATCCTTGTGTTTTGGAGCCTCCTTCTGTCTTCCTGTCTTTGGTATGTGGTACTCACTCCAGCAGCTGAAGTTATATGGGAAGTGTTATCTGAATGGAAAAACCAGACATTTTCTGCAGAGTACATCCAGCTGTGAACATTTCAGAAGTTGTTTTCATCAGAATATGTTGATTTCTTTCTCTTTTTCTTCAGTATAGGTAAAGCAGAAATATGTGACTCGTTTTCAGTTACACACTGCTCAGGCTGTGATGTATGAACTTTTAAAAAAGTTATCAGCAGTTCATCTGTGAGAGCAAGAGATCAGAGCTCTTACACGTGCTAATACAGAAGGTCAGTGTAAGACTTGACGGCAATGGGAAAAAGAAAAATTTGGTTCTTTATGGGACCCAGCTACAGTCTCCATGACTGAAATACATATTCCATGTGGAGAATATGCACCGATTTCCTTAATGAGGGTAGTAGCGATGCACCACAGCATGGAACCAAAAGCAAATGAGCAGTTGCAAAGGATACAAAATTTGCCTTTCACAGGAAATTTCGGGATTTCAAGGTTTATTTTGCTTCTGAAGCAGAATCAAATCAAATCAATTTACGTGATATTTTCAAAACAATTTTATTTTCGGCCCCAGTCTTTAATCACAATTTAAAATATAACACAATCTGAAGGAGTAATTTCAAAATGAAAAATGGAGTCACTGTTCTGAAAAGGTTAATGCGGGGTATTTTAACCTTACCGAAGGAGTTGTAATTGTTTTCCAGATTTTGTTGAAGTTGACACTTTCTCAGAAGAGCTTTGTTTTCAATCAAACAGCAGTTTTCCACTGAAAAAACATTCGGTTGGAAAAGTTCCACTCAAGCTAGATGAAGCATGGGAGGTTTGTAGATAAGGAGAATATAATTAGCTACAATAGAAATTTTGTCAGAAGGCTGAGGCTAAGAGCTCTCACGCAGTGGATAAATACCGCTGCACTCCTGAAAAGAGGACAAGCAACTAGGGCTGTTATTTTGCTTCCCTTCCAAAAGGTTGCTGCTTCTGTACTACATCCTAATCACACTGGTTCTACACTGACAAAATGGGGATAAGAAAAAACAACTGCTTGCTGAAGACCTATTTTTGGGAGAAAATTTGAGCATATGCTCTGCTTTTGGTGTGTTACCAGTTACACTGAGGTCTCTGGGATGTCTCTAGCAGCGGGAGCTGGGAGACAGCAGCAGCACTGCTGAACTGCCTGTGGTCTGCTCGCTCAGACATCTCTTTCTCAAGATGTGATCTCGTAAGATACCACTGAGGCTGGTGGGATGACAAACCACGGATTTATGCAGTAATAGGCTTTCTTTTTCTGCTGACAAACAAAAGCCAAAATGGAAAACATATCTCCTAGAAATACTGCACAAATATAAATGAAAAAAATATTTACCTCCAGGATATTATTTAGGATTTTTATCAACTTTTTAATAGGTGAAAGGAAGCATTGATACGTAGGTCTGCATCACACTTTGCTAAGGTAAGAACTACTGCCTGAACGCAAATTTCTTAATCTTGTTGATTTTACAAGGGCACATACTTATTCCTGGAAAGTAAGAAGGATCTTCCTTCACAATAAAGCAACGCATGCCAAGAAGCATCAGAAAGGAGCTGGGGTAGAAGGCAAATAATTTCCTTTACTAGAAGAAGCAGCGTAGTGGAGACTAATTGTCCAAAAGTGTTATTGCTCAATTTCTCACTCGAACTCATTTAGCTAACGAGGGTCAAATCCCATTTTCATATTGAAAGGGTAGGATGACTTTTTATTAAGGCAAGTATGACTCTACTTGTTTCATCATTATTTCCACCAAAACAAAATCTTCAGGCTGAAGATTACTGTATTCCAATTAGTATCACACTTTGCAAGGAAAGCATCCAATCATTGTGAGAAAAATTGTGTTTCTCTATTAAACTAGCTGTCTGTGGAGGCTTGGTGTCCATTTTGATTTAGTGCTGGCATAAAATAGGTGCCAAAAATTTATGTAGGTTCAAAGCTCAGGCAGTTAGTGCAGAAAAATATTCACCAAGGGCTATTAAACGGGAAACTGTGGCCCAGGATGCTTTGATCCACAGGCTGTTGAAAGACATGTTACTGTCAAGAAAGTAACCAAAATGTTTACCTAGCTTTCTTCCCTAAGCATCCTTTCTCTCTGGTGAAGACAGAAAAGACAAAGTTAAAACTGCATCTTAATAGGCAAAATATGTTTTAGTGTGACCACAAGAGGCAGTCCTTGGAAATCTTAATATTCCCACCTTAGGCAACCACCGACCTGTTACTATATCTTTAGCAATGTGTTTTTATGCTGGCGAGGTGCTCACTAATGCAACAACAGGTTCTTGTTCTGTTCCTTGCCTGCAAAACAGCAGTTGATTGAATACTTGCTGCAAGTATGTAGCAGTGCAAAGGAAAGAAAAACCCAAGACCAAACCCAAAACCAGCAAACCAACCTCCAAGTTCTTGAAAATGGATTTTCTTAAAAATTAAATTCCTCACAAATCAAACTTGAGTAAGGCAGGGGAGCAGACTTGTCTGAGCTGGGGCAGCAATGAATTATTAAGACATGCTAACAGGACTGAAAACAACTTATCACTTTCCTCAACTATAACATGGGAGAAGTATCATAGTGAGGCTAAATTAATCAGAGCTGATTTCTGGCAGCCTTTCTCTGAGTAGCAGGACTCTGCATTTCATTCAATGAACTGAGACTGATGTACTCAAAGTGATGCTTCTCTGCGGCCTTGGTTTCCTTGGCTTCCTAGGCTTAAAAATGACCCTAAATTAACACCCTTGATTAAAAACGCCCTTAAATATTCTAATTTTGCACTGTGTAAGGAGTGTTTCTAGGATTTCCAGACTGGTCTCACAGTCTCTCAGAACAAATTGAGCTGATCTATTTTCATTTTGCCTGGATGAATACATACAAGTGACGCTTGTGGTCTCATCCCACATTCTCCTTGCTGCTCCTGTTTGCCTGAAAAAAGCATCACACAGCTTCTCTCACCCCACTGGTGCATTAGGTACATCACAAGGTGTCGGTGGAGTCCCAGTGCAAAAGAAATCCAATTAAATAGTCTTTCCTCCTTCCCTATGCAGAGTGATGACTGGAACCAATGGAAAATTAACTGCAGGTGGCTCAAAATCACTGACGCTTTACTGCCTGCTGATTTCTCATTGGAGCACCTCAGTCTCCTTTCATTTACACACATTTCCTCCTTGCCAGTGGAAGGGGCACTTAGGAGCAAATAACTTTTCTGTAAATTGGGCCATATGTCTAGTCCTCCAGGGGCCCACAGTTTCAGCCTTCATCTAGAAATTTCAGAATAAATCAGAATACGACAAACCCTGCACTAGAAGTACTTTACTGTTTATGTAAGAGCTTTTCCCTACAAATGGACTGACTACTTGAATTTGAAATCCTTTGCTCATCTGGAAAGTCTCTGATCCAGTATCTGACAGGAGAAATGTCTCTCCTATCCCAGTCTCAAAAGCTTTCTTACTAGATCTTTTCCTGGAAAGCATGTCCAGCAGAGTGTCACAAGCCATCATTTTTCTGTCTAGCCAACAGTCGCCTTTTTAACTTGGCTTTCTCTAGGTGTTGTTTTATGTGAATATGAAGTCCTCCCGTGACAGCAAAAAGTGCAGATGTAATAATATACATTGCAATATATTTTCAAACCAACAGAGCCATTTCCTCCTCTTTTGTTCCCTTTTATGACCCTGATGTCATTTGAAATAAACTTTAATTGGGTCATTTTGTCATCTGCTGAGCAGCCTCCATTAACAAACCTTTACAGCAGTAAGTGCTGGTAGCAGGATCTCTGTCACAGGCAGTTGCCACTTAGTGAAGTTTCACAAACATATCTTCATTATTTATGCATGCTGTGCTTTATTACTGACGCCAGGTGTGAGCCAGGAACACTTCAGTACACACAGGCAGCTAAAGAGGTCAGATGTCAGAGCTGAAGTAATAACGATAAAAAACTGAACAAGAGAGGTGTGTTCTCATGTCACTGTCAGTAGCCCTGTGCCTCACAAGGCGCTGCAGCCGTGCCTCTGTTTTATAGTGGTGTTTTAAGCCATCACAGCATTACTGGGAGATCACAAACATCCCTGGGTTCAGATGAACACCTGTGCATATGCTTATAATGAAGAAAATAGTGACAAAAATTATGTTTCTAAGATGTGGGAAATAATACATGTGAAAGAATTTTATCTGTCCAGATTGATTCCACTGAGACCAAAAAAATTATGATAGATTAAGACCAGTGTACATAAATGAATCATGACCACGAGTTTTACAGGTCTCATTCTAGTTTTGCTAAAATTGATGGCAAAACTATAAATATATTTCCACAGACTTTTACAGGGCAAAATCCTGCCTCAGGTTTTAAAACAGGTGACCTATTATTTTAGAAAAGCACATAGGAGCTTCGAATTAGCTGTTAGGTTACTTCTATGTTATCATATTGTAGCTGTAATATATGAAAGAATTACAAAATTTAATTAGGGAATGGTTCTTAGGTCATAGCAAAATTGGCACACTAAACGCACAATAAATGTCTACTTTACTTTTAATTAAACAGCTTCCCCTTAAAGGTTTTTAATCACTAGTTTGGATAAGTGGGATTTGTAATGATTGTTAAGGAACTGAGAAGAGTGGCTGAAAACATGCACCTGCATGCGGTTACAAGGAGGTATTATGGAAAATGTTATTGAGACTGTAGGAAAGCTTTTCTTTACATTTAATATATTGTTAGAATGATGAATACTGTCATAACTCTCACTAAAACTGGAAAATCCTTTTACAGTAGTTTGTTAAAAGCCATCTTGATGTTAAGCTTTAGAAGTGCCCTCCATTATTAGTGCAGTCCTTATTTGTGCTTACCAAATAGGAGTGCAATGTAAAATATTCCAGCTCTACCAAGTGACATGACGGTAACATCAAAGAAATATAAATTGAAAGAAAACATTTCATTGAAAATTATATATTCAACTCCAAAACTTTGGACTTTTCCTATGGGGCTTTTGCCCCTTTTTCTTTAAAAACACTGCTTATACACATAATCATATCTCTTCGTATTTATTCTTTGGTTTATTGCTGGAGTAGCTTAACTGCAACTCTTAAATCACATATTTATCTGGTAGTTTTAATTGTTTTTACCACATACTTTATTTAGAGTGGTATGATTTAAAAATCTTATTTGGTGTCAATTTCAATTTCAGGAAAACTTCAAGCACTCATGCTTTTCTCTCTGGCAGCAGACCTTTTCTCATTTAGGCAGTATTTTGTATAGTGTTTTTTCTGTGGATGTATATCCTGCCATTTAAAGCAATATGAAATAATGTGTAAAGACCCTCTGACAGGAAATTAGGAATGACATGTTTGAGATAAAAGGGTGCAGCCACTGAAACGGTGTCTGATGAAGATTTAGAGTGATGGCTGAAGCACGTGAATTGTTTATCCATTCTGCCACACTATTGCTGCAAGCCAAGAGATGTAATAATTTATTTGGAAAACCACAGTTTAGTACAGTGAGAAAAAGTAATCTACTATGGCTCTGACAGGCCAGGCAGATAGATATGAAAAAGAGAAACAGATCTATTTCTCGAGATGTAGGCAACAATTATGAATGAATAGACAGCTACCCTAATATACAAGTTGCCATCTCTCAGCTGCTTCAGCAGATGGCCTACTGTGTGAACTCTGCTCCAAGTTACCCATTCGAAGGTTTGATATTTCTGAATATGATGCATCAGGAGACTTTTTACAGATCAGTATATATATACATATATATATACATGAAAACTATCTTCCTGATTGTGGCAAGCCTGTTCTTTCAAAGAAGACAGCTGCTTTTGTTGTAAATTATATTAAGAGGTCTAAGCTGTTTAGCCACCACAATAACATCACCGTGCTTTTACTGCTATCATCTACCCCTGAATTTGCTGTTCCTCTGCTGTCTCATTTCTCCTCCTCAGTTCCTGTATTTTGCATCAAGTGGTCCAGCAGCTTTCGAGTAGCTGCCTCCACACCCTGGGTGCTAGTGCCATCCTGCAGCTGCCCAAGGGAGTTTGCAGCCAGAGCAGTCTGAGCACGCTGCTGCTGCTTCAGCACTCTGCTGGCTGGGTCTTCCTCATGTCCATTAAAAACGAGAAGTGGGCTGAAATGCCAATTAGATAATGTCGACATTTGGCAAACAGAGCTGTCTGCCAGTTTGCAGGCAGTCTGGGCAGTGTCACAATGAATCCATCAAGAGGCATAGAGTCTCCCCATGGGATTCAAAATCCAGCTGTCACTCAAAGCTACAGTATCTGGGATTTGGGTGTCAGGGTAGCTGGGGGAGGGGGTTGATTTCTCTATGGAAATTGGGTGAAATGCCTTTCCTAGATTTCTGTGGCATCCAATTGATACTCACCCATCTGAGTCCTGAAGTTACTACATAAAGGAGAAGGTGTAATGCATCTGCATGTGCAACTTCCTAGAAGTTTCCTTAGCATCCTACAAGATGCTAACACAAGCATTTGTAAAACAATAGTGATCTTGGGTTTTCTAATTGCTCCAAAGTTTCAAAAACCAGCAGCATATCCCAAATGACAAAGCTATGTAGTTTGCCCTGTTCCACCAAGATGGAAGAGAATGGAGTGAACGGTTCTCCTGGAAAGGACATGTGCATCAATTATCTTCTCTTGATCTCTGAAAAACTAGCTACTGAAGTATCAAAGGACATGCCGACAAATATGTGACTTAATAAAAAAATGCAAACCTATATGTTGTCAAATTAGCTCAACTGGTTAGAGCATGGTGTTAATAATGCCACGGTTGTGCATTTGATCCCCAGATGGGCCATTTACTCAGGAGTTGGACTTGATGATCCCTGTGGGTCCTTTCCAACTCAGAGTATTCTGTGCTTCTGTGAAAAAATATTTTCAAACAAAACATCAAATGCTTTTTGCTATTTTTGCTTTCTCTTTTCATTAAAGTATTTATAAAAATTTAAAGAGAAGAGGAAGGAGAGGTAATATTTAGCAAATGCTTGATGTTGCTGCTGCAAGTCTTGAATAATTCTGTTCCTCGGCCTTAGAAAAGGAAAGGGCTAAAACCATACTGATGAGTCTTAATCTTATTAGAGATCCATGTCTCAGCTGATCTTGTAACACTACAGACTGACTGCCGTGAGTGACACTCACTTGGGGATTAGGGTGTCAGAGGACCCAGGTGAGAAGTGACATCAAGAATATTAGAAAGTTGATATTAGCCATTGAAGATCCAGGATATTCAAATGTGATAGAGCATTTACCAGTCATCCTGTGCCATCAGACAAAGCCTGCTTGAAGATGACTTCATGTCTTGAAGCTCTTGACAGCTGGGAGATGCACGGAAGTCTTCTGCAAACGCAAACATGCTTTGTGGCTCACTTTTCATAACCTTGCAACTTGTGTCCTCACACTGAACTTTTTCAGTCATACTTGGGATAACTTTTCGTACTGAATTTGCACAGAATCCAGCGAGGTTTCTCATCAGAAGGTTGTCTTCATCAGAAGGGAGTGCACTGAGCATGTTGATAAAAAAACATAATTTCAGAATCAAGGTCAGATAACAGTTCTCTGTCTTTAGAATCATGTAGGTAAGATTGCCATTTCAGACAGGTGGATGTTCAGCCACCATTCTCCTGTCAGGAAAGATGTGACATCATGAAAGATAAACCCAGTATTTGTTAAACATGAAAAACTACAAAGGTTAAGCACACCGTGCTTTAACAGAAGTGTCAACGTAGTAATTAAACTAAGCAGAATAATGTCTGCTGCAAAAATAATTTTTTTTGATTTTTACTTTTTTTTCTTTTGAAATTCAGCATTCACTGAGGACTAAAATTTTAATTTCCCTGAGCGGGTTGTGTAAACAAGGAAAGATTGTGCTAGCAGACTCCTGAAGTATTAAGGGTTCTGCACACAAAGCTACAGAGTCAGAAGCAGAGCGGTCTCTGGGCCTGTGGTGGGAAACTGCTCTTATGACACTTAAGTCTGGTGAGCTCCATGAATAAGTGCAAAACGGAGTTTTGAAAATGCAGACTTAGAAAAATAAAACAACCACTTTGTCTTTCTCAAAGTCTACTACTCTGTAATCTGAAAGTCTTTACATCTTAAGGTTGCAGTGGCCAAGGAAAGCATTTCCTTTTGATGAAGAAAAGCAGAAATCTATTCCTTGTATGATGCTAGAGAACAGTACTTGAAAAAAGAGTCAGAAGAGATGAGGCTTCAATACTATTTGGGGAGACAGTCTTCCCAGACGGAGATGGGAGAGGTAGAGTAAGTTTGAGCCTGTAACAGAATCACAGAATATGGTTAGTTGGAAGGAACCTACACGGGTCATCGAATACAACTCCTGGCCCTGGCACAGGACCATCCTCAAGAGTCACACCATATGCCTGAGAGCATTGTCCAAATGCTCCTTTGCACTCTGTCAGGCTTGGTTCTGTGACCACTTCCCAGGGGAGCCTGTTCCAGTGCCCAGTCACCCTCTGGGTGAAGAACCTTTTTCTAATATACAACCTAAACCTCCCCTTACACAACTTCACGCCATTCCCTCAGGTCCTGTCACTGGGCACCACCGGGAAAAGATCAGTGCCTGCCCCTCCTTTTCCCCTCATGAGCAAGTTGCAGACTGCCATGAGGTCTCCCCTCAGTCTGCTCCAGGCTGAACAGACCAAGTGACCTCAGCCGCTCCTTACATGGCTTCCCCTCAAGGCCCTTCACCATCCTCATTGCCCTCCTTTGGACACTCTCTAATAGTTTAATGTATTTCTTATATTGACAGCAGACTCACTGGCACTGTGTGGTGTGGGAAGGGGGGGAAGGTCAACATGGAGAGCTAGTGGTGGTAACTGAAGTATTTCACCAAGAGGCACAGGTTATACAGGTACTTTTGGCCTGAAACCCCTTGCTCTGGAGGACACTTACTTCTCAGAAGACTTGTAGTCACATGACTGATACAGGCTCTACTTTCCTCAGCTTCCTGCTGGAAAGGAGTAGAATAATGTGTGATCCTAAAAACGTATGGACCCTAGCAAGCTGTAAAAGAATCACTTACCCTTGTCATGCTGATTCTTAACCCCAAATGCTTTCCCCTCTACATCTGTAAATATTGTGAGATGCTTCAATGTCTGACTCTCCCCCAGACACACTGCAGAGAGCACTCAGAACGAAAGAGAAACATTGCAAAGATTTACTTCCCTATTTTTTTTCACTAAAGTTATTGCATTTTTTCACCTACACAGGACTGGCTATGTCTTAAGGTTTCTGCATGATATTGTAAAGAAAATAACCACTTATATACTACTTATATGATACAACATCTAACACAAAAGCAAGCT
>VZTD01003686.1:542717-545217 GCA_013397725.1 Rhagologus leucostigma
CCATCTTTCACACGACATTTGTGTACCACATAGGGGAATATTTTTGGATGTTAAGCGTAGCTATCTCAGAGGCCTGTTAAACAACATGGAAATCCCTAGGACTGTGTAAATGTAAACAATAACTGCAAACTCCTGCCTGGAGGATTTTTTACCCAGCTACTCACCTCCATATTTTAGCACCTCTGTCACAGACTTGGGATGTGGAAGATTGCCGTACTTTTGTTCTTCCATTAGTCAAAATTGACATAAACTGAAAAGGAGATTTTTTTTTCCCAATAATTGTATGATCACATGATAACTGTTTCATATTTATACATAAAATTTTGAGTAACTGCCTGAGTGGATAAAGTTACTCCCATGTGGAACTGCTTGGACCAGATCCCCAGATCACCCTTTCAACTTAGGGTGAAAAGCTGCAGTCCTTTTTAGTGCAGCAATGCATCTGTCTTCCCTTCAGAAACTGTTTAGCCAGCAATTATTCTGTAGTGCACTAGTGCATAGTCCACATGCAATATGGACTAACTAATCACTGTTATTACTTGGGGAGGTGGGAGGGAATAAATGTAAACAACAGCTAACCTTTGTGGTGTCAGTGTTTTATCACATATTTGGTGGTTTATCTGATGCCCAAGTGGATGAAAACAGACAAACAAACCAATACAACTGTTCCCCACCAAAGTCACCGGACTTCAATTTCACATATGCAGTCTAGACCGTTTGCTTCAAAACTTGGTTAGTGCAAGAAGAGATGTTACCTCTTGCTCTGAGCTCTGAAGTTTCTAGGCAATATCAAGTTCAATTTAGAAAAACACTTTGTTAATAGATAGTCAGTCTTACAAGAGATAATTTTTCAAAAGATAATATTTTAAAAATCATCTTTATGTCTACATACCTGCCACAGTTAAATGCAACACTTGACACTGAACTAATGAAAATAAATCTGAGTGCGTGGGAATATAGGAGAATCTATCATTTTTATATTTAATTTGCACTTTTGATGGCACTTTCTGCATGATTAGTAGCACTATATCCTCTGACTACTGTGGTAAACAGCTTCCCTTGTTGAGTGCTGAGGATTAAACATTAACAACATCGGAGAGGGGAAAATTAATTCCTTAGGAATGGGGAAAAGGTGGCTATAAAAATTTTGTCAGGACATTCTTCTTGAGACATAAAATCTTAAATTTTAACTGTATAACTGTATTTTGAAACTCGTGGCATGGAAGATTTAAGCCCTCCACTTTGCACTGCTTGCACAACATTTTAGTGGCTGTCCAAGTGGTTCGCTGTGCTTCCTGGTTCTTACTGAACCTTAACTACCAACTTCCAGTATTAGTTTTTCTTTATTAAGTTCATCACCACAATCGACAGGAAACAAAGTACATATAAAACTGAACACCATGGTTAAGTATTTTCCTGTAATACTTTAGATCTTGTGTTTAAATGTTTTAAGGTTAATTGGTAAGCACATTTAAAAATTATTACACTAGTGAACAGCAAAAGCAATTATTATATTCTATCAGTCACTCAAATTAATCTATGTTAGGAAGATTCTATGTTAGGGATTAATCTATGTTAGGAAAAGATTAATTTCCTATATGCCAAAAATAAAAGTTTTGTTTTGGTTGATTATCAGTAGTCTCAGATGGGTCTTTTCCCTTATATTTTAAGGAGAAATCTTCTATTAGCAGAGAATTGTGATTGTAGAAGACAGGCATGGTTATGTCACTTATTACTGAATGAATAGATGCCCATCTATATTAGTTTTTTTTAGTCATAATGATGCAGCCACCCTGTACTTGGAAATACCTGTATTTATAGACTGTAACACAAAGTGATCTGTTGAGAGGGTGAGTCCCTAGAGCACAGGCACTGTCCTATTCTGGTTTTTGCTGAGTTCAGTGCGATGAAAGCACTTAATATATAACAGTTAATCCAAGACAGCTGCTGACCATTTCAGAGTTTTGATATTTGTATCTATTACTTACCTGTTTTTCTGTTTGCTTAGTGAAAACTATCGGTTTGCAGAAAGATTCTCAGGAAGGGATAATTTTTGTGCCCTCTTTTGAAAAACGTGGTCTTCCTTTAACTGGTCATTTTAGTTGATAATTTTGCCTATGATTCATAATACAATGTTCTCAGGAACTCATTTACCAATGCCAAATGAAAAGCGAAAGAAAATACACTTTAAAATACCTACCTGATGGCTTAATAAATCCTCACTAGGCATCTGAACCTGGAGAAAATAAGATGAAAATAGAAAGAATAAAATTTGGACCTAAGGAGCAGTAGATTTAATAACCTGATTTATGGAGAATGAAAAAAAAATACAGGTGTTCTTTCTGTTGCTGATGCAAACAGAAGCCAAGATGTTAATTCAAATATTGTGATCCTTCTCTTGATATAGTAACAGAAAAAAAATTCATCTAAAAGTAGTACAGTTTTTAATTCCTTAACTGAAAATAATAAAAATAGATACATAAACCAGTATATCTATCTA
>VZTD01003686.1:547717-772643 GCA_013397725.1 Rhagologus leucostigma
GAGTGTAAAATGAATATAACTTATTCAGATGGTGGGACATGGAGCATAGCTGGAAAAGCAAATGTCATGTGGACAGTTTCCTCCCCTTGGCTGCTGGCAAATAAATTCTGCTTGCTCTGTGTACTTAGTATCTGGTGCAAGTTATGCAAGCTCGTGCCTGGTAGGAGAGATGTAATAAAAGCATGTGAGGGAGCAATGTCATCACAAGCACTTGACCTTCCCCTCTGGCAATATGGAGGCTGTATATTTTGTGGCAAGCATTGCAATTGTCTTTATGTTGGTGTCTGCTATTCTGGATTTTATTCCTGCTGTATTCAAGCATTAAAGCTCTTAAAAAGACCATATGTCCCGACCTTCTCTGTCCTCTTGGATGAGAGTGCATTCATCCCTTAATTTGGATATTTGGGTTTCCACAGCTTCTCACCATAATCAGGTCTTTGTTCTCCTATCTTGTTTATTCCTGTAATCTGCCAGTGAATGAGCTTCTGCTACCTCCTGTAACCCCAAAGCTTCAGAAATATGTGGGAAAAGAAATACATCAGAAATAAGTAATGTTGATGACCTCAGTAGGAGCTGTCTCTTAAAATGGGTGTGGAAGTATCTGGAAGGTGATAAGGATCATAAATCTAATAAAATACCCAAATATCTGAATCACAAATTGGCATAACCAGGATTAAATATTTGAGTCTGTAAAAATGATAAAGTTTAAACGAAAGTAGGACAGAAGAGGCAAAAGCTACCCAAGTGGAAGTTGCTACTCCTACTATTTTAAATGAATATATTTCTATATTGTGTTTATGCCATACTCAATAAGAACACAAGCCACATGCTGCGCTTCCTTGGGAGGGCTGGACCTCACTCTTTTAATCTATCAAAGCAACAACAACTTGAAGTTTACCTGTGACTTATCTGTTAGAAACATGGGGAAGGAAAACAATTTTTACACATCCCATCTTCTAAGGTTTTCTTTTCCATGTGTATAAGAAAAACACCTCACTTATTTTCTGCCATCAGTACCAAGCCAGCTTCTGAATTGGCATTGCTATAAGATGAGAAAAAATTCTGTATTGTGTCATGTTGCAACCCTCTCTTAAATAAAGCTAATAAATTATGTTCTGCTCTTTCAAGCAAGAGGGGCTCCCCTTACACGAAGTTCAAAATGAAACTATGATTCCCAGAAGTTGCTGCAAGGCCACACAGGGACCACTTCTCTAAAACTCCAGGATTAAGAGAACTTCTCTCTTGTTCTTTTCCTTCTAGCATTATCCTCATTATTTACTGACTGACTCTTCCCCACCAGTCTCAGGCTTCACTTCCTCTAGCCCAGACATCTTATAATACACTGGAAGAAGATGAAGGAATTAGTTAATTCCCCAGAGCTGGCCCAGCCCCACCAACCTGCAAATTCCTATATACAAGCTGGCAACTGTGATCTTTCCTCTAAGCCAGCGAGAGGATTAACTCCTTCCCTACTTTAGTTCGCAGCTCATTCACAAGCTGTTCACTTTGTACACCCAGTATTTGATATCTGCTTTGATTGGACGCAGTGGGTCATGTTAGCATGGTTTTAGTTTCCTACTTAGTTCAGCTAATTAAATCCTATGCAGAAATACTCACAGATATATTTTTGCTAAATGTGCTGTAAAGGAACTGGCCATTCCCAAAAAGTGCTCTTTTTGAAAGGTTTCAGCAAACTCCTTTGCTAGGCCAAACACAGAGGGGACATGAATGCAGACACTGCAGACTTGTGTAAAAGCAGATTTTGGACGAGAGGTCATTTTTCTCAAGTACTGTTGATGGGTGCAAGTACAAAGCTAAATTAAAGCTGCAGCTGAATGACAAAATAATAGGAACTACAAATGCAAAACTATGGAGGACATATTTTCTTACCTTTAAAAAGCTAGAATGTTTAGTTTATCCTGGTATTCTACAAGAACTGATGTTTAAATACCAACAGCTGCACTCCATTCTCATAAAAAGAATCTTGCATAGCACCTCGAGGTTAATTATCAGTGACATCTCTTTATGAACTGAGATTCCTCAACCCTTATCTTGCAGACCAAACTGCCAGTTCTAGCCTACAAAAGCCTTTCTAATTTGATCATCCCAGTGACACCAGAATGCCTGTCAGTCACATGGCTACAGCTTTCTAGACCAGACCTTTCTAACTCGCTTCATGTGGGCCAAGCCCAGCTAATGAAACATCATTTGCAAATCCATCAGCAGCACTAGCCTACTCATAATCCTTTTTGCTGGCTGTAGAGAACCTCTGACAGAAGTCATAATAATTGCAACAATTCCATTTTCTTAAATACACTTGGGAAATTTTGCAATGAAAAGATCATATCTTCAGATTTTTATTTTCCCAAGAAGTTTACAACTGTTGAATTTTTAAAAAACTAAAACTCACTTGGTTTAATCTAATCTAGGGGTTTAGATGAAGTATTTAAAATTGCCTGCAATCTCCTTTTTGCCAGAAAACATAACATTTCTCTTTCCTGGGATTTTGATGATTTTTCAAAGTTCTTTGAAGTTTTTTTGTAATAAAAATATTGATCCTCCCAAACAAGTGGACAGGTGTCCATTTATCCCAACAGAGCACCATATTCTCATGTTGGCACTGATTTTGGCCTATTGCATAGAACGGCTTTAGCCTAAAGGGGAGGTGAACTACTTGGGTGCAGCGATGGTATGTCAAGTTGTGAGGTCATTCAGTCTGGTGGGGCATGGGCTGAGTGAGGCTGGCCAGACCCCTAAGAGGAGATTGTCAGTGTAAGGGAATAGGAGAGTGCTGAAACTGCTGTTATCTATGACGCAGGCATTGCATTCCCTCCTATGTAAAGACAGACTGAGTGTGTTACATTTGCCACTTCTTGGTTAGACATAAAACAGGGTTCTGCCTGACTGCTTGTGACCATTGGAGTGTCTGAGGTTTGTCACTTTCTTGCATTTTTTTTTCAGATAATAGACATCACTTCATCTTTTCCCAAAGTGTCATTACGTACATTAAGGTCTTTGCCTTCCTTTTGGCTCAATTTCAGCTCATCCTTCCTCAGGATTCGTCTCAAAAAAGTGGGATCAACTGCTTTTTCACTGGACTAAGTTTCCCTCCATTTCTGACACCTGCACAGGTGGTCAGGGAAATACGCTGTATCAAAGACAAGAGAAGTGTTGCTGATGAGGGTGGGCATCAGAAAAGGGGGAGCAGGGAAAGTAGGCGAGAAGGGAAGTTTCAGCTGTGACAGTGAAGAGTGAGAGAAACACAAGAATCTTCACAAGCAGTGGGGACACTGCGTTTTTCAGCCAATCTCGCTAGCCAGTAATCATGCAGCAACATATCATCATGACAACTTGTCAGGCACACAAGCAAAATATTTGATTATAAACAAAGATGAGTGATTTCCTTAGTGTTAGGCTTTGTAAAATCAACATGTTACATGACAAAGTCCAAATGCTGAGTCTGTCTTGACAGCACCCCTGTAGCTTCTGCTGTGCTTGGAGAGCTGCTTTGACTACAGATGATCAGTAGATATTCTTGTGATGTTTATGAAAAGCTTGTGACTGAAAGTTTTCGTGAACTGCCACGGTCTGAATTTAGAATTAACACTGAAATTTTTCATTTATTTTCACAAGCTTCTGTTGGCCCTGCATGAGTTTTTGCGACTATCATATTGAAAAATCTTGGTGCTTCCTTTTGTGGAAGAGGGATTTGGTATTGTGTGGGGACATAACTTGTGGATGAAGGGGTACATCTTGCTGTATTTGGGAAAGTCCACATGCATTTGGCCAAATTATACACTTTTCAAAAATTATATTTGTCCATGCTCACTGGTTTGCTTGATGTATTTTGGCATAAATACTTTAGAGATACCATCAGTAACAGCTTTTTCTTCAAAACAAATGAAATAAATAAATATTCTAAAATTTTAAGTCTATTTTCTTGCTGTATCTTTGTCATTATCTGGTATTTGATGCAGGAAAATAAGGTTGTGGTAATAACAGGAAAGAAGCTCTTATGCCAATAGACAGCTCTGGGATTACATGCACAAAGAAGGGGAACATATATGCTACAATACATGCTTATGTACTAATTTAATACATGGTGGCTTTTTATTCTAGCAATATCATTTGTGCTGCCACAACTAGAAGTCTGTGCCAGCATTTCCATTACAAATCCACTGTTCATAGGGATTTACAATGTCAGTCTAAACATTGCCCTGGAATGAAAATTGTCGAATGGGTCTCAGCCCAGGAGCAATTTTTTTACACATCCATTTCACTGTTAAGTTATAGTGGCATAAAAATATAGTTGTTCTACTTGAATAACTTAAAATGGCTTTGAATTAAAAAAAATGAAATAAGTTTATGGTACTACATAATTACTTATGTTATTCAGAAGAAACAACACAACAGATGAAAGCAAGAATTGGTAAGATACAGTAGGATAGAAACGGGATACTCTAACAATGCATTTTCTCCACAATTGTTAATAAAAATATGCACAATTAGTTTATTATATGCACACTCAGTTGCCTTCACTAGACATGCCTCACATAATGGAGAAAGGTGCTAAAAATGCATGGGGTCTCCCAAAGATAGAGCTCTATGTGGATAAGAGGCAGTGTGCAATAACTTCCTAGTTTCTAGCTAGAAAGCTAGCTGGTGGAGAGCTGACAGGGAAGAAATTACATTTGGAGATATTTCTTTGTTTGCTGTGGGTCACAGGCTCCCACAATTAATGTTCTGTTCACCAAAGTCAGCTACAGTGTTTCCATGTTTGAGGAAGCATCACAGCGAAGATGCTTTCGGTTTCTAGTCAGGGCAAAGAGCTGGTTTCCAGCTGGCTGTGGGTGGCTGAAGAGAAGCTGGGCATGTGGTGTGAGGGCAAAAGGAGTTCTGGAGAAGTGAACTAAATGGGAGGTGAAATGCAAAGAGAAACTGTGGAGAAAAATTAATCTGAAAAGAAAAACAAAATTAAGAGAGGAAAATTAGTGGAACTTCGTGCCCTCTAGAAGACGAATGCTGAGTTTCTTCAGGTTGACCTCTGCAGGTCATGCTCTGGCAAAGCTTTGAAGGGTTTTATGGGATTTAGACCAAGGAGAAAGAGCATCCATGAAGCACCAGTTCGAGTCTCAATGATCCTCTGCTCGCATTGTGCTTTCCCTGCGTATCTGGAAGTCCTACTGATAACTGGTGAAATGCATGAGTAGCAAGGCAAACAGAGAACATACCCTCTGTGAAGAAAATAAGTCAGAATAATGCCAAAAGACAATCCAGAGGAAAGAATAAAAAGATTAGAACTTCCCCTGGAAAAAAAGGTGTCTGGGGGCAAAGAAACAGGATGTGATAGTTCCATACGGAATAATAAAAAACAGGGAAAAAGTTAATAAGGGATAATTATCCACTATTCCAGACAGAAAGGGGCTTAGAGTACAATCCCTTAAATTACATCAATAGGCTTAAAACTAAACAGAGATATATGTTGCTCAGGCCAAAATGTACTTCAGTGTGGACATTGCAGCTGTGCAGCACAGAGCTGAGCACCTCGCTGTGCAGCTCTGTGAGGTGGATGCAATCTCCAACAGAGAAAGTCCCAAAACTCCAGACTGGGGTAAAGCTTAAGATGTTTCATCATGTGTTTTTTGTACTCCTACACTCTTTCCCCAAGTTTTGCTGTTGGCTCCTGTGTTTGCTGTGGTCACATACAGGCTATAGTACCCCAGAAAAACATCAAGTGTGGTCCAGTACACTTGCTTACAAACACTGCCAAAAATATACTGAACAGCTGGAATTATTTTATATTTTTCCCTGACACATATTTTGAGGATTGGAACCTACATATACATGCACTTAACCTACTAAATATTCATGACAGAACCATATATACAGATACAAGGCATAGCGTGATTAAAATTGAATACTGAAAAAAAATCACAGGCACAAATGTAGGCAGAGACACTGTGAAAGATTCAGAATAAAGTCTAAGAATCTCAAGCCATACATTGCTTGTGTTTTTGCCATACATTTCTTGAGTGGGCTGGGCTCTGTCATTTTAGTGCAGAACAGCTTGTTCAGTGTGTAGACCTCAGGCAAAAGTATCCCAAGAAGGCTCATGAGCCCAGCACCATCATGCATTGCAGGAGTGGTGCGAGACCAGAAGGGAGAAAGGAGTCAAAAGTGTCAGAAACAAGACCTTGATGCTGCTCCGTGACCCTGCTCAGATGTGTGGTGAGTGTGCTCATTAGGCCCATTAGCCCAGGGCAGGCACAGGGCAAAGCAGGAGGGATCAAAGAGGCTGGAATTCTGTACAAGCCCAGAAAGAGAAAAGGTGATGTGTAATGGCAGCAGTGGACAGAGAAGGGAGAAAAAGAGGGAGAAGAAAGAGCTTCCTTGTAGAGAAGGGCAATCTTAGATGGTGGGTGAAAAGATTTCTGGACACTGGCTTGTCCTCTCCAGGTTTTTCTTCCATGTGACCTATGCAATCTCAGTCTGTACTGTTTCCTTCCTTCCTTCCTTCCTTCCTTCCTTCCTTCCTNTTTCTCTTTCTTTCTTTCTTTCTTTCTTTCCCTCTTTCCCTCTTTCCCTCTTTCCCTCTTTCCCTCTTTCTTTCCCTCTTTCTTTCCCTCTTTCTTTCTACATTCATATTGCCAAAGATTTATTTGTTTTTTGG
Source organism: Rhagologus leucostigma (assembly GCA_013397725.1). Lineage (NCBI taxonomy): Eukaryota > Metazoa > Chordata > Aves > Passeriformes > Rhagologus > Rhagologus leucostigma. The sequence continues at coordinate 554,388 of VZTD01003686.1, forward strand.
GCACACTGGCAGGTTTCCTTCAAAACGTTTTGTTTAGTGCCTTCCAAGGACTGGATCAATACTATGGGTTTAGAAATAAAAATCCATAGAAGTAAGTGTTTTTCGTAGCACAGTCTGGTATTCAGCCCTGGTGGCATGCAGAGGCACCCAAACCCGGGATCAGACCTGCTGCATGAATTACTAACCTTATGTAGCTCATCAAACGCAGGTTGTTTTAAACACAAGACAGAAACTGGCATAATTTACCAAACTCAAATGCCCAGAAAATTGAACACAGCAAAAAATCCAGGTGAAGGCATTTGCTGCTATGCCATTTCTTAAAGATAGAATTCCTCCTGAATTAGTACAGGATCAACCTTCTTGTAGAGACACACTCTGAAATTTTACATTATGGCAATTTGATTGTGAAATAATGGGGCCTCACTTCACCCTTTACACATGTCCCCCTTGTCAAGGCATCCACAGACATTTTACTTTGAGGGGAAAATTTAGCTTTTCATGTATTTGGTCTATGAATCCTGCTACTGCCAGATCACCCTGCTGCCTGCTTTGTCTCTCAGTTCTCTAATACATTTTTAGACATTGATTGGAAATTGTTAAGCCATGTCTAGACCAGAAAAACAACATGAAAAGGTAACAAACCTGATCTTCAAATGGTATTTTAAGTGCTGATTTACACTGGCTAAAATCTAGCCTGACAGGGAATGACATATTGAAAATTAAATACAATGCAGTAATTTTAATCTTGGTTATATCATCTCATGATGATAGAACGTTTATTTCCACAATGTTTTGCGCATAGAAATATGTTAGCAAATTCAAAATCTACCCATCTACAAGGCAATATTTGTTATAAACACAGGCTGATTCCTACTCCTGTCTATTTCTCACACATATGCATACAGATAAATGCACACACATATATCGTGTATGTACTCATTCTCTAGGTAATCAGAGACACAGATAAAATAAAGCTTCTAGAGTGACAGACATTCTGCAGACAGGGTTGTTAGTTTATGTAGGCTATAGGCAGAGCCGACTGGAAAATTTTGATCACTTTAATTTACTATATCCAGCATGCCTGCTGTACTCGTCCAGCACTTTTATCAAGCCCTGTGAGGTGGTATTGATTTTTTTATTTTCTATGTAGGATAAGAAGACAGAGAGTTAGGAGCAAGAGTGAATGAAGAACTTTCCTCAGATTACTGCTATTCTCTAGCTTATTGCATCCTGTCGTTTGTAGTTTCAGATGATGTCCAGTATGTCAGGGTTGCTTGAAGCAATAAACAGGGTGAATAACAATGGAAAGGCTAGATGAGAAAGATTGAAAAAGGAGAAAGAGGCAGCAAAGAAAGTAAGAAAGTGAATGTGAGAAATAGGAAAAAGGGGAAAAAAAAAAAGCAGAGGTTGAGAAAAAGTGTCCTAGGTGTGGAGAGCTTGATAAGTGCATTCCTTTAAAGAAACTGTAACCAGCCCTGGCAGTTTTTCGACCAAGAGCTACACATAAAACCTATAGAATTGTAAAGGACTAGAAGCAGTGACTTCTGGGTGTTACATTTTTTGCTACAAGAAAAAGCCAGAAAAACAGAGAAATGTTGAGGGTAGATACGAATTACACTTTTCTTTCCTGAGTGATTCCCAAATTATGGTGAAAGGATAAATCTATCTTTTGCATCCAGTTTAAAGCATGGTCCTAAGAAGAAGTAATACCAGAGAGTTTGAATCTTACCTTGACCTTCCTTCTACCCCAAACTATTTCTTTTCTAAGAGAGGACTGAAATCTTTTGCTTATTCTGTTAAGTACCCTTACTGTGGCACTGTAACCTCTAGCACAGCAGGTAAAGGGAGATGATTTAGGCTTGTAGATAAAAGCTGCCCCAGGCTGCATCGCCTTTGCTGACCCAGGTGGCCCCGTTTGCTGTGTGAGCGTGGCTGGGCACGTGTTGCTGTGGGGTGCAGGCTGTCGCTGTGGGGAGCACTTCAAAGCTGCAGTCTGGGCTGGGCAGATTTCGTGGTCTAGAAGTGCTGATCTGAGAGACAGAATTTCTTCACTGTTCAAGGGTGCATTTTTGTGTCTAGAAGGAAAACCTTACACGAAATGCTAATTATGCTTTCTCTTGACTTTAGACGGATAGTGGCTTCTGAAGGGAGGTAGGATTCTGTCCCACAAAATTGTTTTCTCTTAGCTTTCATCCTGGACCTTGGAGGCCCAGTTGGTGCAAAGGGTGGTTTCCGTGTTATGCTGCACACCCAAAGCCTGTTTGTTAAAGCAGGGCAGTTACTGGTGGCTCATAGCGAAAATGGCCATACAGAAACACAGCGAGTAACCCTGCAGATTTGTGGACTTGAGTAATCCTGACTCACAGAAATAGACTCCTTCAAGTCACTTAAAAAGCTTTTGGTTTTTGTGTGTTATGGCTATTACTGATTAAAATCTTGTCTGATAATCTACCTTATACTGTTCATCCATTTGTATGGGGCCAGTTGGCCTTAAAATCATTCAGAGTTAGTAGAAATTTTCCTTTTCCATGGAAAGTACAAAGCAGAGAAAAGGTGGGTAGCCTGATCTGATGACTTTTCTGTATTCTCTTTAGGGGGTGGGGAGGAGATTTCAAACCATCCCAGGAATGGAGAGTCTCCATGGCCTCTCTCACCCATTTCTTCATTAGGAGAAGATCTTATTCCTACACAGCCCTTGCTCAGGTTAGGGCAGACGTGGTGATCACAGCAGGACTCTGAAGCCTCTCTTGTCCATTCCTGACAAAAACCTGGATACAAAATGACAGATTTTTGAGGAGAAATAGACTATTAACAGGTTTTGCATAATTCCTTCTGCTCAGGAGCACAAATTTGTGTCATTAATTCAGTCAAAGTCATTTGCTTTAGTCACATCCTAGTCATAAATACACAAGTTATGTTCTTTATCGGGATTTAACTGCAGAGCATCTCCAGAGACTCTGGCAGAAGCATCAGTGCAAAGAGAACACCAGTAAGGAACAGAATTGAATCTTTTTGTGGGGCAGATTTTGTCCCAGAAATTCACTATCGCAAGAAATATAAGTTCACCAATGTTACCAAAATTGAAGTGTAAGGTAAACTGAATTTAGATTTGGTAAAAAAAAAGCCACAAAAATCTATTCTTTCCTACTGGAACAATTTCCAGTGTAGTGAAAAGTTGTTTACAATTTAACATTGTAAATATCCTAACAGTGAGATGCAGGAAATTAAACTGACTGACAGTGGGAAATTTTCTTTTCAGATTTTCATTTTCCAAACTGAGAACATCTTAGAAGCTAGAAAATACAGCAAAGCAAACTGTATTCATAAAATTTAATAAATATCCCTGTTCTAGTATTGTCTCCAATTACCTATGAAATAACATTTTAAATGTAAAACCTGTCATTTTATCTTCTTTTTCATCTATCATTCAGACATATTCGATTCATGAATTTCCATTCAAATTCTGAATGTCTCCTTGGTTCAGCACGTTCGTCATTGTAAGCTTTTGCTATTTTTGATGACTTTATGGTTACTGACTGTGCAAAGGCATGAGAATGGCTGCTCTGATGGTTCTCTGTGCTGGAGGAAGCTGAATACTCAGAGATCTGAGCACTTTGTGGGGTCCAGAGGACCCTTGGCATGCAGCAGGCAAACTCAGCTCCTTGCAAGATATATCCTCTGACATTAATAATGTAGTTTGCTTGTGATTTAGAAATCGGTTGTGAGGGAGAATTCCCAGCCCACTGCTTGTTATCTCCATTTGCTTGCTCTTGTTTCACACGCAAACTTCAGTCAATCAGGGAGTCATAAAAATACTGTATGACATTTGTGACTGATCCCAAATGGTAAAGAGTAAAATCTCTTCCTCACTGAAAGTGGTTTTCCAATCCAAATTTTCAAAGAATATTCTTAAAGTAGTGAAATTTAGTCAAATAAGTGATTGAGAAAAAGACCCAGACTGAATCAGTGAGATAATGTAGACACAGTTAATAATTTAATCTTCTCTCACTCTTGTGATGTGAAGAGCATAGCCTGAACAACCATGAAGTTCAGCACCAAACAGTTGATTTTAATTTAGCACCTTTTTTCTTTTTCTCTTGACAATGATGGAATTTGGAGTGAAGGGAAGAAGAGTAGTTTTTCATATTAATGGTGCATGACAACAGTTTTGACTTTCTCTTCTTTTTGATAAATTTGGAGCTCATTAATATGGTTTATTTGCATAGTCACTAAAGAATACCTCAGTCCAAAGACAGAAGCGTGAAAAAATATTTCTGCCAGTGTATAATATCCCAGAAATATAAAACTAATATCCCAGAAACTCAGCTGGTTTTATATTGTTATCAAAGAGGAGGACCTGACATAAACTGGGAATTGTATTTGTTTCGTCAATTCTCAGGTAAGCAGCTTTTAAATCCCCTGCGATGTGAAAGTGTCAAGTGAGTACCCTAAACTTCGACTGTCCAACGTTTCACTAGGCAAGCTCCTTTCTCTGCTGAGTATCTAACACATTTCTGTGCACAGAACAGAAGCAGCCACAGGCATGGGCAGGTTTCGCTGATGGAAACTGCGCTGGGCTGTTCTGCTTCTGATTCAGGGAGCCAGTCATTCCTTTTGCTCAGGGACTGTGTGCCTGCAACCATGACTGCAGCATTACAGCAAGAGAACTTAATTTCAGTGCTTTAAATCAGCTGTGTGTGTGTGTGGATTTTTTGTCAAGAAGACCAGTTCCCGTGGCTGTGCCTTCCACTGGAAAGAGACACAGGGCTGGGTAGGTGTCTGTACATTGCTGGAGTCATGGCAGAGGTACCCAAGTGGGGTAAATACCTGAAGTGTTAGAAATAGTAAAAGACATTCAGAATGCCAGAAGGTTACATATAGCAACTACTACTGCTTTGTCAATAAGTCACAGGCTGGAGCACTTTCTGACCTGCATGGTAGGCAGAAATTCTTTCTCATGAAGGATTGTAAGATTCTGCTATTTTATTAGAGTTCCAGGGATGAAGTATCAGTACTTTGAAGTGAATGAATTTTATAATTATCATTATTGTTATTTTCAGGTGAATTGGATTTCAAGGTTTCTTATTTAAAATTTTATTTTGACATATTTAAGAGGACAAAAAAGTAAACTAAATAATTAAAAAATATACCCCCATTCATTCTGACATAGCTGAAGCAGAATGTTTTATTCATGGTAGGATTGATGTTTTCCAAAGAAAAGTTTGTCCTAAATTGTTAATATTTGTAAGTCAGGTGAAAATATTCAGGTTTCACATCCCAGATGATGTCCGAGGGACACTTGTGCCAAAAGTATCACAGCCATGCAAAAAACTATGGTGAAATTTGGGTAAAAGTGATGCCCTACACACACGCACACGTCCACATAAAGAAAATACGAATATGGTTTGCTCTGCATGCTCAAACATAAAATACAAGCCAAGAGCTGAAGATGCAACGCAGCATCCCGTAGATCTCAAAATCAGGTCATTTATTTATTTACACTTTTATAGCCATTTAAAGTACCTAATTCCAGAAGATTTTGTGCCTCAATTTTTATAGTAAATCAGTGAAACAGCAACAATACCTCTTTTATTTGAGAGGATGATGTGACGTAGTTATTATCACCATTGTACACACAGCACCTGAATACATACACAGACACAGCTACTTGCCTGTGCATATTGAGTAATCACTGCTCTAACTGCATTAACAACATCCATTTCAACACAAAAACCTTGGTTTTATTCATTGGTTTGAATACCCTAAGCACTTCAATATTATGCCCATATTTTATTTTTTTCCCTTGTGTTTCAGTGGTTTTACCAGAAATAACAACACACTTAATTACAGAGGAGTCTTAGCAGGTAAATGATATAGAAGATCTGGGAATTCTAATAGCTTTGTCTATTGAAATATAAAAGTGAGATCACGTTACTTGAGTAACCAGTTTTTCACAAAGCTAAAAATTGAATAAAGGGTTCCATTTGATCTAAGTTATTTCCAAACAGTAATGCAAAATTGTAACAGAAATAATTTAGACATAGGTAAAGAACCTTCAAAATCAATAGTGTTGGAAGAAATGAAACATATGCTGATGCAATCAAACAGAATTGAATTTCATATAAATGTTAGCAAATCTATATCAGATTATCACTGCAAAAACTTCATTTTCATTGATTTATAATGTATTATTATTGTTTCCACCAAACTGCCATAGACAGCCATTTAAGCAGCTGCCAAGTGCCTTAAGGGTAAATAAAGGGTGTCACTGACGGTGCTGGGTTATAGAAGTTTAAGAGACCAATAATTCACAAGTGCGGCAGGTGTGACATTCTGTATATTCATTAGTCTTTTATTTTAATCCTGTTGCCTAAGTATTTTATAGTTTTTTATGGAAGAAGGGTCAGTTGCGGGTTTCAGAAGGCGACAACAGAGGTTAAAGTGTGTTTGTCCCAGCCTGTTCCCCAGAGGTTTGGGCAGAGTCCTTTTGTTAAGCAACCAAATGACAGTAAAATACAGTAGGATGTCAGCAGACGATCTTGGGCTAGAGACACACATTGGCAAGTCTGTTCCTCCAAAAAGGACCTGAGAAGTAGTCTTTAAATGTAACCCAGGCTGCGGGTCAGTATATGTTTGATTAATGCACAGCACCTAACCCCTGGAAGTTTTGTTTGTCTCCTGCTGTCAGGTGAGTAAAACAAATATGGTTCACATACATTTGGTAGAACAGACTGGAGTGCACCCTGTTTTAAAATGTGATTAATGCTAGTGGTGTCAGTAGGGCTATTTACTCTCAAAACTGGGACTGGGAGAACATTTTTTTGAATAATTTGCTTAGAGACGCAGCAAATTCTCATGGACTGACTAAACTTCTCCTAAACTCAGAATAAGGTTTTATACCAAGGAAAGGGTCAGAAAAAGCTAATCTGTTTTGGTATTATATTTTCAAAGTCCAATGGTTTGATTTTCCGTTTTCAGATTAATGTTTCACTGAAAAGAATTGCAAAAATTTCATTAAAGATGACTGAAAAAAATTAAAAGTGAATTTTTTCATGCTGTACAAACTTTTCAGATAGAACAGCAGAAAAAAAAAAAAAGAGGTCAACCAATAAAAACTGTCAAAAGACTAGAAGTTGTTTTGTGTTGATACAAGATCCTCCCCACACAATTTTTGGTTCCATCAGCAAACTAAAAAAGAAAAAAAATTCACTCCCTTAGGTAGGAGCATAATTAAGCATTGTGCTGGACCAGGCTATGCTTGCTCCTTAGAAACAGCACAGTAATTCTATAGTCCATTCATTTTCTGTTGTTTCCTACACCCCTTGTGTTGGAAATACAGTTTTAATGTTTTTAAAAATCATGCTACTATTTAACTGTATAAAGTGTTTCTTTTCAAAACAGGCTCGAGACCTTCATATTGACAGATATGCAACAAAGACAGTCCCCAAATCTCTTTGTTTTCTCTGTGATGTCTGATGAGTCAAAGTTTGTATTGCCTTGTGGACGTGGCAGTTATTTTGTCAGTGAGGAAAAATGGTGCGTTTTTATGCTTTACTGGTGAGGAAGGGGGATGAAATCTTGGGAAGAAGCATCCCTTATTTCACTGCATTTACAGTGGTGCAATACATGTATTTGCTTTTGTGTATGGTATGTGCTGGAAAAAGAGATGCTATTGACAAGCTCCCATCTCAATGCATGCCCAGAAGAGGTGCAGAAACCTGTTCAATAATTCAGGCAATGGTGATCTCAGACATATATGTGTCTGTTATCTGCTTTGGCTCATGTGATGTGATTTTTGGCTGCAGAGAAAGCTTATGGTGAAAATCATATCAAGTTGACCAAGCCAAAGTAAACACACACACACACACACACACACACACATACATTTTGAGGTAATTTTTGTCCATTGAGATCATTCAGCCCTTTCAATATTTAAAGGAGAAACAAGATTTGCCATGATCATAAACATTTTATTTACTTTTTCCTCTGTTGCAGCATGATTGCTTTAGGTAATAAATCCAGCCAACAAGGAGCTAAGGACAATTATTGCACACTAACAGCATATGTTCACTGTCACACTAGCAGGGCTTTATACAAGGAAAAACCTGACATGCAGGCTGAAAACCAACAAGCAGAACAGCAGTGAGTGTAAGTGGTGGTCACTGTTCGCTTTGATGTAGGAACACATTCTTTGCCATGAAAGGCAAAATCTCACCTGGTTGTTTCTGGCCTACAGAACTGAAGGAGCAGCAGCATAAGGCACCCTCTGAGATTTATTGTTGGTGTTTTATGTACAGTGAAACACAGGCTGCCCCCACTGCCACTGCAAAGCACTTCTCCTTTTAGGAGAAGTCCAGAGTCCAAGGGTGCCCGTTGGTTGCATTCCAGTTCTCATGACTTCCAAATTTACTGCACCCTTTGCCAACCCAAACTCTTCCACAGCAAAACAAACATACTCCTGCTTTTCCTGGTCCCAATCCAGCATGGTGGCTCTTCAGCACGTATATTTGCACTGATGTTGATTTCCATTATTACCAGTGGACCAAAGGTCCACTCTAATTGATTCCAGGTTTTAGAAGCAAAAGATCTGAATTACTGAGAATATAAAGCTCCTAGAAGTGCTAAAGAAACCATGAATCTGAAAGCTGATTTAGGAGACAGGACATCAGATGGACACTGGGGAAACTGAGATGCAATGTCTGCTTCAGACAACTCCTAGATAATCTCAAGTGAATCATATAAACTCAATGGTGTTTTAATTTCCAGTCTGTCAAGTGAGGGTAATATTTTTCTTCTTGACAGAGTTGAAATCTGTTAATGATACAGAGAGACTTAGATAAATGATGTCAGATTCAGGAAAAGGATACTGTAGGATTCATGTTTTTGGAGAGTGAATGCATAAGAGGAATATCAGAAAGAGGCTGGAAAAATGCATCCTGGAAATATATATATATATATATATATATACACACACGCATACACATGTATTTAGTTCTTCAACAGAATCACCTTATTACATAAAACACTGAATGGGGCAAGGAAAGGCAAATCCATGAAAGATCTCCAGAGTTCTCTCACAGAGAATCATATTTAGCAAGTTTAAGGATGCACATAATTTTGCATCATAAAAAAATACGTTTATTAGTGTGGGCTTTGGAGGGGAAGTAGCTTGCACAGATAGGAACAAAAGTGTGCAGCAAAACAGTTGGTGCTGAGGATCTGATATCCATCATATATAAATTTTGTTTTTCCCTCAGACTAGTGTGCACAGGCTGAATAGCCAATTGCTGCTGGTGTGCATTAAATGCACTCCCAGACCACATATTTCAGTTTATTGTCCTCAGAAAAGAAACCACAATGCAAACCAAAGTTCACAAAGCATGGGCAACTGCTACCAAAGTACACTCCTGAGCTGAATTAAAATACTCATATTTTATCTGTTCAATCTGGAGCTCTTAGTCATTTAGTTTGGTGAGCAGAAAATGGTCTCTAAATTTCCATTCTGCTTTATACTATTTGTTAATCCATTATGGTATCTTTGAATACGTATGATCTGTTACTACCTGACTTTCATGTGGATGTCATGCAAGAAGCCTTGCAATGGAGCAGCAGCATTGATCCTACTGTCACATTGCTCTCCTACTCTAATTTTTGCAGATTATCTGAAGAGAGGGTATTATAATAATCTTTATTAATCTGGGGGTGATGGTATGGACCTATACAGTAAACTCTGGAGAGGTGTAGTTCACAGGTGTCAGAAAATAGTGTTTAGTGAGAATCATTACTGTATTTTAGTGTCTAGCCTCAGAAATTTGACTGTAGCCTGGTTTCGTTGCAGACTTACAGTTACTGAAGACTAACAGCAAGAAGAATGGCAGATAAACTGGGTTTCTCTCCATCAGGTGTCTGAGACATTTCAAAAGGTAGCCCTCATATTCTACATATATATATAAAATAACAAGGACTGAAAAGCAAGATCTGTAACTACACAAGACAAATAAAATATAAATGTTGTTTGATTATCTCAGTTTGGGGTCTAGTATAGGAGAATTTGATTCCTAGGGGCGAGTTCATGGTGTCTTAGGAAAATGGGCCATTCTAGATTTGCCAAGATTACTTTGAACAAGTTGGAATTTGAAAGAAAAATTAGATCTTTGCTTTCTGCCATTTCAGTTTTTTTTTGTAATAACATATATAGGCATTAACACCAAAACCATCCAAAAGAGTACCTTTTGGATGTAGAGTGCCATAGTTTTCCTTTAGCAAAACCAAGTGAGAACATACTGCTGTCCCCAAAGCTCCCATAAGGAAGCGTACAGCACATCTATTTCTCTTTTGGTTAAAGGAACCAAAAATGTTGGTGCCAGATTAGTAAAAAGGAGACCTGGAAGTTCCCAAGTTTGGTTCACGTAACAATCTCAATTACAACCACACTTTCTTATCAGTCTAGGTAAGGGGAGGCCCTGCTGGAAATCTCCCAGCACTGTACAGCTTACATGTCAAATGTCTGCTGCTGGGGAGATGACTGCAGCACGGCTACTTTGGAATATTTTGGTCTAAAAAGTTATTTTTCAATAGAGAACCTAACTCTGGAACCTTTATTCCTACCAATATCCTCACTAAAATATTTCTTTTGCCTTTTCTTCACTAAGGTCATCAATGTCGGGGAGAGGATCTGGATTAAGAAAAAAAATTTTTCAATAAAGTTTCTACTGTGCTCTGCACCAGTTTTTATATATTTCTGCAGTATATAACCTAATATCAGATGTATGTAAGAGATTTGTTTGTATGATAGGGGAAGAAGATAGATAAATACTGTTTTTTTAAAATGGGTTATTGGAACATGTTGACATAAAGTGTAGAATTTCCTGGACCCGGGGATTTAGCTGTCAAACTAAGAACACGTTTAAGGTTTGATTGTCCTCTCTCCTTACATGAGCAGGCCTCCCATTAATTTCAGTAGGAGTTATACACACAAAAAGAAAAGATAATAGACATAAGTAGTGAACAGGGTGGGAGAGTAGAAATAGGCTCCAGTGGAGGTAGAAAATGCATCATTCCCTTTTCTTTGCTCTGTAGAGCCTGCATCATTTTGGTTTTGTGCATTTCCAGGAAAGCAAAATTTTGACTTGTAGAAACATATTTTGACTAGTTCTCATCTTGAAGAAATGCCATAGGAAATGAAGGATGGATGGACGCCACACTGACAGTTACACATGATAAAAATGAAGCAGTTAACAAGCTCCAGTGAACACAGGTGGGCAGTGAATCAAAGTGTCTTAATGTATTAACCTATACAGTGTAGCTCCTGTGCAGTTTTTCAAAGACATCTTGCTTTTTTCATTACTGATGGAGTGTGAATTACTTTTCAGTACTTTTTTTTCTTGTTGCTGAAAACCTTTATTATGTGTTCAGCAGAGAATAGCTCCTGCAACTACGCAAGCTCCATGCTTTTATCTATCCCTGATACTATTGATAAATACGAACAGTGGAGATAATAACATTTAAATAAGACTGTGGGTTTTCTCATTAAATGTAATTCCCTTCTTAGTCAAACTTCTGTTTTCCTGATGGACGTTCATTGACTTTGGTGTTACTCTTAAGTTCTCCTGAAATGGAGAATCAAACTTATTGGCCTTAACCCTCTGCAAGTAAATCAGTGTTCATGTAATGGTTATTCCTGTGTTAGTCCTTTCACCTTAGCACAATACAAACAACAATAGTTCCACAAATGGTCTCCTAACAGACAGACCTAACCCATTTTTTTCTTATCTTCAAAGGATTTTGTGCTGTTGGCCAGATCGAACTGCAGATGACACTGTCTAGTTAAAGCCTAGCAGGCAATGCTCTGACAACCTGGCTGCTATATTTCTTTTTATATATTAAAATCTATGCTTGAAAATAGCATCTGCATGTGACTTTGCACAAGAGACTGGAGGATCACAGCAGCTCTTGTTCATCAAAAGTAACTGGTGCCACCAGTGTGCTGAAGCTCATTCTGGAAATGAATGAGGCAAGCACAATTACTGGCAGTGTGCCTAAGCTCACCTCCTGTATGTACAGTGGTAAATCCTGAGGTCTTAGCCTCCTCAAGATCAGCATGAGGCAGGATTTTAGAGTATTCCATCATTCCTATGCTGTTTGGGTGCTTAGCTTGATTTTCAATTAAATCAGGATAGTTGAGGAGAAGGTGTAGTGCCTGTTTTAGTTTTGTTTTAAGAAGGTCATGGCTGACACATGCACATTAGTATTGAAGCACTAAAACATCCCTGCGTTAAGCACAGACTTGGGCATCATTTTCATAGCAGCTCCCTAATTCTGCCTAAGGTATTTGTTCCACTATGGAGCTTCATTAGTCCTTTTTTGTGATTTGTGGGGGGAAACTTTTTTTTTCTTTTCTCTTTTACCCTATTATGTTTTTGTTTTAAATCACAGATCTGAATTGTAGTTTATTTAATGACATTTCTTATCATAACAGGAACTGAAATCTTACTAAAGTATTTATAAAAATGCTGACGGAGTTCCTATTTTCAGAGACTGCTTTGTCTTTTGCCAAAGGACAGAGCCAAGCTGGCATTATTTTGACCTGCAGGCCATTGTTTGGGATTTAGTCTAGTTCTACAGCCCCTAGTGCTTGACTGCTGGAGGGAGAGAAGAGATAACAGAAGGAGGTTTTGAGACTCCTGGTGGTTACTGAGAAAAAGGAAGAGGTGCTGGCCACTGGAAAATTAGTTGTAAGTGAACTTGAGCAGTGAACTTGAGCGTTGGGGCATCACGGTGCTACCAATGTCCCATTTTGTGGAATGCAACTCGCTCAGAAATTGTGTCTATTTCTAGGGGAGACTGAGAAGATCTGTTCTGTAGACTAAACTACATCCACTTATTTTTGACAGTGGCATTCTTGAAGCCACTGGTCTTCTCAGACAGTGTTGAGTTATTCCCTTAGAGTGGCAGAAAGGGAGGAAGCAGCAGCACCAGCACAACAGATTTGTCCAGCAGTTTGCTGCATTGCACCACCTTTGAATCTATCATCCCCGCAAACTACTGTCTTTAGCTTTGTGACAGGAAGGAGAGGAGACATGTTAGGAGCACTCACCCTACCAGTCCAGTAAATGTTGATATAGATGTACTTCCAACTGTGTTTTCCTGCAGACCATGCTTTCCTTTCGGATGCAGGCAACTAAGCATTAGTTTCACTCTTTACAATACAGCTGCTCAATAATGTACACATCACAGACAGTTTTGCAACATCTTTATTGGGTTTAGTACGAAGACTGGAATTTCTGTTTTTGAGGTTTTCCACTTTTTACAGTACTGCTTGTTTGTGTATGCTTCTCCTGGCCATAAAGGAGGAAAAGAAGTGAAAAAAAGTGATGAAGATGAGCCAGATGGTCCCTTAGTGCACGTGGCAGACTTAAAATCGTACTGTTATTCATGAAAAGCTGGGCAGTCTGGGTGGATGAACCCCTCGTGGATGGCCTGGCTTGGGCAATCCCCTTGTAGGACGTGTGTTTCTTTTGGGTTCTATTCTGCTGCCACACAGAGATAAGAGAACCTGATCTCATGCCTTCTGAAATCATTGTCAGTGTTGGAATAAGCTTCCTTGGGAACAAGGGCAAGCCCAGAGCACATGGCAGAGAAGGCAATAGGTGGGTACGCATGATGCAGCCACTGTAGCTGAGATTTACACGTCGTGTTTCAAGGACAAAACAATAGTTTTTCTAGCAGGGCTGCCATCATTTAGAGCTGCTCTTACAAGCACTTAGCTGACACTGAGGGCTGTCATGCGTCACACAAGATCACACTGCATCCTGGTCCTTCTTGAAGACAAAGTCTGCATCCTCAGCAGATAACAAGTCTCCAAACAATGCACAAGTTTTAATGACTTTTTTTGGTTAACCTTCCTTTTTATGCAATTGTAGTAAATGAAACACTGTCATACACAGTATCATTTCTGGACAGGCTCAGAGCAAACATTTCATAGAATTATAGAATCACAGAATCATAGAGTGGTTAGGGTTGAAATGGACCTTAAAGATCATCTAGTTCCAATCCACTTGCCATGGGCACGGACACTTTCCACTAGACCATCTTACTCAGACCTCCATCCAGCCTGGGCTTGAACATCTCTGGATGCCATGAAGTGCCTTATCCATCCCCCAAGATTGCCCCTTCAGTCTTCCAGGATTCCTGAAAATGTTAACCACATGTTTTCTCCTATTTTTCTGTTATCATCTCTTGATGTAGTCTTTGCTCCATCCCTCCCTGTGACCCTTCTTTCATAAGAGTTCCTCATTATTCCTCATAAATACTGCTGGGTCAGTAGAGCACACACCACAGGGTACTGCCCAAGCATGGTCTGCTTACTTTCAGTTCTCTCTTGACCTCCTGTCATCCTCCAACAGAAATTCTTATTCTCAGACAGAAATTATCTGCATTCAGATTATTTTTCTATTTCTTTCCTTTTTGCTTAGAACCCTGGCTGTGTTCCTTTTTCTCTCCCCTTGCTGATATTCCTGTATAAACCACTAGCGAGACACATATTTAAGATACTGGCATTTTTAAGCTAAAAGTGAAGAGTTACTGAGATGTCTCATGTTCATCACATTTGAAGATATTTATCAGATGCTAAACCAAACTGATGGGTCTATAGGTAGTTTTAGGTTTGGTTGAAGCTTCATGCTCAGTTTGCAGGATACCTGGTTGTCAGTGGCTGTACTTACCCTATTGGAAAAGATGTGGCTGTCTACACAGGGAACTGTGCAAATCTAGGGATGGAAAGGTACGTGTGGTTGGTGTTTCACTCATGCCTTGGCACACACTGTGGAAGTGTCCAAAACACTCATCTGGACATCAGAACACAGGAAGATCTATATAATTTTATCTCTTTCTTCTCCTTTCTTACGTTTTCCTCCATGAAAAAGGGAAGCCTGTGACATTCTCAGATATTTAGAAGAGGGCTGGAAGGAGCTAACACAATGCTGAAAGACTGCAGATAGGTTGACGCATGCTGTCATTTTGGGAATGTCTATGTTAAAATCTGTATTTAAAGTTCAGGTGCTGGAAGAGACGGCTGGGTTTGCCTTGCTAAGCTTTATTCTTACAAAAGAAAAGGCTCTAACAGGCAGAGAACGTCCATCTGCTCTGCCTAACCTGTACCGATTTTGTGAAACTAAATTCTTGGCAATCCTCCCCTCCCTGCTGTAGCCCAGGCCAACCAGATGCTCTGATTCAACATAGCCCCACAGCAGCTTCCACCATCGTGTTTGTATAAACTTTGAGTACTAACTTAGAGCAAAAAAAGGCTTATATAAGTGATGTCCTTGGTCTTATGCATAGAGCCAGGAAACATGATGTAAAGCACTCCTTTTCTTCGTTAGCTGTATAATTTAAATGTATTGCATTTCTTTTTTGACAAAGAAGTTCTTCTTTCACATGTTGGCTCCAGGTTCTTAAGGCTGAGCTCAAGTGGCCACAAAGTGCTCCATACTGACTGACCCTTCACAGCTATGTTTTCAGAAGAGATTGAGGAATGTATCTCAATTTGCAGGCACTCAACTTAATACACTGCAGAAGTACCTGATTTATTGGCCAGCCACTCTACCACTCTCTGGTAAAAATGAAGTTAGGTGACAGTGTCTCAGGCCAGACATCAGAAACTGTGACAAAACTAAAAACCCCCAACACTAAACCACAGAAAACTCTTCTTGAATAGGGATCTCAAGGTTCAGTCCATGACTTCAAATAATTAAAAGTGTAGATTATTCCAATAATCCATCAGATGCTTTCACAGGATGTATTATAAAGTTTGATTACTTTGACAGAGGTAGTTTGAATATGCAATATTGCTCCTGATTTTTAAACACTGATAGTTACAGCTACTAGGACCTTCTCTTTGAGCATTACCCTGGATGGCTGGACTGACACGTTGTCTGTTTGCTGCGTTCTATCTCTTTGTGGGGTACTGAACACCTTTCTGCTGAGCAGATCTCAGATTACATATCCTTCCATCTGTCCACTGCTTGTCACTCTTGACAAACACTTCAAACAGCTTTGTTTATAGGTGCTTCTTAGATGATCAACTGTAAATCCTTTCAGTGTGAATTCAATTTGATTTTGTTTGCCTAAACTAAATAGGTGAAGTTTAATTGCTTCGAATTTTATAAGTAATTTTAGCCTCCGTGAAGGCTCCCTGTACGTAATCACATAGTTCTCTGCCCATAATTGTCAATGTAGTGTCTTTTGTGAAACTCATACAGATGCATGCACAATCTTCAAGGGGAAAAAAAAGGAAATATCCTCCCTCCCCCACCTCCCCCTGAGAATTTTGAGTTATAGCAGCAGCCAAATACCTCCTGAAACTGGTTAACTTACATACATCTTGCATCTTCCTTAAGGTTAAAAAGAGCCACTTCATTTTAAAATAATGTAATAAAAACACTGCTGTCAGGCTGAGACCTTGTCTGCCAAGCCTAACCCTCAGATGAAGTTTTACAGCCAAGTTATAAATCCCTACAAAACGGAGCTGGTATTGACAGAACCTTATCTAAGGAGTACTGTCCTGGTGGTGAGGGAGGCTCAAACTGAAGGTTTCAAAGCAAAGGTGGTCTGATAGCATAGCCTCTGTCAGTTGCACAGATAGTTTGGCCATAGGCAAACATCATGCTAGTTTATTTATTTGTTTATGAGTGTGTATTAACCATCACGGTTTGTATATTCGCAACCTCCCTTTGATCTTTTTTTTTAAAAAACAAGAGTTCTGCCATCTGTAAACATTTCTGTGCTGACCATGCCTTTGGCTTAGTTAACATATGAAATCCATAAAGACTTATTTTTTGATAAAAGAAATGGCTAAAGACAATTGACATTATCGTTTGAAGTTTGTGGCATTTCATGTTAGTTTAGTAATGCAGAAATGGAACAGAGGCCTGGATTTGTGTAAAGAACTTGTCCAAGGTTGTAACCCTTAACATATTTTGTGCGTACTCTTTCTGTTTTGGTCTCCTACACAAGAAATTTAATATGATTTTGATTAGTTTCTGATGAGTTGAAATTTTGGTAAATGAAACTCCAGTATTGGAGTTTTCTGTCACTGCTGTTATTTGGGAAATGATTTAAGAAGACTGCTGTATTTGCTCCATTGTGCAAATAATAAAAGACATCACCGAAAGATAAATATTCCTACTGTTTGCCTACAACTATGTTGATCCATGTGTAATATTTCTCACAGTATTTTAGTTCAAAGTGTCTTCAATACTGAGTCAAGTCATTTAAGACATCTAAAGCCCTTTCTTGACTCTGACAGACTGCCACTAACTTATGACATGGCTTTGGCTGAGTCACTTAACCTTTCTGTAGTTCACATTATCTCACCAGATGTCAAATGAGGGTTGAAATCCATGTTAGTTACAGAAATACTGTGAGACTTTACTGATCCAAATGGAAGAAGCTACAGAGGTATCTTATGGTTTGCAAAAGGTATGGGAAGGTTTCTGAATGGAAAAAATAGTATTCATATATCAAGGATACTGAGATTACTATGGTGAAGATTGATTTTTTGGTATAAGGATGGTTAATCTGCGCACACCCATTCAATAATTTTGGGAGAAAATCTACGCATCAAAGTAATGCAACAAGCTGGTACACTGTAAGCATCTTAGAGTGATAGATTTGGGCAGCTTCTCTGCATTCTATTGGTGGATCCAAGGTGTTCACACAGAGAGGGGCATAACCTTGGGCCAGTAGTGGTCCCTTATGTCTTTCCATAATGAGATGCAAAGATGCCTGTGTGAAGGATAGATCCACTCTCAGACAAAGCAAGACTCAGACCCTTTGGACAGGTGAGAAGCATATGCACACATGACACTGTTCCAAAAGCTGTATTCTTTAATGATCAAAGATTTCTTAAATGCGTCTGTGCAGGACACTAAGCAAGAAATTGAGCACCTGCATTTATTTTATGAGTCTACATTTCGGAAATAACTCACTCAAGTAGGGAGGGGGAGCTACAGGTTGGGAAGTGTCAGCATGGAGCCCAGGCTCACTGGAGATGGAGACTCCCAGAATTCCTTGATGGAGAATACCAGAAGCAGAAATACCTTCTAGTATGCTGGAATGGAGTAAGTGCTGGCTGATTGTAGCAATACAAATACACCCATGCACAGCCATCAGCCTGAGAACAGCCTCTGGCTCTGCCTGGCCCTCAGCGCTGTCCCTGTTCCAGGGCTACGTGTCACTGAAAAGGATCTTCAAATCTCAGTGTTTCAGTGTGACCAAATGTTCCACATTAAGATTTAGAAAGTGGGAAGCCTTCCTCCTCTAGGAAAAATGTTGGTGTATTAATGACTTCAAACACCAAAACTCTCACCTCCTCTATTCTCTCCATGACTACAATGAATATGAACGTGTTCCCATCCATTCTCTCCATCTGGTAGTTCCTAGGACTTCTGACTGAACCTGAGTCAGTGGTAATACCATGGTAACATCCTACTGTGTTTAGAATATACACCCAGCTGTGTTTGTAATTTTTAGAGCTGAAACACAAGCTGCACCATCTCAAGGAATAAGAGGGGAAACAAAACAATGCAGCAAACCAGCACTCATCATGTGCTCTTCCTGTTGCCTCCCACAGCTTTCATTTAATTTTTCAGTGAAAACTTTTCTATCTGTTAATAGAAATCCAATCAATTATTTGAATAGTTAATCCAAGATTGTTAGCAAAAGCAGAAATTCTACTAACAGGACAGTGGAGCAAGTCCTGAGAGCTCAAGTGAAAATCTACTTGTTAAATCCCATTCAGAATGTACCATAGTACAAGATGTTTTGCAGCTTCCTAGCTAGTAAATACCGTATTTACTTTGCTTTTAGATATAAGGCTTAGTTCACAGTTTTTGTCTTCATTATCCTTTGAAAGCTGTGGACTTCAATCTTGAAGAGGGGATCTATGCATTTTCATTAAGGATCTACGCATTTTAGTCCTTTTTGTGAAATTGTATTCAAGCTTAGGTACATAAACTTAGTCTCTGAAATCCATAAATCAAATATTCTGCTTTGTGAACATGTTCCGTTTATTATGAAAATTATAAATATTATGAAAATGTTCTACTTTGTGACTACCCAGAACATGGACCTGCACAGATGAACTGTTTACAGACAATTCTCCAAAACTGGCAAGAAAAGTTTGGAAAGAATTAGAACTGGAAATGCTGAGCCTGGGACTTTGCTTTTTGTGGCAGTAGTTCTCTCTCTGCTCTTTTTAAACACCTTATGATTAATATTTAATATTTAATAAACATTTATCTGTTTAATATTTGAGGCTTTGTATGTAGTATACCATTATTGTGGAATTTAGCAAGTAGTCCTAACACAATCCCTGTCTTGGCAAGTGTAGTGGGTTGACCCTGGCTGGATGCCAGGCGCTCACCAAAGATGCTCTCTCACTCTTCTGCACAAGTGGACAAGGGAGAGAAAATGTAACGAAGGATGAATGGGTTGAGATAAGGACTCATGGATTACCATCGTGGGCAACACGGACTCACATTGGGGATATTATTTGAATTCATTACTAAAAAGTCAGAGCAAGATAATGAGAAGTCTTAAATAAAGAATAAGTCTTAAAAAATCCCACCTTCCCTCCACCCTTCCCTCCTTCCCTCCTTCCCAAGCTCTACCTCCTCCCTCCCCACGGCATATGGAGGCGGGAAATTGGGGTGATGATCAGTTCATCACATGTTGATCATGCTGCTGCTCAGACAGAAGTGTCTTTCCCCTGCTCCAGCGTGGTATTCCTCCCACAGGAGACAGGACTTTACAAACTTCTCTAACATACGTCCATCCCATGGGCACAGTTCTCCATGAACTGCTGCAATATGGGTCACTGTTCCACAGGATGCAGTCATTCAGGCACAGCCTGCTCCAGTTTGGGTCCCCACAGGGTCACAAATCCTACCAGGAAATCTGCTCCAGCATGGGCTGCAGCGTGAGCTCCTCCACAGGTTCACCTGCTCCAGCAAGGGTTCCCCATGGGTTCACAGCCTCCTTTTGGGCATCCAGCTGCTCTGGCATGAGTCTCTCCTCCATGAGCTGCAGGTTGATCTCTTTATCCCCATGGTCCTCCATGGGCTGCAGGGCACAGCTGCCTCGGAGTCTGCATAGTTGTTCCTTCCCACTTTGCTCCTCTCTGACCGCAATTACATCTGCACAATAACGTTTTTTCTAAAATATGTTATCACAGAGGCGTTACAACCATTTCTAATTGGCCTAGCCTTGGCCAGCGGTGGGTCCATCTTGGAGCCAGCTGAAATTGGCTCTGCTGGACAGGGGGGAAGCTTCTGGCAGCTTCTTACAGAAGCCGTCCCTGTAGCCCTTCCACCAGCAAAACCTGGACATGCACACCCAATACAGCAAGCTGTGGGAAACGTAGCACTCAGGGATTTGTTTTCCCAGCCACAGTCAGGTTGACAACACAAATCACTTTCATCCTTTTGGTGTGCGGTGTTGAAACTTTTCTAGAACGGACTGAGCAGTGGCATCCCATGGCAAGGACATATGAGATAAACAGAAGCGGCACGTTCAAGCTCATCCATGTTACAGGTAAATCCATCTTTTGGTCTGTTTTAGCTGGCAACAAAAAGGAAGTTTTATACATGCTCTACATACTGCTTTGTCTCTGGACTTGGATTTGGGATCATGTTTAGTGAACGTGGGTGCAAGGAAACGTGTTTAAATGCCAGCCTAATTCTCAAAATGAAGTGTGTATTTTCATCTTAATGAAAAATAGTAGTGCAATAAATAACAAAATCAGCATCTATCATGGGCAATTTGTTACTTTTTTGGTCTTCCGTATGAGAAGTGTCTTATTTTGTGGGGTTTTTTTGATGTGTGTTAATAATCAGCCAGTGGACACAGAAGACCCAATTCCAAACTGGTTGGAGGACATTTTGATTCACTTTTCAGGGGGAGTTTGAATGGGGGAAATGTTAAACACGGAATAAGGAGAGGAGGATGTTTGGTCTAAAGCAACTGTTCTTGTCCCCTCTCTCTGCTCCCCATGCTCAAACAGTGTGACTGAAAATACATTTGTCTTGTTTACCAAACGCATGAGAAAAGACTGTCATTGAAATGAATGTTTTGCTGAGTTATACAAATGTAAAAACAAAGACATACACCTAGATAAATGAATAATGGCTGATGTGGAGATTGCAAACTGCCTTAAAGAAACTGCCTCAGATAGGTCTCACAATGTTAACTTTCATGTGGAACTGCTTAAATCAGAAATCTTGTGTTTGTTCCCCAAGACCTATGGAAGAGAGTATATCTGTATGAAAAATTAAAACTTAGATCTCCAGGGCCATCTTTCAAGATCAACGAAGATCTACATAGTTTTGTGTGAAGGCAATCAGATTCAAGATACTTTTTTTTCTTTTAATACTTTACTGCAGGTTTAATTGCAGCAATATTTCAATGCCAAAGAGAGTAATTTGCAGCTTGAATACAGCATTAGAGCTGCAATACCCGACATTTTAAAACCTCAGTATAAAAATGAGCATTTGGTACTACTACCACAAGAATTCTCATTTCCTCTTCAACTTTCAAAGAAATTGAAGTTAAATGTCTATATTAACGTTTATAAAATTTTAGGAGTGATTCCCTTATTACATAATTAGCTTAAGCACTCTGCATATCTGCCGATTAGAGACATTACTCAGAGCCTGCCCTGGAACAGCTGCATTCCTAGACAGAAAAAGATACTAATGTGGCCCTGGGGGAGAGCTCTCCATTTTGACAGAATAAAACATTCTTGGAATACAGTTATTACAATTCATAACTGTTCACTTTAGGGGAAAAAAAAAGCAAGAAGAAAAGTATCTTGTTAATAAAACAAAGATTTCCAATAGCTTTAAGTTCATATTTCAAAATTCTCTGCAGCTGAGGATGCAGGTATCTGGAGGGGAGGAGTTTCTCCATGTTATGTATAACAAGGAAGCAAAAGCAGGAATTCTGACTACATATAGCTCCCTAAATCTGATCAGATAGTGACAATAAGGGTAATGATAACCAGGATAAGTGTTAGAGGCTAGCACTGCGATTCATCTGCTTAAGCATGAGCCCAAACTGCATGAATTTAGAAGCAAAAAACCACATTTGGCTGCATCTGTGACACAATTACCAGGTGATGGGATTTCATCAAAAGAAACACAGAAAAAAGGAAATATGACAGAAATTCAGCTTTTCTGGAATTACCACAGCAATTAATGACTCCTCAGCAAACATGATCAGAAACTGCTACACTATTTCAAAATCTTTTAATTGCTAAGAATTGTGTGACAGAGAGAACTACTGTGATATGTAGACTGCTTATGTCAACTGGGTTAAAGCACAAACAGTGAAGTCTAACAAAGCATAGTTGTGTGGTCCCTAAAGCAGTTCAACCAGGGTTGTAACGGAAATATCCTGCTGTACAGATCTCTTCATCCTGAAAGTCTGGAAAAGAGTGGCCTGTTCTGCAGTGAAGCTGCTGGTACTTTTGGATTATTTCTGACTCTTGGAGTAAAAACCACCACCCTCTTCTAAACTAAAAGAACACACATTTAACTGAAAGAAACTTAAAATGTTATTCCAGAGGGTCCAATGTCTTTTATGCAACTTCAGGCTCACTTGAAAAAAAGCAACATAATTGTAGCTCTCACTACACTTTAAAATGGTTCTGAAGATCTGTGTCCCATCTGGGCGACCTTTAACAAAGCAATTATTGCTCCAGTTTGTGAGCACAGTTCTCCTATTTCCTGTCTACAATTCAATATGATAGAAACTATGCAGAAAACTTAATAAATCTTACTGACTTGAACCTCCTTTCCTTAGTCAAATTTAAAAGACCCTTCTGAAACCATCATGCATTCATACCCTCTGAAGTGGTGTCAAGGGCTTAGAATGTTACCAAAGTGTCTGAGAGTCAAAGAAGTGCAGTTCACCACAAGCCAGGGCTGCCTCTTCTGTTGAGGCACTGGAGAGAGCAGTTGTAGTGATAAGTGAGGCATATCCCATGCTGTAGGTGCCTATTGTTGCAGTTCTTTCCACCATGAGCAGAGATGAACTAACAGAGCTTTGGAGACGAAACAGTCTGAGTTGCTCATTCCTCTTTTGACTCTGAGTGTTGCAAGAAGTCAGTGACTCAGTTGGATGTTCTGAAACTAGCCTGGTCTGCAATCTTCAAAACCAGTATCTGTTTCAAGCTCCTTTACCCCTCCAGCTGGGAAATCTGGGGTTTCATTGTATATCTCCCTTTAAATACTATTTTGTTTGTATTCATATAGTGGTGAGAAGACCATTATAATAATTCACATAGCATCCATTAGCTATTACTATAGGTTAAGAAAGAAGAAACTAATTTTTTTTTAAAATTCAAACGTGCTCTGACACTGTAGCTTTCTGAGTCTAACCTGAAACTCAATGAGTTAGCATGCAGCAGAAGAAAGGCTGTCTAAGAAGTAGGAGAGATTACTAAAATCCATAGAAAAATTAGAGTGAAGCCAGAAATGACTGTATAGGAGTGAAAAGTGAAGACTGGGAAAGAAACAGAAGAATGAACTTGAGCAGAATATACAATATGAGCCTTCACACTGGAAAACACAAAGGTGATCTAATTACATTGATGGGTGCACATTAGATTT
Organism: Rhagologus leucostigma; assembly: GCA_013397725.1. Taxonomy (NCBI): domain Eukaryota; kingdom Metazoa; phylum Chordata; class Aves; order Passeriformes; genus Rhagologus; species Rhagologus leucostigma. Next base: position 578,057 of record VZTD01003686.1, read on the forward strand.
ACATTCGATTGCTCTGAAAATATCTGCAGTTATATCCTTTCCTATTATACATCGTGAGTGCTGCTGGGACTTATCTTTCTATCTATTGCATATGCACGTAGGAAAATTACAGATGCTTTTGCAAGAGGGATCTGCCTAAATGTACTTTGTGTGATTGCTAAGCATCCCAAAATCAAGGTTCTTACCAGTTTGTCTGTTAATTGTGAGTTCTGGTTACTTGAGTGGATCTCCCTAAAAGTTAAGCTGAAAATCCCCTATTTTTGGTCTGTGCAGGAACAGAAGAGGGTTTAAGAAAGAATGCTTTGCACACTACCTAGTCAACTTGATCACAGCATGTTCCATTTTTCTTATTTATAACATTTAGATTGAGACACCTTTCAACATTCATAGACTACTTTTTTCCTGTCCCACCCACAAATATTGAATTATTTTCTAGGAAGGAAGTTAGAAATCTTAAGATATAGTTTCCAGTTGTAACTCGGTTCTTTGCTTGCTCTAGGCATAGATCAAGACTTTTATTTTTCTCTGTTAAACCTGATGTAGATTTTCTGTAGAAAACACGACCAGTAGTTAAGGAATAACCACCAGCAAAAGAAGTAATGGGCTCTTCAAACTCACTGATGGCTTCCAGGAATAGTTTTCACATATAGGATAGGACCTGTAGTCTTCAGAAACTCACTACAGGACAAAGCACTTTGCGATGATGCTTGATGGCACTGGAAGGAGAGGGACTGGATTTGCAGTGGCATGGTTATAATTCTCTATTGACGGGACTGGTATGTCTAAGAGGAACTGAATTGTCTAATCAGCTACAGAAACCAGGTCTGTTGCCTGTACAGACCGTTTCTTATAATGGTCGCTGCTCAGTGTGCGTTGCCAGACTCAGAACTTATTAGACACTTAGTAAAAACTTGCCGTATGGATGGTGGCAAGCAATATATTGTGGTATTAACATGGTGCAATGGTAGTTTTTGCTGCAATATTAATACATTTATGCTTAGATACAGAAGGGATGCAAACAAGCTCTAGCCAGAGTTGTATTTTTTGGGAAACAAAAGATTAACAACCCAAGGTATCAAGTTCTGATTGTTGCAAACTGAATTAGCAGATGAATATAAGTTATGAAGGCTGAATTTACACATAATATGGTCAGCTGAATAATGTACATAATCCACAGCAATCAAGAAAGTGGGAATGGTGAGATAAGATTTTGGGTAAGGTTCTCAAAGCCTTCAGGAAGCTTCATCCTTGTTGATAATTAATTGGAATTTTCAACTTCTGGCAAAAATTCTAGCAGACAGCCTGCAGGACATGATCTGTAAGATTATTAGCCCAGACCAAGTAAGCTTTTTAAATGAATGACTACAACCAGAGAATTACAATGAAAATACTGAATATTATCTAAAAAGCTAGTGGCATGCAGGAACCCTGGCAGCCTACGCAACCAATGATAAAAAGACCTTTGACAAAATAAACTTGAGGTTTCCTATATGCCCATTAGGAGAGAATTCAGATATTTATAAGCCCTTGAGAACTTTTATACGAGGCTCTCAGAATAAATAACATCTTAGAAACTACCTCTGCTAGGAAGCTTTTTCAGTGGAGGATGGTGCAAGTCAGGTTATGTCTCGTGGTTCTTTTCTTGTTTTTATAATATTATTGGAAGCAGAAAAAGCTTAAAACTGGGCAAGCAGTATCATTGCTGACTGTATCAATATGACACTTAATATTAATTCAGGTAGTTTACAATATTTAGTATGAGTATCCATAACTAAAGGACTATCAGTAGCAAAAATATTTTAAATGAAACTTGTCTAGGTATTTAATAGCATTTCACCTTACCATGTTTCTCATAAAATTTCTGTTACTTATTTCTAGAAACATGTTGTTTTCTCTTACATCTGCAATGCCTCCACAAGCTTAACATCACTGGTGTATAGTCTAGGTAAAATAAATATAGTGTCTGTACAAAAGATAATTTAACCTGCTTTGGCTAGTCAAATATCTACTACCAAGCAGTATCATCATTTAGAATAATACCTTCAGGAGACCGGAAATCAAGTGAAACATATATATATATAAATAGTTTCTACAAATTATTTTGCCATTGATTTTGTTGAAGCAAGTTCAGTATGTGAAATATTTTCTGTGATCTGATCTGCATGGCCACTGATAAGAGTATATTAAAGTTTCTTGAATGCAATAATTGTGCCATGACATTTTTCAAAATCCAACCCATTATTAAAAACACAGCTGAGAGATAGTGGAATGCTAATAAATGAGAGGCAACACCTGATATATACTAAAAAATAGAGAAGTCTATTGCTCAGAGAAGTTGTGGATGCCCCATCCCTGGAAGTGTTCAAGGCCAGGCTGGATGGGACTTTGAGCAACCTGGTTTAGAGGGAGGTGCCCCTTCCTATGGCAAGGGAGTTGGAAGCAGGTGACATTTAAAGCCCATTTCAAACCAAAAAACATTCTGTGATTCTATGGTTATCTATTCCTTATTTCATGCTTCAAGCATCTTATTTGAATAATTTAGCCTTCTGGCAAATAAAGTTACTTAAACTGTGTCCCTAAAAGTCAGTCAAAATATCACATACAACTTGATTCCGTGGCTGGTTTTGGTGAAAGTCAATCTCTGGCTCTTTTATTCCACAAGGACCAGTGTTTCCATTATTAGGGTAAGGTAAATGATGCTGCCAGCTGACCTTGGAGGATGTCATAGGTAATGACCTGAAAGTAATTTCTCCTGTGTAAAAGTAATTCCTTCCTGTAATTCCAGGAAGAACGAATAAAACTGTACTGTGCATCCTATGATTACTCCTCCAGGATGATCACAGAGGCTCAGGAATGAAAAAGTTCCTCCAATCGGAGAACATACAGGAGACTATGCACAAAACTCTTGCCCATGTAGAACTAAACACCATTCCAGCATCAGTTAAAGACAGGACCAATCTACAGCTTTTCAGAGTAAGGATGAAGCTGCGTATGGAGAGAAGTGCCAGTAGTGAAAAATATTTCACTATTGAGGCAGATTTAGATTAGAAATTTAGGCAGATTCAGATTTGAAATTGCATGCAAATTTTTATCTGCTACTATATTTAGTCACTAAAGGAATTTGAGGTTTTCTCCTCATTTGAATGCCTTAAATCAAAACTGAGTGTGAGGCCTGTTTTTTAACTTCAGGTGTCTTCTGCATGGACCTCTGCTGCTGGGTAAGTCATTCAAACTTCCTTTGGATTTAATGAGGAAACATAAATATGTGCAAGCAGCACTTGGTTCATGCAACCTGCTTTGTGAATATTTAAAGATAACAGAAAGATGACAGAAAGATACTATTTCCTTTTTTATTACATTCCTATAAAGAATTTTCAGGACTAGCTCACGGGTGAACATGTCAAATGAATCTCGCTGTACATGGCTTTAAAGTCACATGCAGGAGAGCTACTGAAAGATATAGAACATAAATGGAAAATTAAGTGAAATTTGAAGGCCAGTGTTATGTAGAACGCTAGAGTAGGATTTAGATAGGCCATTCTGGCTCTGAAATGTTAATTCTAGGAAATAAAGACAATTGAGACTGAAGTTCTGCTGAAAGTAGAAGACACTGTAGTGACACATAATTTTAAACTGTTATCTAGTGTCCTTTCGAAAAGCAAGTGATACTGGCAGTGGAGGATGTAATGAATGATAAACTTAAACTGCAAAACTTAAAATCTCCTGAAATACCTGAAAGTAGTAGATGAAATGGGAAAAGGAGCGCAGATGGGGCTTCTCGAAGGAAGAGTGACAAAACTGGAAAGAGCGGAACCTCACGAAATGCACAAAATGCACACGCCAAAGTTATCACTGAAGTCTGGATGCTAGCAGGTGCAAAGGAGAAAGAGAATCACTTTAACAGAAAAACGCTTTTATAAAATAAATATATCTATATATACATGTATGTTGAGCTATGTAGCTCTTAGGAAGACATAGCTTTTCTCCAAATGACACTGAGTTCTGTAATCACATGTATGTTTAGACATTATTAGTCATGGAATTTGAATGCAGGAATGAGCATTGAGGATTAGCCTTTTCCCATCCTATCTAGTCAGATCATGGTGTGCTCTGCCCCATGTTGGCTGGGTAGCTTTGCAGCTCTAACATCACTACTCTGTGCTGACGTATCATACCTCACATCTTTTAAAATACTTTTTTATCTATTATTCTTTCCTCTTGCAAGGCAGACATACATTCATTATGTAAGAATAAATATGCTCTGCATATTTTGATTCCATGATCAAATGCAAGGTTTTCCCATGAACGAGTGTGTACTGCTTATAACTCTCCTATATTGCAGTGTTTCACAACACTGTTGACAAGCCACATCATTTCCAAGGTTCTTAAAGCAGTTAAAATAATGTTCATACTAGCAATAATTAGCAAACAGACGATATGAATAATCACAGTCATTCCCACAAAGATTTCTTGTTTTCACAGACTAATCCATTACCTGCTTCAATGAACCGTCTTGTTGTTAATTTGCAAGGCTTTCACCCCTAGGTGATGGAAATACCTGCCCTCTTCCCAGTCTCCCATTAAGTATGGTTTTCAGTAATATGTATAATTCATGAGAAAAATTTGTTTGTCAAGCATTCCAGACAGGTCACTTAAATCCTAGATCAATTGATAATGTTCACACCAACATGGCCTGGAATTAAAATAACCCTTACACTGGCTTCAGCATTTCCTTTAAACTAACAAGTCGGGCTTCAACTTTTAAAGATGCAAAGGAATCATTATTCTTTTAAATAAAGATTAGCAGCAGAGCTTTTTTTTAAAAAAAAACAGATTGCTACTCTGAATGCAGTTCTTACAATGCTAGCAACAAATGTCATGCACTGTCACAAATGCATTCTGGCTTTTCTTGTAGCAGCAGCATGTGGGAAGCTGGATGGGTAAGACAGTTCAGGTAGATTTTATCTTCTAACACATCAGGGTAGAATCTATCTGGAACAGTGAAGTTGTCATTCAACTTATTTTTTGGTGGTTTAGATTAAAATTTCCATCCCCATTGCATCTCCCACCTGTCTCAACAAAAATCTCCTGTCCCATGCAACTCAAAATGTAATGAGCAAAATCTATATAGAAATATAAGTACACTTGATAAGCAGATAAAGTCAACCACATGTATAATCTCTTCTTGTAGCTAAAAAGTCTGCTTTCTGTTTCCATGATTCTTTTTCTCTTACGTGTCCTTATGTCAGCTCTGAGCAGAAGTGCAACATTTCTGTTCAGCATTGGATTGTTCATGAAGGGGAGGCAGAGGACAGCACGGCACAAAGTTTGGGCTTTTGTATATGATCTCCTGGACCTACTGATGTCAATGGACATTTTCTGAGGGATGTCTATGGAAGCAAGGCTCAGTAACTAGGGCTTGGTCTGAAATTCAATACACTTGGACTTCGATGAGCCTTGTGGGTCCCTCCAAACTCAGGATGTTCTATGATTCACTGTATTTTGATGCACATACAAAAAAAATCTGAATTTTTGGAATTTATGTATTATTAAGAATTTTATCATCTCACCCTTCACTCAGTGAAGGGTTTATTTGATTTATTCTTCCATTTATGTTTAAAACCAGCAGTCAGAACTTTGGATCCACTCAGTGTAAACAAGTTTGAGTACTACAGTGCCCACATATAATTAAAAAATAGATATATGTAAATGTGACATTTGAGTGAACAGGTGTAAATATATGTCTGCTACAACCTAGCATTTCCTGCTTATAAATGTTATTCTCTTATTGCTCTGTGCTTACTGTGCTTAATCCCACAGGAATTATGATGTTTGTTGCTACATTTTGTAATGTATAGAACTTTATACTAGCAAAGAGCTGTGACGTTTACATAAGCGCTTCTGACTAAATGAATACTTAAAAAGAAAACGAAGTTTTGCAGCTGTTATAGTAAGAACACTATTTGCATTGCAACCTGGAAACCTAAAAACTGAACTTCTGTCTCAGGTCACCAGCAATTCTCATTGCGCCATGCTTCCATAAATAGCTAATTGCTGAACTCTCACTCAGACCAGCAGAAGCTGGGCTACATCCTTTCCATATCCCACTCTTGGGCTGTTTGTGCTTAGGTGGAAGCTGTTCTATAGGTGGAAGCCAGGACAAAGGCATATCTCTACCTCCCTGAGGAGGTCTGAGACACTGCCATGGATGACACTCTGAAAACAAGTGTCAGACGTGGGCAGGGTTCACTTCTGCAGGTTCTGCACTGGAACCTCCAATGTCTTTTTGTTTGTTTGTTTATGTTGACTTTTTTTCAAGTTCAATCTCTGTTTGCTTTCTTCAGATGACAAGTGGGATGACTCACATAACCAGCTCATCCATCGACTGTACAGGCAGATGAGAAACCTAGCACCAACTTGATGCTGAATTTTCTGTTGTTGAGCTTAGAGGTTCAGAAGAAGCTTGAGCCAGCTCACCCAGGAAATTTTCCCAAGCGCAAAAAATTAAGGGTTTCTTAGTGTGAATGATCAAACATCTGGGACAGCAAGAGTATCATACACTTGTACATAGGGTTACAACTTGCAAAGTGCACATTCATGTTTGTGCTGAATACACCAGCCTTGCATTTGCACGAGCCCAAGGAAGGTACCAAGGCAGATACTTTAAAAGTATGTTCTTCATCAAGTGTAAACCGGTATATCTACCTCCTCTTTAATGAAGTGGTGCCTGCTTCTACCAGCTGGCCCCAATTTACTTATATTTTAAAGCTTGTGCTGTACTGTTTGTTGACAATATCAAATGCATTTTCTTGTTTGTGTCTTGGCTTTTTGAATTCAGTAAACTTCTAGCTAAATGATCATTTCATTGCCAAGAGTTCAAATCATGCAATAGTTTAGTGAGGGCGAATGTGTGGAGGTAGATACCCAATTTGTTTCCTGATATCTAAACAAATCTAAGTTTTCTGTTCACGTATGAAAGACCAGTCCCCTTATTACCAGGAGAAGTAAGTTCTGCAGGGCAGGAGCTTTCTTTCTCTTCTCTTTGCCCAGTGGCCAGGCAAATTCTTTTTATTGTGTTTTGGTTGTGCCTAGAGGTTAGGTCACAGATCATGGCTTCTCTGAGCCAGACACTAGACAGAGGCTTGACAAACAAATGGTTTTTTACCCCCAAAGCCTTCTGATTTATATAAACCTCCAGTTACATAAATAAGAGTTTGACTAAGAAGGTGTCCTTGTTCCACAGGGATGTTGTTTATGTCAAATGTTATATTTAATTGTCCCTATGCTCAGATAAGCACGTGCAGCACAAACTATGCACCACTGCCCAGACTGGTCCTTGCTCTTGCACCCAGTGTGTTAGGAAGCTGGGAAAAGAAGATAACAATTTCTATGCTGCCAAGTAGCACAGCACGGAGTGGGTGAATGGAGGAAACAGCTGGTGCTGAGCATCTGGCACCTGTGCCATGTGTGTTTTGGGGAGGCTTCTTTCAGAATAACTCTGATGTGCCCTAGAGGTGCAAGCGCAGCTTCTGATACAGTTTCACCCCAGAAGAGTCTAGTTTATGTCTTTGAGACTGCTTCACACTTAGAGACAGGTACATGGCACTGATTGCAAGATTTGCCCCAGAAGTGCAGACTTGACACTCATTTAAAGACTAAAAAGCTGGTTGTGAAGGCTCTGTCCAGCTCAGAACACAAGCAAGACTTGCCCAGAGATTACATAGTGTCCTTTCCACCCTCTGTAACTGCTTTCTGAGGAAAAAAATACGGTGGAAAAATAGGGAGGAATGCAAAATGGTCCGTTTTAAATGACAAAGAAGAGCGCTCATTTTCTTGACTGTCTGAAATGCTGAAGGCATGAAATAACATTTAATTTTATTACAAGAGCGCAGGCATGTTTCCTCCAGAAAGGATATTCCTTCAACAAAACTTGTAGAAAAAGGAAGCCTTACCCAATTAAGGCCAACCTGAATTTCTACAACAGGTATGATATACCATATTTTACAAAGAGATATCTTCCATCTTTCTAAACTGAAATACACATGAAATAGTTGTGTATCTGCTGTTAACACTGGCAAAAAAACATTGACAACCTCCAGAGTTAAATCTGACAATAAGATGCTCAAGTTAGTTCCTAAATGCGTTAAAGTGATTAACCACACTTTTTTTCCCCCAGGAAATTGTTTCATCTGGCATCATGACATCATTGAAGATTAGATACAATGTAATATAAATTTGTAGGAAGCCCATCTTTAAAATTTTAGTATTTCTTAAGCTTTATTTTTAGTATAGAAACTAACATATATATAAATAAATTAAAGTTATCTGTGACTAAGGAAAAATAGTTCTCTACATATTGACTCTAAATGCAGCATATGTTTGAAAATGTTTTCTTTTTCAGCTACCAGCAAAGGAAATAAGTTCCAGGTTGTATAAGTGTCAGATGGGGACAAACACCTTTCCAAACAAGAGGAAAATCTTTTTTTCATAAAAGCACTTTTTTTCATAAAAGCACCCTACTCTCCACATGAACACACGAGGTCTAAAGAAAAACAAACAATCCAAGAAGACCAATCCTATTCACATTAGCTGGCACCAAATATTATTCTGCAATCTTTCCAGGTCCTTACCACGCAATAGTCAAAACTGGGGTATCCTTCCTTGTCACTGATATTTTCAGACAAGGCCAAATGTAGACCAACTCAGGAGAGTAGACTCTCAGCATATACAAGGTTTAGATTTATCCCTATAATTGTATGAGCAATCAGTGGATTAGGTTTCAGCTACAGCCACTTTATTTGGCAAGAAGTAGGTTAAAAACCAGCAGGTGGCAAAATGACAGCTGTGGAAAGATGAGCCACGAAACTGTCCACAAAAAAAATTAATTTTATTCCCTTTTTTCCCCCATTTTTCAACCCTTTGACCTCTTAGTATTCCAACAGGCCATCAGAGACCTGTAATGGGATAGATACTATATACCTTAGGAAGCAGTGGGGCATAGTCTCCGTATTTACTATTTATTTGAAATATTATGCTTTATGCCCAGCAGGTCCTCAGAGGGCCATCAGGAAACTACATTGCCTGGTTAACGGCCACCTGGAGATAGAAATAACACATGTATTGTGAATGGTTTTACTTTTCTATCCCAGTTTCTTGTGGGAGGAACTAAATTCTAGTTCTTTGTCAGATGTGCTCCTGAGAACTTTTTTTTTGAAATGTAAAATGTCACTATCTTTGGTACATGGCCTGCCTCTTAACAAGAAATAAAAAGGTCAAAGGAGTCCAGATATTCCACTCAGCACACAGTTTATAATGTCTTAATCTTCCTGGCGCAGCCAAAGTTTAGGTCTTTCCACCATTATGGTTTTCTTGTCTAAAAGCATGACGAAACCATAGACTGATGTTTGATTTAAGCTTAGGCGTTATCTAGTCTCTTGGGTGATAAGTACTTGCTGAAGAAATGTCAATAACAACAAATAACCCAATGCTGTATCATAGAGAAGCAACTGGGAAGAAACAAAAGGGAAGGAAGAACATAGTGCTTCTAATATTACTCACTCTGTTCTACCACGTCAAGACAGTTGGGTCTCTCTTCTGTTTTTCTTCACCTGTGCACACTTTTGGATGTAAGATCTGCCACCATATGTCTGTGGTACAGTAAGGCCCATTAAATATAAACTTCATGTTATTATCTCCTTTGCTCTGGAGTGCATTGAGATCCTTGCATGTTGTGTAAGTTAAACACATTAGTATTGCACTTCCTTATCTTTGTTACACATATGAAAGCACCAGTCCTGTTTATGCTCAATGACATTGTCCAGCTTTGTTAACCATACTTTTTTTGTCCTTGTGTGGTCATGGTCAAGGGTAAACATTTGGCTTAAGTATTGTGTGGAATAAAGGCGTAGCTAGTTGGAACATAACTAAGTAAAATTCCTTTATGAACTTATTTTCATTCAGTATATCATATCCTGACACAGCAAGTTGCACATTAACCAGACTTGTGACTACATGCTACTTTAATTGTTTTGATTTGGTGCTCCGCATAGCCAGAGGCTTTTTCTATGTATTAATAAACATTACATTAATTTTCCATTGTTCCTGGGCTTAAGATATCACAGGTCAAACTGGAGCCTCATGAATCCCACTGGAAAACAAGACCAAACAAAAATGCCATATTGTGTCAGGAAGTGATGTCAGTAGCTGGAGTTTTGTTTCCAAACTTCTGTGTTTTACTTGACTTGTGAAGCTGTTTTCCTGTGCAAACCCATAGTCTTAATACTTGTGGGAATGACTGAGAACAAACATCTTGCAGTTTTACTGACTATCAATGCATCATTCTTTGACACACTATTAACAATCTGTTGACCTACGTAAAAATTGGAGTTTCAGGGAAAAAGAAAGTGTCCCATGTCTGCTTATCGATAAAATGCTCACGCTGCATAGATACATGAGTATATTGGATCGAGCTGCTCGTAGTTAACACATTCAAGATCCTACTTATTGTCAATATCTGACCCAAAACCAATGATTCATGTTCCAAAGAAAATGCTGCTTTTATATTTTTCCACCAACCCATTCTCTCACCACAGACCCAAGTTATTCCCCCAACTACTGCTCTACATCTGGGTGACATGAGAGATAATTGCAGGACGCTTACAGTCCTGATAAACTATGGTTTCCCTTGCTCTGCAGCCCTTTGAAGTTGCAGACAGTTTCATGATAATTGATAATCTAATCTCTTCCCAGCCTGTTTTTTTTTTAAAGGCTGCTCTGAAACAGCAAGAAGGGGAAATATTACAGCATAAGTATTGATTGCTGCATGCAGAGGTCACTGTGTGGGGATTGCACTTTTATCACAAGGTTCTTGCGAAAGGTGAAGTTTTGGCAAGATCCTAATAATAACTGTGGAGTGCTAGTTAAATACAAGGGGCAGGGGGAGGAAAATTATTTTTTATTCTTAGTACCTCAAGGCTATACATGGCAATTACTATTGCAGAGGCAATAAAGAAGCTGTTAATTACAGGTTTTATACCCTTGTAGCACAAAGTAAGAATGAAAGGACTAAAGGTTACAAGTGGTACAGAAGAAAGAAAAGGACAGAAGAGTTGTTGGAGGTTTTAGTGCTTTTTAGCGAAACAAGTTATATAAGTTTTAGTGGGTTAGGACATGACAGACGGGCAATTTCAGTTTGATCAGGACAAAATCTTGAAATCTTACTTAACATTCGCTTGATTGCCCTTCAAATTATTGCTGCGACTACATGCTTACCTGAAACCTTCACATTGACTGCTGTCATCCACTGAAGCAAAGTCATTGCATGAGAACATTGTGAAAAATCTTAGAATTTTGCAGCTCTAAATATGTTTAAGAGACATTTTAATTTCTGAAATTCCGGACAGTGGTTTTGTCAGGGCCTCTCTTTGGAAATACAGAATTGGTAAGTGGAACACCCACTTAATACAGAAATGTATTATGCATTTACAAGCATAATAAAAAAATGTAGTAAATATCTGTGTGTTTAACAGAGGCAATTTGTTTGAAAATGAGAAAAGTTTCCGTTCCACTCCATTTGACGAACTTATCCTTTGTGATAAGTGATATTCATGAGAATTTGTAGTACTGTACAATATGTTAACTAGGGGCATGTAATTTTCTGAATGCTGACAGGGATAAATATATGCGCCTGCACACACACAAAACTCACACATACTTAATGAGAGCAAAATTAAAGTCTTCTGAAACAAGGCTGATTGATTAAAACTCAACAGACCCACACAAATATGAACACTAATACACATGGCTCATAAAGTGCTTTCACGCCACATCTTTAAAGGGGCAATGCAAACACTAATTTCTCACCAGACCAAACTGTTAACTGTGCCAGACAAGAAATGGGATAACTGGTGAGTAAAAGGCATTACTGGCTCCTGGAACATTTCCTCTCTCCTTTGCCTTTTTTTCCCCTGACTGTACACCATTGCAAATTAGAGCTCTTTAACTTTGAGCCAGACTGTATTTCCAGATTACTGGAAACGGCAGCAGAGTTTGACCTTATACATCCTCATCCTACTGGCCTTTAAAATAAAGAACAGAGCTGTGGTAGAGCTGTCTACTTTGGTTTTGCACATTCAGAGAATTCATCAATTGCATTACACTTGGCATGGTTGGTTGTAAAATTGGACCCAGGCAATGATTTATTTGCAAAAAATCGATAGTGTTGAATTTGACAAGGAATAGGTCTTATAAGCCAGGTGGAATTGAATACAACTGGGAAATACTGTGATAGTCCAGGATTCTCCTTTTTAATTCCTCTTTCTGCTCTCTCTTTTCTCTGATCTTTTAGATGAGTGTCAGTGCCTTACTTCTAGGTATTTAGATAATACAGACATTACTGCTGCTCTTTCTGCTCCACCATCACCTCTTCTGATCACAATAACTGCTGTCACTAATTGTGAGGAGATACTGATTTCCAGCAGGTGAAGTTTCTTCACTCATTCTTCACCCTTCTATTACCTGTATCAGTTGTGCTCCTTCTTAAGGTTTCTGCAGGCTTCCTTAGAACATCAGGCATACGAGTTTCTGGAGACCCTTTTTCACAAGAAAATTTAAAGAAGAATTTGGTCCCTCACCATATAATTTCATGAGAACCATAATTTCGTGGGAGCTACTGGACAGCTGCAAACTCTGTGTTTGAGCATTGTGAATGCACAGATCATTAGTTTGGATCATGTTCATGAGTTTAAAGTCTCATGGCTGTCTCTGACCCACTACATGTGTGCATCAAAGTTAGTCTGCAACAGTGCTGCACATCTGAGAGGGTCTGGAACTCTCAGACTCACTGCGAAAGGTCTCTGTGGCTCACTTACCATACCTTGGTCCAGGAAGTCCTGAACATCCATTTGGATTCTTCTTCTTATTATTTTTTCTCTTATCTCTCTGTTATGATATCAACTTTGTTTTCTCCTTCCTCCTCTGTATTTCCATATGATTTCATTTTCTCATCTTCACTTTCACAGCTTTATGTATTTGGGAATCAGTCTCCTCTCAGAGTGATGTGAGGAGACTCCTCAGTGTAGTAGGCCCCCCATACTTTTTTCAGAAGAGAATAAAAAGCAGAAAAAATAAATTAAAATAGCTCAAGAAATTCACATAGCCTAGCCATGTAAAATCAAGTTGTTTTGATTTTGAGAGCAACATCCTCCTCTTGGATTATCTTGCACATACTTTTTTCTTCCACTGCTTCTCTTTCTAAGTTTCCCCTTGCCTCTCTGTCTGGATTCTTGACTGTACATGTTTCCACCCTCTGCCTCACTCTCTTATTCCATTTTCCCAGTTCTATAAGAGATCACAGATGTAATTTGAATTATCTGAGGACAACAAGGGCAAATAAATGTATGCTGGCTGATTGACCCTGATCAGCCAGTCTGAAGAAAACACATAGCTTCTGTGTCTTTTATCTTAGAGATAGGAATTGCTATGGAAAATTATTAGCTACTACTGTGGCCTGTGTCAGAGTCAGGTAAGGAAGCACGCAGTAGCTTTATATAAATAAAAGCTTTCAGTGTGCCTAATTTTCTGGCTAGAACTCTATCCCATTTTTCCAGGAACTTTATAAAGAAGTAATTTTAGCACACAGCTTTCCCCATGACGGAACTTTTGTGTTTACTTATTTTAAATATGACACCTTTTAGAAGATGATGTGTGGAGAGGTGTGGTGTGGGAAGAAACTGCTGCACTTTGGTTAAAGCACCAAGCATAGACTTAATAAAGGCGGACACACTTTTCCCCTCAACCTTGAAAGAACTTCTTTGTATGCTTACGGTACTAAAGGTTTTCTTCTTAATTTAATATGTTGGTTGATCCTAGTTTCTTGGCCTGATTTAATGTCCTTTATTTTCAGAATTAAAGATTTCTGTCCTGGTTTCTTTTATTTCCCTAACAGTGTTTTCACGTCTGTTTGTAATATCCTTTCTATTGGATGTTGTTTCCTCTGTGTCGTCTCCTCTGTCTGTGATAGGGCTTTCTCTGGTGTAAATTCAGGCCAACATCTGAGTGGTGAGGAAAAGTACTTTTCTATTTTTCTTCCATTCTGGAGAGCTTTTGTACAGTTTTGTTCCGTGTGGACTTTCTTAATATCTGCACCAGGAGTGTGAATGACTCTGCCTAGCAGACTAGATCTCCAGGATCACTTTCCCATGTTACTTATGAGAAACCTGCTGTGTGTCTTTCCTGTGTAGTTGCACTGGAGGCAATGTGGGCATAGAAAGCCTTTACATGCTAATATGAAACTGATATTTGGCCATGGAGGTTTTTGTTGTTATGGATGAGGATGGTTCTTTCCTGGGAAATCCCATTTGTGTTCTTCTGATACTACAGTGGGCATAGATACTATAGGATAATCATGAAACAATTTTACCATTATTTTGTAAGCAGAAAAATAAGATCTATAAAAAAGTTTAAATTAAGAGTAATCAAGAATTTTCCAATCAAGAGCTGATTCATAGCTCATTAAAAATGTGAGTTTTTTTAGAAATGAAAAACACTTGAGACTTCATGTGTTATTCTTCTGTGGACAGCATGGGCCATCTAGTCACAACATACTCATGGTAATCCTTCCTGCATTATTCAATAGAGAGATATAGCTGGGAAGAAAACTGCATTTGACTCATATCTTGTTACTCTCTGTTTCACAGAGCAACAGGATAAGGTTCTGCCCCTTTTGCAAGTATCTATATTCTGATCTCTAACAAGAGACTTGAATATCTGTGGATTGTGTGAAATGCACAGAGAAACTGCTGCTTTAAGAGCTACTTCCCTACAGCAGAGGAAGCATCCAATGCTCTGTGGGGAATAAACTCCAGTTGGCTGTCCTAAACTATTACTCTTATACTAAATTCCTTTTAGTTTATCCTGCATCTTAATAGGTAGGTAGAATTGATGTCATTTAATAGCCAGGATATTCATAGGAATGACCTACATGTGGAGGACACAGGCTGTAAACAAAATTGCATTTTGTTCATTAGCTACAGTACAAATCAATTCTGGGTAACAGAGACATCCTAATAAGACATTTTTTTCATACCTCTATGATCAAGGTGAACCTTAAAATAGTTGTGTAATATACACATATAATAATAAATTATTAACCATAAAGAGATAAACTGGATCCATTCAGCAACATCTAGCTGCTACTTATAAAAACAATGTTCTGAGAATTAGGAATAGGTCACACTTTTAAAACTGTGTTACTATACTACAGTGTAGAGGACATAGATCTACTTCAAGGTTATTTCTAGATACACTGTGTAACCTGCAGGAAGGTTAGTCACTTGTATTATGTAGGCGTGGAAACATGAATTTCCAAGAGGATTACACCAGGGGTTTCCGTAATTCATTTTCTTCTCTGACAGTGACGGGCATGTATTCACAAGTGAGTGTTAAATGTGATAAATTTGTAAGATAGGTTCCAAGTCAATCAATTAGCTACATGAAAACTACTAATCTTGGATTACTTGTGCTCTGGATGTATTACTACCAGCTCTATATGCACTAACAATGTGTTAAATGATGGAGCTGTGGTGATTACTACAAAAAATATGCAGTCTATAGTCTGAGACAGGTCAGACAAAAATGCATCTAGACATTAGTGATGTAGGATCCCTCTCATAGATCAGTGAGACTATCTAATACTGATGTAAGTTAAAGGAAGCAGCCTAGCAGAAAAGGTAAAAATTTCAGGGCTGATATAAAGGAAAAAAAGCTTCAGGAAACTCTGGCGGAGAAAAGGCACAATACACATCTGGGCAAGAGAATCAAGATCTGATGGGTCAATACATGTGTTGGTAAGGGGAGTGTTAAGAGGAAAATGTTACATGTAATAAAATTTGAATTCTGTGTGTAAGAGGTTTTGAAATAAAAGGCTCTCACAGACATAAAAAAAATTGCAATGCATGAAGTATTCCCTTTCCAAAAAGAAAAATAAAAAGAGCGAAAAAAAAGAGAAAAAACCCTGGAAATGCTGGATATCCTCAGAATCCAACATACTAGCTGTTAGAGAGTACAGATAAATTACAGCAAATCAAAAGCAGTAAGGTAGAGTGAGTGCTTGGTATGTTGACCTGTTTTTCACTAGCAGCACTTATTCTTCAGAGTTGTAACAACTTGATAGTGGAAGAGTATAGCCTCAGATGGACTACAGAAACTTTTGCTTCTTGGTCACGGTTTGAGTCTAGCCTGGGTTTTCTGAGGCACAAAAGAAAAGGCAGATGCTGCTGTTTTTGCATAATGCAGCTGTGCAGCTTTCATTCTCTGCCCGTGTGAACAATCCTACTCCAGATGGAGCTCACTCCTGAAACTCTCCTTTTGCTGCATCTGCTGTACCTGCAGCCTGGCCGTCTTCAGCCCACTTCACAGTAACTCACACCACTGACCATTTTTAATTGGAAGTGAAATCAACCAAAGACATTAAAGAAATCTCAAGCAGTTGCTTGTAATCACAGCTTAATGAAAGAGACATTGCAGTCCCTGAGAGGAACGATGAACCAAACCAATAGAGGGTATACTATGGAGTAGCCGAAAAAAGGAAGCATTGCTTGTGGGATGTCAACTCATCTTTATCTGTCAGCAGTGAAAACACAAGGAGGCTTGCCCTTTTGAAAAGTAAACAGAAAATTATGCCTCCAACACAAACCGGAGCCATTAAAAAGGCAGCTTTTATTCCTTCTCATAATGTTCGGGAACATAAGGCAGTTGCACTGATGTGGCTCCACAGCTGTTGCCAGGGGAAAGTAGGAATGTAGCCTGCCACATCTGGGGTGACATCTTTGAAGAGGCACTTAATCTGCAGTGCTGAGGTATGCTAAGCCTCTTTGCTTTTCTTTGCCAGTTCTCAAGCTAATACTGCTCCTGGAGAGCAATGTTGATTTCAAGTCAATGGGTGAGATGAAAGAACAATTAAGGACAGTGATGCTTTATGCATTGTGGAAAACATAAAGACAGGACAATAACATAATTCCTTGATCACTTTGGCAGAAGATTTACTTTGCCACACTTTAAAGTTGTAGGTTCCCAGTTTCCAAAACAAAAATGACAGGAATTTTTAATCACTGAGTGTGTGTCTTGTGAATTGAAGGGGGGCATTGAAAGACTGAAAAATAAAAGGTATCTACTGCTATTACACTGATGTGTTCTATCGGATCAAAGCATTTTCTTCTCTGTAGTTCTTCAGAAACAATTTGCCAGTATTGCTAGGCAGGCATTACACAAAGAAAGACATCAGGTGAAGAAACAAACACAAGAGAAGCTCTAATAAGTAAAAATGCCTTTATGTCACTATTCCCATTTTCTAATAATTGAAAAACTCAGAATCCAGACCTTTTGGGTTGCTGCTTAAAAAAAAAAGAGAAATACAAGAGGGGACATGAGAGAGAAAGAAAACACAGAAATTCTGATCTCAAATATCTAGTCTAAACTTTTCTCTGGTTTGTGGGGGGATAACATTTATTTCAAAAACAGAATAAGAAGCTGAGTCTTACAGTAGGGTTGCCAGGCATTTGAATCTTCAGATTGCAGTGCTATGTTAAAGTCTGGCTGGTTGCATCGTGTTAAACGATGAAGTATGAAATTAGGATATTACTAGCTGCTGCAGAGCCCTGCACTTAAACTAAATTCTCTTTAAAAGAATATTTTTTATTTCATCTTGAGTGGTGAAACGACTTTTATTTTTGAAGATTTTAGAAGCTTTTACATTTAGGTGTACAATACCTAAACATTACTGCCCAAGACAGGAATCTAACTTTATTTATGTATGCCTGTGTTTGTACATTCGTATAAACATATATATCTACTTGCACACAGACACTCACACATAGTTTAGATTTCTTTTACCAATATAAAAATTTGACCTTCTCATGTATGTGAGCCTTTAGTAATAAAAGAATGCACTGTTTGCAAGTACTGTTTGGAGAACTATCATTTTGACCCAGAACTCAAGGGGATGTTCAGTGATGGACCAAGATCCATGTCTTGGCCCCCACTTTTTACTAGACAAATATAGGAAAGCAGCAAAAAGCCTGGTAGCGTTCTCAGAAATTACTCTGTTTAAAGCAGACATTTCAGACTACAAATTTCTGAAATTTCTAAGAGATGTACCTGATTTGGAAAGGAAAATAACCTCAGAAAATCAGCGCAGTGAACCATTTTCTTCATTTATGAAAAACAGTCATTGAAAATCTGTAGCACAGGTCAGGGCCTATGATAATACCTCAGGGGAGTTTTTTAACTTGCTGCCATCCAGTCAGTTTCACTGGAAAAAGTAATTTGGGTAGCAGTCTCCTGTTTCCCTTCTCTCTCTGATGGGCTGTGTGACTGTGGACAGGTCATTCAGGGTTTGATCCAAAACCTATTAATGTCAAGAGAAAGACTCCTGTTGACTTCAGTGATCTTTAGATTGGAATCTGTGTTTCTGTTTCTTGCCTGGATGCTACTAAGCATCCAGCACATTGTGTGTGTTTGAAAGCTAGAGTCTTTCTGTGCTTCAGTATTCTCATATCTAAAAGGTTTGTGGTGGGACGGCCTAATTAGTATAATCTGTTAACATTTTAATACATAATCTTATTCAGAGACCTAAGAACATTAAATGATAAAACATGATCTACAAGATTCGTAAGGTTGTGCTAGGAAAAACAGATAAGAGAACCAATTTATATTAATATCTGAAAGTTTTTGAATATCTTCCTAGGCTTAATGGGCAAAATCAGTCAATTTTTCTGTGGTTATGGTAGAATTTGTGTGTTTAAGTTGCTGTTCCTCCGTGGCTGAGGGATGGTGTAGGAGAAGAGCAAAGGGGAGCATGGTACAGAAACCTTGTCAGTATGTCAAGCTGTGGGAATGTACAAGAGGTTGGTTGGACTGGGGCTCAGTGTCTATTTCTCAATAGACCTTTCAGGGTTTTTTGTTTTGGTTTTTGTTTTGATTTTGTTTTTGTTTTGTTGTTTTTTTTTTTTTTTTCTTTTTTTTCGGTACTGTTTTCTATTTCTAAATCAGTATGGAATTCACAAGAGCAATTTATCTCCTGTTTCATGATCTTTAGGATTTTTTTCTCTTTTTTTGTAGTTCAGCGTTCTCCAGTGTTGTCTAGCCAAATCCATTCCCTAAGACTGTAATGCCTTCTCCTTCCAATGCCACTGTAAGACAGTGGCCCTGATGGGAACCACAGGCCTAAAACTGGTACTGAGTCTTGACTCTTGCCCATGAGTTTTCTTACTGTAACATATGGTCAGCTCCAGTGCCATGCGAGGCTGGTAGGAATTTGCTAACCATGTTCAAGACATCATTTTTATACTATTACCTCCCTTATGTTGCCAACATATACAGAAAAAGGAGAATTCTGCTTTCAGTGGTTTCTCATGAAACAGCAAGAAGGAATCAAGTCAACTGAGTCGCCTCAGATACTCACCTCAGTTATCCAGGGTGTGGCAACTGCAGCATTCAGGTTGGTGTCATCTTCAGACTTTCTGAAGGTGCACTCGATTCCTTTGTCTATATCATCAATGAAGATATTAATAACACTGGTCCCAATATGGACCCCTGAGGGACACCACCTGTCACTGATGTTCACTGGGACTCTGAGCCAGTGACCATTACTCTCTGGATGTGATTATCCAGCCACTTTTTATCACTCTCTGATGGCTCTCTGAATCATGAGCATTTTTGGTAGATGGATTTCATTCCCTTTCTTCTTCTTCCCTACCTTTGGAGGCCTTCTTTTTGTCCCTGTGTGGGAAAGGTAAAAACAATCTAATTTTCCATATTGTCAAGAAACAGTGGAGCATTGGGTTTGTTTTCTATTTTGGTATTTAAGCGGAGAGTTGAAAGAAGTAAAAAGACCTTAAAATGTCGTGTATTAGTTATGTAAAATAAGGTGGTGGGTGGGTGAAGGAAACAGTGAAGCAGGGATATACAGGTACTAGAAAAACATGCTTTAGAAAATGAAATAGCTTTTGGCTCTGAAAGAGCCACATCTGAATGCTGGTCCCAGATTTCCTGTGGTAGCTGTCTGCGTGTATGGAACACTGCCACTTTAAAAATTTATTTACAGGTGCCGTGTCTGTATGGACAAATTATTTTCTATAATTACCTACATTCTTTTAAAGAAAAGAACCCCAGGAGTCCCTCAGATGATAACGCAGTAGACCCATTGAGCTACAACGCAGCATCTCCCTCTGCAGAAGCAGACATTGAAGGGAGGTGAGCTGAAGCTGCCCCAGTCACAGCAGGTAGCTCAGCACACTCACTTGGCTGAAGTATAGATGCCTGAATGGATACCAGTTCCCTTCCCCCTTCAAAACGCCATGCCATCCCACTGCTCTGCGTGTGCTAGCTTGCCCAGCTGTACCCTTTTATGCCTCTTACAGACAGACACTCAAAAGCTTTGTGCACTAAACATTGCTTCTGCTTCCACACTGTGCACATTCTCATTTATATATATACACACACATATATATATGTATGTATGTATGTAGATACTCATAAAGCTTGCAACTGGAAGTCCAAGTGGATAAAGTGTTGGGCTGTAAGCAAACTGCAGAATTACACAGCGAAAACACAATAAAACCCAAACTGCCACCTTCAGAAAGATGTGGATTGCATTTGAGCATGGTGGGTTAGAGTACTCCTCCTTCTCTATGTACCTCTCTTGAGGGATTTGGAGCTTCTCTTCATTTTACATTGCTATGGCCTAGATTAAAAGAGATCAGTGTCACCCTTTGCTTTTAGATGCTCTTAGCCAGTGCCTGTGGGTTCCTTCACATGTACGCACTTGCACCCACGCACACCACTCTCTCTGTGATGTTCAAACTTATAAGCCTTGTGTAATTGTTGTAACCAACGAAAACAGTAAAGAAAAAGGTAGTAATGCTGAATAAGGACAGACTAAGCCAAACCAGTATTTTATGCCTTTCCACAAAGTCCAACCAGCCTGGAAATACTTTGAAAGTGCAAGTGTGAAAACTAATCTCGCTCTTAATGGCCACAGAATTTGTAAATAGCTTCTTGATAACCTTTGTCATTCCTATGCCTTCATCACAAGATAATTACACAATTCCAGTGTTTCTAAGTACATAGTTCTCTGGGATGGCGTCCACTACATAACTTCCCTTTCAGTTTTCTAATTTTTCTTCCTTCTCCTCCAGCAGGTGACAGACACACTATATGCTTTGCTGGTATACTTGATAGAGCAAGATATTTTTAGTGATCTGTATAAATATTTTGAATTTTGACTAGTCTAAGCTTCTAAAATGCCCATATATGAGACTAGAATTTGACTTAAATCAATGCCTATGAGATCCTGAAGTAATGCACCAAGGAAAGAAAATGGAAACCTACCTACTGTAAGAGACTGAAATGTTATAGTTTATGAAATGTTATAGTTTATGACTTAAACGTTTTCATGAAGGACTTTTTACAAAAGCTGCAGAGAAGACCCTGCATGGGGCTCTGAGAGGCTCTGGGCCCGCTGGCTGATGAAGATAAGATAAAGTAACAACTCGGGGCTGGGGACATTCACAAAGGACAAGCTTAACACCTCCAAGGTGGAGACCACAGCCCCGGGGCTATCAGCTGGCCAGGCTCGCACAGACCCTCGAACCAAAGGGTGGGGGAGAGAGGCCTTGGGTGTGTGCTGGAAAATGAGCAGCTGTTGTGCGCAGTGATCGCCCATCATCCACTGTGCAGAGGAGCCCAGCTGAGGGGCCCTGCACCCAGGGGGAGCTCACCCACAGCAGAGGGGGTGTCATGGCCCAGCAAAGGGCCCCCCAAAGGGGTCCCCACACCCTGCACCAGAGCACCAGAGGTAATGCAACAGACCTTTAGTGTCTCAAGGGACAGTGCCAAGCTGGCCCCCGCAGGGGAGGTACGTGGGCGTTCCCACCTGCCCAAAGCGTATATTAACCCAAGGGATTCTTTACTCTTCGGCGTGTGGCGGCGTGGCGGGGCGTGTGCTGGCGTGGCGGGGCGTGCGGCGGCGGCCACGGGGGACCCTCACCACCAGAAGAGCAGATGGAGGGGAGCAACGAGACGTCGTCGGGACCCCTGGATGGGTGATATGCCTCTACCTAACCCCTGTCACCTCTCCCTGTCCCCCTACCCCACATGCACAACCTCTTTTTCTATTTCTTTCTTTCTTTCTTTTCTCTTTCCCTCTCTTTGCCTCTCTACTATTAAATAAAATACATCAAATTTTTGGCATCAACATTTAATCTCGTTTGGTTTTAATCTCATTTCTGGGAATATTTTGAACCTTCTAAATTCTTTCTGGTTTATGCACAGAAACTTAACTTTCTTTACTCTTCTGGATCTAAACTGGATCGTAACACCTATGCAAACATACGAAGTCACCCCCTAATTATTCTAATTCCTATGTCTAAATATATTATTTCATGGTAGCAGGACAAACTAGAGCATTTGGAAATTACCTGACATTCAAGATCGTGAGCTCCCATCAATTCAAACCCCTTTGACCTGTGTGGAGAAAACATCTTCAACAGTTTAAACGAGTAATAAAAAGAGACTTCCCTGCTCTGCAGATTGCAGTGTGCTATGCCCTAACAAACTTTAAATGAGCTTGTTCAAAGGCCAGAAGCAGTAGAAGGAGACAGATCTGTGCAAGCTAAGGCAGTTTTGCAGGTTGTCTTAGGCAGAAAAGCTTTGTGATCCAAACCAGTTCATTTAAAGCTTGCTGGGCTATCTCTGTACTCAACTGCAGAAGGCTGGAGAGAGTTTATTTCACGCAGTTTAGATGACTAAAGTAAGTATACTGTTTAAGCTAAATTTTTACAACATTCTTATGGATACAAATAAATACTCTGAAGAGATCACTTATCCAATCTCTTTTAAATGTCTATATTTGGATGAGATAAACCTCACTCTTTTCTCTCCACTGAATGTAGAGGGCTTAGATTTCTAGCTTTGAGATAGACATCTACATGTTAAAGTCTAATGCAAAGGAGATAAATCCCTATCTCTACCTTTTTACACAGGTAGAAAAAAAATCTGTCTCTCTCAGTGCTGTGCTACTTCTGAATTCTAAATGGAGCAATATGATCAGAACCTTGAATTCATATGCATCAGAAATGAATATAGCTGCTTGGTTGTTGGTCTTCCTCTGATGACTGAACCACATGAACCGCTGGGGTTGTGTGGTCTCATTTATACATGAGGCATTGAGATCCACGTGTTTCTGGGTGCACTGCAGAGGGAACATGTAGAAATCCTGCACTGCATCATCACACTAGTCTAATACATGACCAAGGCCATTGCATGTCAGAAAACAGTATCCAGTCATTAAAGACCTCAGTGTTTGAGATATTTATACAGCTAGTGACAGAACCATGTGAAAAACAAACTAATGTCCACCCCACCCACTTCCCCATCCCACTCTTTCAGACTGAATCCCCTAAACTGCTTACTGAAGAAGGAGAAGAAGAAATGTTCACCACGAAATGATGTTCAGATATACGAACACTGGTTGAGATCTGAGCTCAAAACTACTGCTAGTGTTGGACCCTGTCTTGCCCTGTATGTAGGTCTGAGAAGTCATTCCACTTTGGACATATATTTGGTAACTCTACCAAAACCACATACAAAAGGAGCTGGCAATTTCTAAATGAAGTATTGCAGTTCAAAGCTGCAGAACTGTGTATAACAATTCTTTGTCCTGAGATTTAAAGTCTTTACCACTTTGTTGGTGTAAACCTTTATGTTACTTCTGAAGCCTTGAAAAGAGCACTCATTAATCAAATAAAAACTGTCGTCCTCCCATGATAAGGCTTAAAAAGCCAAATCTGTTTACAGATGTACAGAAGACCACTAACGTTAGCAAGCAGGATAGAAGGCTGCTGTCTTCCCAAACCCTGGCTCAAATTTCAGTCAGCAATTAATAAAGCACTGTGAGTTATTTGCTTTTAACAAAAAGTAAACTCTGAATTGCAGGTTAACAAATCTTAAAGAGAGACAAAGGTCTAAACTAGACATAATTCAGGACTAAGGAGTTGTCCAACACAGTAAAAACAAAGAAAGATATTTTAATATAAATCAATACCCAGAAACTAGTGAAGCCAGATAGAAAAAGTTCAGATGTGTTGTACACTGTACTGATTTCTCTCTCTGTGGTTTCTACTACTGTGGTGTCTCAGACAGTTTGAACCCCTTTGTAATCCTACAGCCTGTGAATCTTTCAAATTCTGTTAAATCTTACATCTTCGCTCAGCATTTGAATTTATAGTACTTGCACTAGGTGTCATAGAAGGGAGAAGTCTGTCCTCATATCTGTTAAAAAAGAAGATGTACTTTCGACTTTAAACTGTATCATTAGCTTATGCACCATTTTGTGTGATGGCAACTGAGGGCTTTTCAGCAATGAGATCAGTACCAGTGCAGAAGGAGAGGTGAATCTGTGTTCAAGTGAAACAAGCACACCTGGCCCATATTACACAAAAAATAGAAAAATACTTCAAAAAGTGTGCCTAGTAAAACACTCTGTACTGTGGCCCACTGTGCATTAGCAAGGCTTAGATTTTTCAAAAAAAGTGAAAGGAGTTTTAAGGGCTTTAATTCCCTGTCTAATATTGGCCAATGATAATAGAAAGTTTGCAATCATAGAAATTAGGGAGGGATGAGATTTATTTGACTGCTGCACTTTGTTTTTCTCCTTATACCCAGAACAGTTCAATACAGAGGGTGTTCCTCTTGGTCTCATTTTGATTTTAGTTACTTATTTTGGGGGCTATTTCCCTGTCAGAGTTTCTTCGGCACACAGAAACTGAAGTTTCTTCAGTTCCCGTTGAAGCTGTCTAAATAAGTCTCAGAGAAGCTGATGAATTTTGAAAGTTTAATTTTCTGATGGGTCTGTCAGCTTTTGCTATTTTGAGCAAAGAGACCCGACAAAAACTGTTTTGGTCACCAGATGCCCAACTCCTGGCATCAGCTCCTGCGCTGTCCTCTGCTTCCTCGTTCCCAGTGGTCCTTCTAAGGAATGATGTTCTCCATTATCCAAGCAAGGAAAATATTGCACTGGCTCTTTTGCGGGTCCACCAACACCCATGGTCTGAAAGTGCTCTGCATGAGCCCTGCAGTGGAGTCATAGTCTGATCTCTGTAAATCTCATCCTGATCTCTTACGGAAGGAGAAGGTAACTTCAAATACGAAGTTTAATTTTTATTTTAGAGCAAGTGTTTTTCCCTTGGAGTGTTTAAATTTTCTCTCCTCTGCTTGGCTGTGGCAGGAGAGGGTGAGTGAGCAGCTGTTGTGGATGCCTGGCATTTAGCCAGCATCAAACCATGTGAACTTCTCCAGCGTGGTCACGCTCTCACGAGCAGCAGTCCTTCCAAAACTGCTGCGGCATGGGTCACTCTTCCACGGGGTGCAGTCCTCCAAGGACAGGCTGCTCCAGCCTGGAATGAGGAGCCTCCTCTCTCCACTGGGTCTCCCACTGGATCACAGCCTCTTCCAGGCATCCACCTGCTCCAGCTTGGACAACTCCTCCACAGGCTGCAGGTGGATCTCTGCATCCCCCATAGACCCTCATGGGCTGCAGGGGGACAGCCTGCCTCACCATGGTCATCACCACGGCCTGCAGAAGAATCTCAGCTCCAGTCCCTGGAGCACCTCCCCCTCCCTTCTTCACTGACCTTGGTGTCTCCATGTTGTTTCCCTCACATGTTCTCACCTCCTCCTCTTCTCTAGCTGGAATTCAAATTGCGCCTCCCCTCTTTGTTTTGATTTTCTTCTTAAATATGTTATCGCAGAGGCATTACCATCATCTCTAATTGGCCCAGTTTTGGCCAGTAGTATGTCTGTCTTCAGAGCCATCAGAAACTGGCTCTGCTGGAGAAGGTGGAAGCTTCTAGCACCTTCTCCCAGAAGCCACCTCTGTGGCCCCCCCGTACCAAAAACCAGGCTGTGCAAAACCAATACAACACCCTATCCACCAAGGTGTTTCAGGTTTTTTGTGTCTTTTGCTGAGTTATTGTTGCCACAGGCCTTCTGTTTGTTTTAGCTGAACCATCTTTGGTGGAGCAGATTAGTCTTCACAAAACCTCATCCATTCTCCTCCTTTGGGGAAGCCGTTCATCTGGAATTCCTTGTTAGTCTCCTGTGGTGGCTCAGGAGTGACTAAGTGTTTTCTCTGTCGGCTTTGGATAAGTGAGTCACTTGCATTTTTCAGAAAGGAGAGATTGTTGACATGCGGAGAAAATAGGTGGATATAAACTTTGCACTTACTGGCATCTACAGTAGACAACAGAGAATATGTAGGGCTTGAGAGAAAGCCTTTTGGAATGCTACAGAGTTTAATGCATAAATTCAAACTTTATTCCTAATTTCTGCTGAAGGACATCTACACCAATGCGTGCAGCATGGGCAACAAACAGGAGGAGCTGGAAGCCATTGTGCAGCAGGAAATCTGTGACAAAATTGCCATCAAGGAAAGATGGTGGGATGACTTGCACAACTGAAATGCTGCAATGGATGGCTGTAAACTCCTCAGAAGGGATTGGGAAGGAAGGAGAGGCAGTGGACTATCCCTGGTTGTTGGAGAGGGTTTTGGTGCTCTAGAGCTTAATAATGATGACAATAGGGTTGAGTATTGTGGGTAAGAATTAGGGGTAAGGTCAATAGAAGATTGTTATTCAGGAAGGAAATCTTAAAGGTGCAGGGGCAGGCTGTCCTGGTTTTCTGGAAGATGAGCCAGCAGGCAAGAAGACTACCTGATTGAACAGAGAGCTTTGTCTGGATCTCAGGAAAAAAAGGAGAGTTTGTTACCTTTGAAGAAGGGTCAGGCAGCTCAGGAGGACTACAAGGATGTTGTGTGATTATGCAGGGAGAAAATTAAAAGGGCCAGCTAGAACTTAATCTGGCTACTGCCATATAAGACAACAAAAATGTTTCTACAAATACATCAGCAATAAAAGCACAGCTAAGGAGGATCTCCAGCCTTTATTGGATGTAGGGGGAAACATAGTGACAAAGGCTGAGGAAAAGGTTGAGGTAATTAGCACCTTCTTTGCCCCAGTCTGTAATGGTAAAACCAGTTATTCTCCAGATACCCAGCCCCCTGAGCCAGAAGACAGGGATGGGGAGCAGAATAATTCCCCATATTCCAGGAGGAAATGGTCAGTGACCTGCTACATCACTTAGACATACAAAAATCTGTGGGGCCAGATGCAACCCACCTAAGGGTTCTGAGGGAGCTGGTGGAAGGGCTCATTGAGCCACTTTCCATCACTTATCAGCAGTCCTGGCTATCTGGGGAGGTTCCATTGACTGGACATCGTGACATTCATCTACAAGAAGAGCAGGAAAGAGGATCCAGGGAACTACAGACCTGTCAATCTGGCCTCTGTACTGAGGAACGTCATGGAGCAGAACATCTTGAATGCCATCATACATCATGTAAAAGACAACCAGGGGATCAGGCTCAGCCAGCATGGGTTTATGAAAGACAGGTCCTGCTTGGTCAACCTGATTTCATTCTATGAGAAGGTGACCCACATAGTGGATGAGGGAAAGGCTGTCAGTGTTGTCTACCTGGACTCTAGTAAAGCCTTTGACACTCTTTTCCACAGCATTCTCCTGGAGAAACTGGCAGCCCACGGCTTAGATGGATGTATTCTTTGCTGAGTTAAGAGCTGGCTTGATGGCCGAGTCCAGAGAGTCATGGTGAGTGGAGGAACACCCATCTGGTGGCCTGTCACAAGTGGTGTTCCCTGTGCTGGGGCCAGTCCTGTTTAACATCTTTATCAATGATCTGGACAAGGGGGTCGAATGATTCCTCATTCAGTTTGCAGAGGACACTAAATTGGGTGTGAGTGTTCAGCTTCTGGAGGGCTGGAACGCTCTGCAGAGGGATCTGGACAGGCTGGATTGCTAGCCTGGGGTTCAGTAAGGAAAAGTACCAAGCCCTGCACTTGGGTCACAACAACCCTGTGCGGTGCTACAGGCTTAGCAAAGAGTGTGTGGAAATCTGCCTGGCAAGAAAGTACCTGGGGAAGGTGTGGCACTTATAGACAAGGTTTAGCAGTGGACCTGGCAGTGTTTTGTTAACGGCTGGGCTTGATGACCTTAAAGGTCTTTTCCAACCTAGACCATTCTATGATTCTGTGAAATGTAAGGTCTTTGTAAGCTTATTTCACAACAATATTTAAAAAGTGTTTGGAAATATATGAAATATCAGCAAATAAAAAATAAAATTACCTTTAAAACATATTGTTGACGTTTTTCCTATTTACTTCAAGAGCAAGTGTATATCAAATTATTCCATAATTAAGATTTTCAAATGTGGTTCTGGCTTTCTGCCTGCTCTGAAGGAGGCAGTATGTTTAGTGTAGGAATATTGTAGCATGCTCATCTGGTGTCCTCAGCACCACTTACACTCAGCATCCCAAACTCACCTCTTTTTCTGTGTGAACAAAGTACACAAGCCAGTCTTTCTGTTCCAGTAAAGCAAATCTCTGATGGATCCTCAGCCAGCTGCTGCCTGCAGGTTCAGTTTTCCTGCAGGGTCCCAGATGCTGGCCAGAGGCAGCCTGCTGTCTGCTACATTGGGAGCCACATAAGCCCTCTCTGCGCTGGAGGGCTGTGCTGCGGCTCAGATTACACTGCAAGACACAGCAAGGAAGGACCTCTATCAGACAAATGGGATGTGAGCAATTCCTGAGCAACTACACAGGCACCACCATCATATTATTTGTGAATGAACAACCTCATCAGTATTTGGTTTACTTCTAAACACTGTTATAAAATTGCAGCCTACCAAGCTGTGTTGTAACCTACCAAGAGCTAAAGCTTTTCTATCGCCATCCATGAACCTGTGTTGTGTGAAGTGCTGATTTCTGAATGGAGGGGAAAACAATCCTTTGAGTGTTCAGGCTTCTCTGCTTTGCCTTCTGCAGTGACTAAACTAGTGTCTAGAGACCATCAAAGTAGCCAAAACTCCCTCTAATCATTCTCTCTACACTCCCTCTAACCCTCTTTCGTACTGTGCTATGACTCAATATTTAGAGAGTTTGAACTGGTGAGTGTTCAAGATGTGAGAGACTCAAAAGTTCACTATGGATGGACAGGGAAGAAAGACAAGTTTGAAAAAGTATAACAACCAGGCCAGTTAAATGACATTCTTTCTCCCTCTCCTCCTCCCTTCATGCACTCACACAGATTTTGCCTTCTTAAGCACTTTTGCACTGACCTTTTTTTTTCTTTCCCTTTTTTATTTCTCTCTGTATATACTGAGGGGAAAAGAAAGGTACACAGCCATTTTTACGAGAATGTTGACTGAGGGTGGTCACCATCTGTGCAAACTGTCTGAAATTGTGACTTCCTCTTTGCCTTCTCTTCCATCTGAGAGAAAACCTCACTTTTAGACAATCCAGAGAATATTATTACCCACAACCCTCACCACCATGCTTGCCCTGACTCCCCCCACTTCACATGATTGGTGTTTTCCAGTCAAA
The DNA here is from genome assembly GCA_013397725.1 of Rhagologus leucostigma. Taxonomy (NCBI): domain Eukaryota; kingdom Metazoa; phylum Chordata; class Aves; order Passeriformes; genus Rhagologus; species Rhagologus leucostigma. The sequence continues at coordinate 607,564 of VZTD01003686.1, forward strand.
ACATGCTTCTCTCTTGCCTGAAAGGGCTTCTTTAATAAAATAGACATGCTGTTTAAGATTTGAGGATTTGACTAGTTAGCACCAGGAACTCTGATGTGATGATTTGGGTACTGAAACAGAGAAGCCTAGCATGGTTTTTTATTAGAACAGCAAATAATTAAATTTACTACTTATTTACAGAATAAAGAATTTGTCCCTCCTCTTCCTTGCTCTCTCTTCTTCCACTCTTGCATGTTAGATCCTCAGAAACCTCAAAGATGACACCTAGGCCCACAGAGTTTTGCAGTTTAGTAAAGCTGTATATTAAATCTGCCTAACTAAAACTGGGCAAACTTCTAATATTTGTTTCTTACACTAAGGTTTTTCCAGGTACAATGCTTCTGGCTGAAGACAGCACTGCCCTAAATTCTGTTCATTAACTGGAGGTTACATTGCATTCTTGTGGGTGCTCCCTAATATACTGCTGACAAAAATCAGTCTAGCTGACTTTACCTGAAGAGGGTCTTGGAGATTCGCCAGCAAAACTGAGCTGATGGCAGTCTGTGCCAGAGAGCGAAAATACAGGCACTGAATGGTGCGAGAAGACATAGTAATGTGCACAGCAGCCTTGAAATGGACTTCTGCCTCTATTGTATAGACTACAGACAGACACCTTCTAGATTTATCTGTGCCTATTGGAACAGTCACTACCCTTCCCGGCATCTTGTTTCTGTCCGTGTGGGATCTGGCAGCCCTTCAGACGGGCTCCCTGACCCAGTCCTGGCCGAAGGAGCCAGATGAACTTCAGGGGAGTGCTCTGCCAGCTTTACTGTCTGAAATAAGGCAAAATCTGGCAACTTGGAGGAAAAAGAAGCAGGGAAGACAGCCTGTTCAGCTTGTATTGATTACTGACAGAAATGTAACCATAGTCAACTGGTTTAACTGTGTTTAGATTAGGAGTTTGAAAGAATTACCTGCAATATTTGCTGTTTGCTAATGCAGGCATATCCTCACAATGCATGTTGAGTTCAGAGTCCTCTGTCACTGAAAATGATCCTGATCTTAAATCTGCTTAAAAATGGTACTTAAATTTATTTTCAGCCTTCTTTAATTTATTATTGCCACTATTTTTACATGGTTTACAACAGCACTAGCAATGCCCTTCACACTTCCATGGTAAACTTCTATGTGCAATTTTACAAATTTTTTTTAATGCTCTGTAGCAGCTTGGCTTCTCAAAATGCTGTGGGAGTAGGGTGTTGTGGTTCTGGCTCTGATGCGAATTAAGAGAATAGCCTAAGGCATCGGAGTTGTAACTTCCGATCAGAGAAAGGTTCTCTGAAGGAGAAAGTTGCAGACACAAAGAGGCTGATTGAATATGTGGGCATTAGGTTTACTTTGTGATTATTTTCATGCATTCTTTCTTAACCAGTCAGATGTGTATAAAGCTACCACAGCCCTTGCAAAATTGGAAATGAACATAGGAGATGTTTTTGAAGCATGATCTTTCAAGTTTTTTTCTGGTCAAGGCGGCTTCTCCTCATAGATAAGCTATTTTTAAAAAATATATGTTTCTTTGTGTTTCTCTTCATTTTGCATTCTTGGAAAGTGGTGATAATGGCAATGGTTATTTTAGCAAAGCAGTTCAAGCTCTGTTGCCAAAAAGATCTAGCTAAAGATGATTTTAAATGTAACATTTTAAGAAAAAGATATTGCAAGCCTTGAACCTGATCACATCGCTCTGTTCTGTTGTAGGTGAGGTTGCTGTGCTGATACAAGAAGGAGAATGACTACAGACAGACAATATGAAACCTGGCAGACCTTTTCACCAGCACCAGGATGTCATGGGTTCTCCCTGATTGTGTGTCCTTCTGTACCTGCGTCAGCTAGACAGTCAGACAAGCGAACAGACTCTCAAACTGAGGAATCTCATTTTGCTACATTAATTGTGAAGCAGAGGGACAGTGGAACTGAGAGGCAAATGCATGATAAAGGGAAATGGTGAAAATGTCTTTTTAAAAATACAATAAGCCTGACAAGTTTGAACCATGTAATTGAGCATTGTCATGTCATCTCCTGTAATTTTCATTGCCCAACCATGTTATTTGAACCAGCAGTGTGTTTTTTGAACCACTGTTCTTTCATTTCCATCACTTCCTCAATTTTTCTCTAGGAAGAGCCATTACTGTGAATGCTCTCACCTACCTTGTGAAGTGCAGATGTGTTCTCATTAGAGTAAATCAGCATCACTTAGCAGCATAAGTGAAGCTTACAAAAACAATGGTCTTGTTTTGCTTACCCTGATGTAAATCAGGATCAAGCTTCCTGGCAGCAACAGATTTATACTGATGGAAAATTGAGGTAGATCAGAATCAGGCCAACTGACTTCAGGTATATTCTCCTGTGTTGAGGGCTATTGATGATGAGTTTTACATTTCATCTGAATTAATCTTTAACTGCTTGCTTGCTAGACAAGCAGAACAAATAGTCATCAGTATTTTCATCTCAGCAAAATATGACACTGGCTTGAACTTAGGTGTGCTGAAGTATTTTATGTATGCAAAGTCAAAGCATCCTACCCAGCTCTGAAGCTAGTTAAATAATTACTTCACTGTGTTCCAAGAGGGACAAAGGCAGAGGTGCAAGAACCTGCTGAATGTTTGCACTGTGTGAAGGAGAGGGATCTGTTAAAATTGCAGTAGACACAGTTGCATTTTTGAATAAAAAAAAAAATCTTGAAAAATGGTAGTGCTTCTGTCACTTGGATACTTTCCTGCTGCTGATTGGTATCTCAAAGTTCTCAGTTATGTACCACCCTGAAACCACATTGCTATCTTCTACAGAAACAAACAAACAATTTAGCCTGACCTATAGTTTAATGTGTAAAAAGGGAAAAAAAAGAGAGATGGTCAATGACTAGTGCCCCACTGTAGTAATAAAATGTCTAGACAGCAATTAGCATCCATTTCCCTTAAGAATGCATCTGTGTCATCAGCAAATCTTTACTACTTTGAAAGGGACCAATCTAAATATGTTTAATCATTAATCAATTTCCAAAATCTGAAACAGGATTTACTTTTTTTGCTTTGTCTTCAAAACTGCAGACACTTTATGAGAAAAACCCCCTGAAACTCAGAGGTGGATTATTTTGGCCACAATCCAGTGGGTGAGCCTGCTTAGAAGACCACTGGTGCTGTGTCTTGTTTGGGAACATTGCACTCTTTCTGCATACGTTAGCACTTTCAGTTTCCTCGATTCTTTTCTATTTCCTCTTTGTCTGTGTGTATTCATAGCAAGCAGCAGCAGCTGAAAGCCCCAAGAAGGATTCTGCGCACAGATCGGTCCTGTAATAGCTGGCAACTGTGTCTGTCTTGTGAGCTGGCTTTGAGAAATACCTCTCTTTCCTCTTTGAGCGGCACTTCTCTTCCCCCAGAACTATTCTCCCAGCCAATGGTGAAATCTCTCACAGGTCACCGATTGCTGCGCTCGCATGGGATCACACTAAACTTCCTGTCAAGTACAAGGAGCAGGAAATTACTCTTTAGCTTCCTACAATTAAACAAAATAAAAATCACTGTGCCCCTACCACACACAGTTAGCAAAAGGGTTTTAAAGCCTTCAGGAAAGTCATATCATACACAGCATAAATAAGGAGGGAATCTGATTGACGGAACCATGATCGCTACAGTAAACACAAACTACTTTAAGTCCACCAGTGCCAGCTGAGGTTTTATCCTGATTTACAGTATCATAACTGAGTTCAGCCTCAGGCTCTGGCATGTTCCTTAATATATCAAAGAACTTCCCAAAGAGGAAAATGGCACAAGCTGGTATCTTTTGGAAAGTCTTCTGTTTTTTCATTTTGAGAGCTGGAAACGTCTCCTTTTAGCTTATACCCTGCTTCAGAATTCATTGTTCTTGCCAAATGAGTAAGAAACGTGAGGATTACTGCTCTGGAGAGATGGCATTTCTGGAACAGTGTTGTTTGGCAAGGCAAAACATTTTCTGCTGCACCAAGGGAATAACGCAGACAACACTAAGCTTTGTTTACAGGTTTTATGAAGTTTATTAATAAAGAAAACTATTTTGACAGATTTTCACACACATTATACAAGCTCCACATAAAGAAGTGTCACAAGTCTGTAGGAAAGAATGCATCACCTTGACACCTACACTTTTAGGGTAACTGGATTGCACATGATGGTGCCAAAAAGATCCAAAAAAGAGCAATGTCAGCCTCTGGGCTGAATGCTAGCAACCAATACAGCTTCCAAGGTAGTAAGGACCTCTTCAAGCAGATATTGTTCCAAATGTGCATGTACGAGAGGAAAGTAGCCCTTCCAGAAACACTCATTCTGATGAAGATGTCAAGGTGTGAGATTGGAGAAATAAACCATTCCAGCAGGCCTTCCCACCTGGTGCCCCATGCAGGAGCTGTACTTGAAGAGCCAGAGAAAGGGAGGGCAGAGGATGCAGAAATGACACCTTTGTGGAGGGCTGTGTAGTTAGTCTGGCAGGTGCAATAGATGTGTACCGAAGATGCCTTCCTCTCTGCACAGCTGGTTTTCCTTCTTGCAGTAACCAGGGCACTTGGGAGGAAGAGGGTAGTTTAGGAAGTGGCCAGAGATGTGTGTGGTGACTTTTGGAGCTTGCCTTGATTCCGGATTGAGAAGTCGTAAGTATGTACAAATGGAGCTGAGAGTTTGCAAGCACCGCCAAACTAGAAACTGTAGTCCTCATGGTATGGATAAGGTATAAATGGCATTCCACCTTGAACTCATCTGCAACTTGCTTTTAGAAGACCCAGTGAAATGGTACTGAAAAACCTTATGCTCCCTGGAGCACAATATTTTATTATAGAGTTTCCAATAAATGGGTACAGGTGTAAAAGAAAAAAATTCAGAACATGCATTTGGACAGAGGAAAAATAAATCCATCAGTTGTTCTGAATGTTTATTCCCTCTCTTTGCATCCCATGGTTAATTGTTAATCTTTTCTTTCTTCCCTTTCTTTTGGCATGCAAAGGATGTCACCTTCTTAAAGATATTTGAAAAATTAACATAATTATCCATTATCTTAGTCCTTTATTCTCTGTCTTTCAATATCTGCTCCTCCTAGCATTCACAATATATCAATCTCTGATCCTTGGCACTAGTACAATTCATTTTCCACAAGATGTTATTGAGATTGTAAATAAATGCCACAGCATCAAGGGGCAGACAAGACGGAGCCTGTCAGATCTGGAAGTCTGCAGTGAAGTTATAATTACAGCAGAGTGGGGTGAGGTGAGTTCTTTGCATCCATAGATTTAATTGTCATCAACTCCTGGGGAAGTAAAACATGGGGAAAAGAAGATGGAGAATGATGGGGGTAAGGAGTGTTACCAACTATGTCCCAGGTTGTTTTTGCAGTTCCCATTACTTAACTCCAATGCCATCAGCAGAACAGCAAGACGCCCTAACCTCAAATAACAGTGTTTCCAAAATTATGACTTTTTGTACTGAAAGTATTTTACTTGCAAAGATTCTAAAAATTATACTCATGAGCTGAGCTGCTCTAAAATAAAAAATATTTTCAGACCTAATTTTAAAGAAGATCAGGCTGCTCCAGCAGTAAGCTTAGGTCCATGGCACTTCAGTAAGTGCTGATACATAACAAAATTTTGAGGTCAAGGATAAACCAACTCTGTTTAGGCTGAGAACTCAAAACAACCTGTGTGAATTTGATAAATACATTTTTATACCAAAATTCATGTGCTCTGTGCATGCTTCTTTCCTCTCACCATTTCCAAAATACGTTTTTTTGGCAAATATTTTTATGATGCTGCTTCAGCGAGATTAGTATGGAAATATTACTTGCAAAGGGTCCGGGTATCAGAATCCGGCCTGATAGGCTCTGAAAATCAGTGTTCTGAGTAATATTGTCTGCATGCACACAAATGCCTAAACAGAGCTCAGCCTCCTTTGGTTATCTGATGTTTTTGCTGTGAGATTTCATTACCTTGGAGCTGAAGTTGAAAATAACCTGCAGAACTTCTCTTCAGTTGTATGAATGAGTTAAAAGTCTGAGAATTTGGATGTGAAGATGCTGCGAACTTCCCTAAAATTCTCCTTAGATTTGGATCCAGGTTCAGGACCTAATATGTGAGCCTAAGATAGACCATCAGTTAAGGCACAAACTCATCCAACTGTTGATTAAGTTTTATATCAATTCTCAAATAACATTTCATTGCTAATGAATACATATGTCACTAGGCATAGGGGTGGCTATAAAATGCCTATCAAATGATATCAAATGATGCGTGGAACTCAAGACAAGATAACAGAAGATAGATGTAATGTGTTTCGTGTTCATTTGGTTTTTATTTTTGAGGCATTTGCTATGACGGATGGTATACCTAAGAAAAAAAAAATTTTCAATGGAGCCATCCCAGGAATTTATTTCTGGTTGGGTACCTATCCGAAAACAGAATAAAGAGACCTTATGGCTAAATATTTTATATTCCTGAGGTCTTACATTAAAGATGTTCAAATTTCATTACCCATTGTCAGAAGAAACCTTCAAAAATAGGTAAGGTATAACTAAATGCTGCCACTGACTGTTTCTCATACTTTAAATAAATAAATAATTGAGAGTATTAAGTGACATACAAATATTCTCACAGTGGAATAGAAAACCCTAGATTTCTGGCATAAAAAACTCAAAAAAATACTTTGTTGAGTTCAGTTGCCAAGTTCAGAAGACCATATTATGTACTTGTGAACTTAATCATTTGTTCCTTTAATCGTACATATGGAAAATAGAAAGGAAATGTGGTATTTTAACATAAAAACTTCACTAGAGAACCTAAGGCAAGGTTCAGCTTTTCTGCCAACCATAAGAAAATGCCTATTCATATAAAGTTTGCAGGCTCTGAAGTAAAGTTTGTTGCTTAAGATATTTTGAAAATATTTTGTTTGCAAGGAAATATTAAGGAAAAGAGAATAGAAATTATTTAAGAGAAATATAAAAGTGAATTTTCAGCTTTTGATTACAGTAGATTTCTCCTTAACAGAACAGAATGTGTTTAGGAATTGCTATTGTATCTTGACAAAATTTACAACACTTTCACTGGAAAAACAATCAACTCCTCTGGCTGTAATTTAATTTTTCTGCAGGTACAGTCTAATGTTCTCAGCTCGAGGGCAGGAAGAGTACACATTGTAATACAGCTATTCTTTTAAAGAAATACATCTGTAACAGGTAATTCAAAAAAAATTGCTAAATGAAACCTGGGATAAAGACCAGGCTAGAAACTTCAGATTGTTTTCCAGGAACTACAGGTAAACATGACCTATAATAACTTAGTACTGGGGAAATCAAAGGTTGATGTGGAAGGTCTGTGGAACAGAGGGCTGCAGATCATTATGCACTTTTTCAAGTGGACTGTCTTTTCTTTAGCCCGTATTAGAAAGTATCTTCTATCATGTAACACACAGAACCTGTAAAGTATGTGGATAACAAATGAGACTTAAAATTTGTTACAATTGTAATTAACTTCTATCCTTTTTGGAGAAATGTCAAAACATTTTGTACTAATCAATAGAGAACAATAACCTAGCTATTGAATTGCAGGTTACTTATAATATTTCAGGGGATCTTTTTTCACTATTCATCACATTCTTTAAAACTTTTTCAGAAGAGGAGTGTTGGATAACAGAAGAGGTAGACAACAGACATCAGTAGTGTTGAACGAAGCTTGCAGACACCTTTAATGCTTTCCACCCAACCACCTTAATTTAAGACGTGTTAGGAGACATTTAGAGACTGACCTCATCCTCTTTTATTTTCCTGCTAGTGACAAAAGAAAAATAGGCTCATGTCTTATGGAGTGTTTTGTCGAATAGGCTTATAACTTACATGGAAGGCATATGCCCAAGTCGCAAATGTTATGTTTCACAGCTCACACTGGGAGGGTGAAAGTCACCTGTTTCTCTTGGAGCTCACAGAAATCCCTTTTTTATGGTTAATGTCAAATTTATGGTATCTTTTGGTAGTAGAGCACACCAGTCATGCAAGTCCTGTACTTACCAAGGAACAAAAATTCCTCATGTGGGTTGTGTAGCAGCTGAGTCACTAACTCTAGAGGCAGATTCTTATAGCAAGACAGATTCTGCAGTTGCTGCCTCCCATTTACTAGAAACTAAGAAAAAACCTCATTTACTTCACAATTTTTAAAACTTAAAATCTTCTATTTGAATTTTCAAGTGTACACCATTAAGCTGCCAAAGATATTAAACAAACAGCTTTCCTGTCTAAATGTTGAACTCCATGGAAAAGATCAATTTTAGCCCTGTATCCTTATATTACATTGTACAGTACTTCTGTTAGACAGCTGATTACCTGTGAATAGCATAAAAAAAGCACAAAATAACAATAGGAATATCTTGAAATAGAGAGGAAGGTCAGATCTGGCTGGATGGAAATAGCCAAGAGTCAATATGTAACATTAGGGAAAAAGTCAAGTCACAGCATTCAATAACACTTAACAGAGAGGATAATAACAGGAAAGAGAGAATCGCTGCCACTACACAGTACACGACACTGGTGGCAAATCCTGGAAGATTTAAAGAACATTTGTTGAGGAATATGTTCCCATGGTGGGACATTGGCTCTACATACATACCTTCCTTTTTGGGGATCTCCAGCTTAACAATGTGATAATGGGTTTATCTTCACTGAGTAGGCAGCTGGCATAGAGAGCAAACAAAGAGAGTTTCCTTGGTGCCTCTGCATGCTATTTTCAGAATTTTCCATGGACGGAATAAGGATTGGCGCCAAAATCTTCACATCTTTCATCATAACACTGAGAGCTGGGGTAAATTCTGTACATGGAACGAACAAAACATAGTCACTTCAACTGAAAGTGAAATGTGCACTTGCTTGGAAGACGTACAGCATAATTTAGTCAAAAAGTATAAGTCTTAGGTCTGAGTCATTGTTAATAAATTAACCTAAGTGAACTCACCAATCTGCTACCCCAAAGACCTTCTATTTCCATGAGCCACTAGCAGTTTTGTGGGTCATGACTGATATGCAACTATCTTAGGGAAGATTTAAATGAGCGTTTCTAGAGATATCCTTTTGTAAAAGACGCCAGCACAATGGTTTTGGGTGGCTCTTTGATATGCCGTATTCACGTGAAACACAGACACATCCCATCCCACTTTACATATGTGACTCATTCCCCTGAGTTGAATATCTGAAATCCTTACTGTTCCTGACTATGTCAAATTGGTGCTAGTCAATCTACAATCAAGACAGATTTGAACAAAAAAGTCATCACATTTTCAGTGTCTCTGTAAATAAGTCACAGAACTGTGATGTTGTAGCATTAGCTAGTTAGCTAGAGGTGATGTTTTTTCTGAGTACCAGCACTCCGACCAGTTTGTTAGTTCCATTTCTGAAATTCTTTGCCTTCTTTCAATCTGAAAATGCCCTATGTTTGGAGGGTCTCACAGTTCACTGAACCAGCTCAGCCTCAATCTAAATCTAAATAAACACGAGGCTCTCTTGTCTCTTACACAACACTGGGAATGCACAAAATTCCCAATAAAAATCTGTGGAATTTATTTAAGTAACTGTGCTCCATAGCAGTAGAAAACAGAACCAAGTATTGAGGAAGCTTAAATAATAAGCTTGCAAAACAGACACAAAAAAATGTACCAAACAATCATTAGGCATTTCCTGAAGGGTCCTGTCTACCTTGGCCACCCATGAGCTTTTTGCCTATTATTCAAGACAGCTGGGTTAAAAAAAGGGGATCTGGCTTCTGCTTATAGTTATTAAATCTGCAGGAAGGGCCCATCAATCACAACAATGGGTTTTAAGTGTTTGCTGGGTGAGAGGAGAGTCCCATAAGCAGTCTTTGAAGTGTCTTTTGCTGAAGGTAAACATCTGAAGAACATAAATAGCTGCTCTTCTTTCCAATGAGTGACCTTGTCAAAGTGGGTAGAATGGAGAGATGGGGGAGGGGTGCTATCATGAAAAGGAAAAGCAATAAAGGATTCCTTATGACAGCAATTTGCACATTTACTGCTCTTTGATATGTTAACTAGATTTTGCAAAATGGAATTCTTTGTCTTTTAGAGGTCCTTGGGCAGTGATAGCTCACAGTCAGAACAATGTTTTGCAATAGGCCTAATGCATCTTCTAATTAATAAGGTAACTTGGACAACCTCTGTAAATCAGTGACATTATCATTATAACAGGACACAAGTGAATAGTTGTTTATAAGGAAGGAAAGATGCTCATAACAGCACTATCATTATTTACTGAGCTCAGTGACTCAAGTGAATTGTATCGAATACAATGGGATCAATAGGTTATGGGCCCTGTTCACTAAACTTTTACAAGCCATTTATGAACCTTTGATTCTAGAAAACAGCTCTTCTCCATTCAGAAAACTGAGAATGTAGCACTGACAGTTTTCAGTTTTCATACGTGGCACAGGCTAAGTGACACAAATTCTCCAGCTGCATTATGAAAAAACAGGCAGGTCAGTAAGGTCTTTCAAAGTAACAATAAAATATTTTTGAAGAATAAAATATACAGGCGTGGATGCATATGGCCACTATGGGAAAGCGAGTAACTAATACGCTAGTCTGCAGAAAGAAAAAATAATTATATTCTATTTAGAAATATATTTCAGTAGGCAATGAATGGCATGGCAACTCCATTAGGAGACAAAACATGTCGGACCCTAAGATGCAGGCAGCAAACTCAAGGTCCTGTCTTAGAAATAAACTCACTTGTTATATTACTTGGATATAAACAAAGAGCGCTGCATTTCAGCAGTAAGTGAAGTGATTCACATAGAATAAGATGAACTCTTTGGGGATGCTCTATGTATTTATAAAGTAATGTAGTTTCTACACAATATAGAGCTGTATGAATACTTAGCTTCTTCAAATTAGAATGTTGTCCTTTGTTTTAGTGGGCGTGCCTCCTAATTCGGGAGCAGGGTAATAAGTTTTTTCTGCATTTAATAGCAGCACAAGCCATAGGCAAAATCAGAGCCAATATGGGCTCAGTTTTTGAACCCCTCATCGACAACGCTTGCCAAGATCAAACTTTCTTACTGAATCTCTGTGCTGGTTTTGGCTGGGGTAGAGTTAATTTTCTTCACAGTGGCTGGTATGGGGCTTTGGAGTTGTGCTGAAAACAGTATTGATAATATTGATATGTTTTTGTCATTGCTGACATAGAGTCACAGTCTTTTTGGCTTTTTTTACTGCTTTTTGTACTGTCATGTTTGTGAGGGAACTAGAGGTTCATGGGAAGTTGGGAGGTGACACAGTTGGGACAGGTGACCCCCACCGACCAAAGAGATATTCTAGACCATATGGCATCAAGCTCAGTATATAAAGTGGGAAGAAGAAGGAGGAAGGGGGCGGAATTTGGAGTGATGGTGTTTGTCTTCCCAAGTCACCATTATGGGTGATGGGGCCCTGCTGTCCTGGGGATGGCTGAACACCGGCCTGCCTGTGGGAAGTAGTGTAGGAATTCCTAATTTTAATTTGCTTCCATGTGTGTGTTTGACTTTAGTTATTAAACTGTTTTTATCTCAACCCATAAGTTTCTCTCTTTTATTCTTCTGATTCTCTTTCCCGTCCCACTGGTGGAGGAATGAGTGAGTGTTCCATGGTACTTAATTCCTGCCTGGGGTTAAGCCGTGACAATCTCTTTTCAACCAGCTCTTTTCTGTATGCTGATGTCATATAATCTTTATCTTTGTCACTTTAAATGCCTTTTCCTTCTTCTGTTACTCTTGAAGTATTTACCCCACCTTCTTTAGTTTGCATGGATGAACACCACAGAATGAGGTTTAAGGTGATGTGAGAAGCTGGGAGAGACATCACTGAGAGAATAGAAAGAAATGTTTCAGAACATTATCCCTGCAATAAGTCTGCACCAGTCCTACACCAGTTTGCTTCTGGATTTGACCAGGAGCTGGAATTAGTCCATAATATATTGCCTCTTGCTATGCAATCCCACATACCATGAAGCTTGTAGCAGAGGGAAGGAGTAAAAGAACCAGACAAAGGCAACACAGGACCACCCGGTCTAGCACTGGAAATGGTTTACTTGTACAATAGGTCCTGGCAGGGACGCAGACTTGTCTCAAGGTGAAGAACCAACTCGTACACTAGCCCAGCAGAGCTTCTCCTTGAGACTGGTGAATGTGGTGGGAAATGCTGAGAATGAGCATGGCCAGGTGACAGCAAAGACCTGCTTTTCCCCTCGTCACTCCTGCATGAGCTTCTTGTGCTGAAGTAATGAGCAATTCTTGTTCTGATGGAAAGGAGACACTTAAGATGTAGATGATATTACAAGGAGTGGAAATATTTCCACCTACCGAGAGCTGGGAATGTAAGTGATAGTCTGAGCATTCACAAATTCATTCACTGAGAGACCGTGGCTGGCCCTTAGCATCCCATTTAGCTACATCAGTTCAGAGATACAGCCAGAGAAGTTCTTGGTTTGGCTTAATAGCTCCTCTCCAGTTCTTAAGGGTTTATCCTTGACTTCTTACTTGAAATTCGGCTGGAGACTTTTTCTGTTCCATGTTCTGAATGTCCATTCATCACAAAATGGGCTGGTGTCACCCTCTAAGGAATTGTCTATTATCTCTTTCTTAGTATTACTTCTTTCCATGATCTTCTCCATGTGAAATGTGTTGTGGATTTTTTTTCTTTCTTTACCTCAGCTCTTCTTGTAGTAAGCATTCTTGCTAGCAAAGACAATGTCTCAGAAATATATTCCTTGTTCTGGGAGGAAGATTAATTTATCACTAAAATGGAGTTGTACATAAGCCAGTAGCCTGGTATCTGTGGCTGGCTGAGCAAAGATGATGAGTCTGAGCACCCTTTCCCATGAGGTTTCATCTGCCTCTGAATGTTGTGCCTCTGGCCTAATCCATACCATTAAAGGCAAGAACACGTAAAACCTCATTGTCCATGGCCAAACAATATAACCATCAGGTCACTGTCTGCTTTCTAGTTAGAGAGGTATAATTCCACTGAAGTCAGATTTACACCAGTATCAGTGAGAGCAAAATTAGGTTTCCCCTATAGTTGCTGTTAACCTTTATCAGTATCACCCTGTAGTACTGAGATGGTAGCATTAGCAAACACAACACAAGTCTGATCTTCAGCAGCCATTCTCTCATTTACTTTTTGCTGATTTATCGCTTCACTAATGACACAATATATTTTCCCATTAGTTTATTATTATTATTTATTATTGGTATTAGTGTTATCCTGAAAGAAAATGAAAACAAAGAACTGACCTCATCTCAGCATAGCATATTATTTTCAGGAGTTCAGAAACACTGCACAGAATGGACAGTTTCCATTTCACCAATGTTCAATCACTGGCATTTGTCTTTTGTTTCCCAGAGCAATTGCATAACTCTAATATTGACCTTAACCAGAGCCCTTTGTTTCTCACCCTAACAGCCAAAAGCATTAAAAATGCGTGTTTACTTAATTTGTCCTGGCATGCAGTGTAATTACAAGCAGTTTGTTTTCTCTGTTGTAAAATATGGGTTAGAGAAGAAATAAAGTAATGTGGAAAATTAACATTGTGATGTACTGTATAGTGGAATAACACTAAAAACACTTAGCTGTGTTAGTACTGGAGGTGCTATTTGTGTTGTGTGCAAGAGCAATAAAGAATTAAATGCCTCCTTCTAAACTATATTTGCATGATTTTCAACTGCAGTAAAATTAATCTGAGCTGCCTCCAAGTATGAAAGAAAAAAAATCAAAGTGCAAATAGAACTAAGCAGCACTCATGAAGCCTTTAAAGTTGTACTTTTATATTTTATGAATTCCAACACACTGTTTACTGACGTCTGGGATTCTTACAGAACTGGACAAGGCAAATACATTAAAAGGTTCCTATGCTGTGTCTAGCAATCCCCAAAGCTGTGCCTTTGGTTGATAGGATCTTTCTGATGTGTCAGCAGGTCTGGACACAGAGAAGGCTAGTGTGGCAAGGCAGTTTGTTAGGGTATTTTCCTTCTTTGAGTGTCTACAATAAATATTGCATCCTAATCTAGCATTACTACTCCACATATCTGTTAATTCCTTCTATGAAAGACTCACTTCACTCTCTCTCTCCTTTATAAAACTAGCCTTTTCTTTCTGGAATACTAAGAGCTGTTCTGCAAAAGTATAAATATCAGTTAAAGTCATCGGAGTTAGGGGAGTATTACCTGTTTGTCCCAAAATAGCCAAGAGTAAAAAACACCTCTTTCTCAATTTTTTTTCTATTCTTTAAAAAAAAAAATTCTCTGCCTTCCCTTTCATATTTTCTGTGGAAGTGTTTAGATAATGAAGCAATATGAGTTTAATTTCCCAACATTTATGTACATTTGGGATGCAAAAAAAAAAAAGCGAGGGGAAGAAGCATAACAAATCACTCCGTTATGATTGAAAGAGAACTTTCCCCCCTCTTTTTTTCTCAATAAATGTTCACCCCCCTGAGATACTTGTTAAAAAATGTACCTCTGGGTGAAAGCAAACATTTAAGCCCTTTGTTGTTATTTTGTTGTTTCACTTTGTTTTTTTGGTGTAGAACTGCCTCATGCAAAGAAATACGCTGCTTTGCTAGTGCAAAACACACTCTCTCTTTTCATTAAGAGTTGCTCAGTGCCCTTGTTCTGGCCTCTGTGCAGAAGATTTTAACCACTTTGTGAACCGACTCGTTTATATCTTTTAATAACAAGTTGGGATGAATCTGGAAGACGTGGGAGCTTTAAACAGCAGTTGAGAAGAAATCCTGCTGTAGCTTACTGCAGACTGAAGCTAGGAAAGTCATTAGATTAACCTCTCTTGACAGGTCAGGCTCAGCAAATATTCTTAAAAATAACTCTTCCAGTAATTTATGACCTTTGGGGAGCATAATCAATAGTGTTAAGAGGAGAGGCAGCCAGACAGCACTTCCTGGTAGGAGAAAGTTTCTTGTCTTTGTAATGTTTGCATTCTGTCTGCTTGTATGCAATAAGACTGACTTGCCAGTGATATCATACCCCTTTTACTCCATCAGTTTTGGAGACATACATTTTTATTGTCAATTTACCGTCTCCTCTGTTTTTTCATACAGTATCTAATTCCAACAAAACCAATGCACAAATGTGATTACAAAGTAAGGGGAAAATGCACGGTTCATTTTCTTCCACATTCCCTCTAACCTCTCTGGATCATTTGAGGGAGAATGGTCTTCTGCCCCAGGATGTCATAATGCAAAGTCTTAAACATATACTTCATTTTAATGCACGATGAGTTACTCGTAGTGCTTAATTAAGCGTGTTCTTACATCCCTCTATGATCAGTGCCTAGGGAAATTTTTTGCTCTGCCTCTGTATTTTTTTGTAATTTTGGATAAACTACACAAAATTTGAACACGTGACAACAGTATTTCTGTATTTGTTAATCATTTAAATGCATATTATTGCTGGTGAGATTTTCTCTAGCTTTTTATATAATAAAGAGCACTGCCCTGGCTATTTAAACATAGAGCCTTTCCTTCAGGTTTCAGTATTGAAGTCCCATTTTCTGAAACTGGAGACCCTCAGGAGGATACATTGATTTCAGTGAGGCCTCACATTCACTGTCTACGTAGACATGCTCTAGCCACATGGACCTGCCCCAAGCAGGACTACTGCCCATCTTTCTCCGCAAGGACTTCTAGGCACATAGGAAAGGATACAGCGCGTCACACTGTAATATGATACTGCACTTATTTTGATACCACCAGGAGAGTTACTGGATGTTGGCTTTTCCAGTGTCCTTGGAGTGGAAGAACAGTTTCGAAACTTCAAAGAATAAAAATAATTTAGAAAGAAAATCATTCATAGTCATAGTCCCTGCAGGAGTTTTAAAACACACTGCTTCAGGCAGCTTTGTGTCTAGTGCTGTAGCTGAGACAAGACACTGCCTTTTCTCCAGTGCTATAGTAAAACTGAAAATGATGTCTTTTTTCCCCCCCACTTTCTGTCTTCATTGCCAAGCTGGTGATACAGAGTGGTACAAAATCCAGTTGGAGGCCAGTAACTAGTGGTGTACCCCAAGGGTCAGTACATATTCCAGTCCTGTTTGACACCTTCATTAAAGATCTGTATGATCAGAGTGTGCCCTAAGCAAGTTTTCAGATGGCGCAAAACTGGGAGAGGTGCCTGATAGGCTATAGGAGCATGGTGCCATCCAGAGAGACCTCCACAGGCTGAAGAAATGGGCTGACAGGAACCTCATAATGTTCAAAAAGAAGTGCAGAGTCCTGTGCCTGGGAAGAACAGTCCTGTGCATGAATAAATTCTGGGGGACACCCAGCTGGAAAGCAGCTCAGCAGAAATAGATCTGGTGGTCGTGGTGATGAACATGAGCCAGAGAAGTGCCCTTGCTGTAAAGAAGGCTGCTGGAATCTTGGACAACATTGGGCTGAGCAGGATGGCTTGCTTAGACTACAGAAGAGAAGGCTCAGCAGGGAATCTTATTGATGTATTTAAATGCCTGAAGGGAGAGTGCAAAAATGAGGGAGCCCGACTCTTTCAGTAGTGCCCAGTAACAGGACCAGAGGCTCTGGGCACAAAGTGAAACACAGGAGGTGTTGTCTGAATGTCAGAAAACACATTTTTACCGTAAGGGTGACTGAGCACTGGCATGGGTTCTCCAGAGAGGTTGAGAAGTCTTTATCATTGGAGATACTGAAAAGCCATCTGGACACAAACATGGACAGCTTGCTGTAGGTGGCTCTGTTTGAACAGGGGTGTTGAACAAGATGAACTCCAACTTGAACCATTCTGTGATTCTGCAATTCTGCGAACATGAAACTCTTGGAAGATTATCATGAGTGGAAATAGCGAACACACAGCCGTGCTCCAAATCTCGTTCCTGTAGAGTTTGTGGCACAAAATCTCTGTTATTTCCCATGAAACACAGAAGTTTTCCTCTACAAGCAGTGACATTGGTTGTCCTTACGATCAAAATTAGTTCCTGGCTAGGCTTTACCATAATTTCACCTGGAATTTTCTCAATAGTACATGCCTATATACTCTTCATAGTTAGATTGATGATTCTGAAAAGCACCAGACCTATTCCACAAGCATTACACAGAGACTCATCTTGTTCACATGTTCATGGCATAGCTGGTCTGTGCGTGCACAGAGGATATCACCAGGTTTCAAGATCTATACTGCAGCTCAGCTAGAGGAATAGCTCTGTCTAGATGCTAGGACATCCTGGCATCTCTCCTGGCACCTATCAACTTCCATTCATAAAAGTTCTGAGATGTTAAAGACATGAAAAGTTTGAGAAGCCATTTGCGATTAATCTGGCACAAATCTAGAAGTGTTATGGCAGTATTTTCAACATGTCATAATGAGACACGGAATCTTGTAAATACTGTAATGATTTACAAGGGTCAACAAACTGAAGTTAAAAAATATTTTTTTTAATTATGATCCCTGAACTCTCTTAGGGTTTGTTTCCCTCATTGCCATCACTACAGATTGCATTGTCAACAAGGCTGAAGATCAGTACCCCAAAAACTTGTAGTACACAATACAGCTTAAGATGCCCATAAAGACATATATTTTCTGACTGAAATGGAACATTATAATAATTTACTTTGAATGCCAGAATAATAATGAGTAAAATGTGTCACGCAGTAATTCCCACATCACACTACTGAAGAACAATCAATCCATGCTTAAAATTTCTCTGCCTTGAGTAGATTACAAAATGAATCTTCTTATTTTGAAGAAACACTGAGGAAAAAAGAATAAATGAAAAAAATATTTTAAAAAAGCCAGAAATTTTTACTTACTACATTTTGGTAAAAAAAATTATACACATATATATATATATTTAATCTCAAATTAGTTTTCATTTTGTAGTTTAAGTTAAAGGAGTAAACTCAAATAATTCACCCAGTAATTTAACTTGTCATCTGTGGACCCTGTGACTTCTGGCAAGTCTTAAAACTTCAGCTTATACCACAGATGCAATAGTTTCTCTCAGTGTCTACTGCAGTGTACTTATAAGAACTGAAAAAACAGAGCCCATAACCAACCAGAAGAAGTAAACAAAGAGGCACAGAAGTGCTATCTTTCTCCTTGTATAATGATGTAGGGTGCAATTACATTTTATTATCCTTTGTGAGGGATTAGAGAAGTCAGTTGTGAC
Source organism: Rhagologus leucostigma (assembly GCA_013397725.1). Taxonomy (NCBI): domain Eukaryota; kingdom Metazoa; phylum Chordata; class Aves; order Passeriformes; genus Rhagologus; species Rhagologus leucostigma. The sequence goes on from VZTD01003686.1 coordinate 625,773, forward strand.
TTCAGAGTTAGTCATATCATCATCCAAAACATATGGTAATGACAACAAAAACATCAATGGCATCTACCGTGTTCTGCAGCCCAAGTAACAACATTCTCTTCTTCCCTGTGATAAACTATAAGACCAATACTTCCGTTGTGTTCCAGTCCAACGTATTTCCACGTATAGAATCCTGGGGTTTTTTGTGGAACATTTACACTACCAAATCCTAAAAACATTCACTCAGCAGGGCTGAAGTGAGTATCACTAAAGATTGTTCTGCAATTCTCTAGAGTATGGATGTTCATGAGATCTTTGGGCCTTCTTTGAAAAAGTCTCCATCTTTCACAGTATATACTCAACGTGAGGTTACCATCTTTATCTGACCTGTGCGTCATGTGTTTGTATTCTTACATAACATTTGTCAGATACAACACTGACCAGTGCAATAAAGCACATCCTCTTTGTTTCAAGACTCCAAATGTTCCTCCCCAACTTTATATGCTGGAATGGTGTTATATGGTGGGGAATATCCCTTTGTCAGTTGGGGTCAGCTGTCCTGGCTGTGTCTCCTCCCAAATTCTTGGGCACCTACACCCTGCTTGCTGGTGGGGTGTGGTGAGAAGCAGAAAAAGCCTTCATGCTTTGTAAGCACTGCTCAGCAATAACAAAAACATTCCTGTGTTATCAGTCCTGTGTTCAGCACAAATCCAAGACACAGCCCCATACAAGCTACTGTGAAGAAAATTAACTCCACCCCAGCCAAAATCACTATTCTTCCATATCTTCATGTATATGTCATTAAATATATGTAATTGTAAATTCTTTTCCCACGTTTATATTTTCTTATTTTGAAATAACAGAAGATCTTAGAAAATTGGAATGCAATAAATTTTTGTTTTTATTGTCCAGTGTGTCATCACTAGCCTCACTTCTGAGGAAAAAGTCTGCATGACTTCCATCAATGAGAGAGATTCTTAGTCTCATTCAGCGCTGCATTTCCTGTGTTCATTGACAGTACTTTTCTACACACATTTTCAAAGAGATCTATGCAGTGCGAATTTATGGTCATGAAATTCAGTGCTGATAAGCGGTTACTTAATGACAAACTTTTTCATATCTAGCTGAAATAATTGTATCTCTTTCCTTTAGTGTGTTTTTGCAGAAATGATGAACAAGAGTCTCTCAGGAAGACCTGCATGTGTTTCATGTCTCTCCATGGACTGATCAACAGGAAGGTTCCATGCCATCCTTGCTGATAAGTGCTTCAGTATTTGCTGGTGTTTTCTTTCCTGACTAAAAAAGTTCCAAACAGTTTAGAAGTTGCTGGACTGCAGTGTTTGTGTTCACAGGAGGACATGCCACTGTCTGATGAAAATGTACACAGCTAGAGGCAAATGACTGCAGGTGGGCAGTGTGAGATGTCAGGCTAGAAGTAAATCTAGACAATGCAATTAACTAGGGACAGTTTTTTCACCCCATTTTTTTCTCTATTTAGTTGCTAGCCCTAGATAGAATATTGTATTTTGAAAAGAGGCAGCAGTTATCGATACTTTAACTCTTTTTTTTTTCAGGATACTTCTCCCTTCCCAGTGTGTTCTTGAATGCATGAGGAAATCCTTTCAGCCTGTATTGAAATCAGTTACTTGTGCAAAGATTGGCAATATTGAAACCATTTGGTTTGAATGCCTTAATTTGAAAATAACCTGGAGGCACTTATTAGACTTACTTTTCTTGTAAGCATTTGATTCACAGCTGCTGAAAAAGGTTTCATCACATATGAAACTTGGGGCATCTGCTTTGTCATGTCAGAATTACAATTGGGTTGGATGCCAGGATGACATGGAATAACATGAAAAATCCATCCAGCTGCATGGAAATTGTTTAAGTGCTTCTCTTGAGAGCATAACAGTATCCATCGGAAAGAGAAAAATCTGTGCAGACCATGAAACAGATGCTATCTAATTCCCCTTCTTCACTGAACGCCCATAGGTGCAAAAAACCTGCAGCTCTTCAGATCCTATTCTATTGTATGGTAGCATTTTCAAAAGGAGAATAAGCTCTGCAATGACCAACCAGAGTTTCTACTGTTCTATGCTGAGAGCAAAATGGACAATAGGGGCAGAGTTTGTAGCTTTTCTTTTCTCTTTACCAGTGTATATAAGTTATTTTTGCAATACTCCCTTTGTAGGGACAGCAGTCCCTTTCATTTTTGTGCTCATAAAATAACATTTCTTTTCATTCCACAAATCAGTCTTGAAGCATTGTAAATATACGGATATTTATTGTGCATGAGGCCTTTATTAACTAAGCCTGAAGAAACAGGGCAAATAGTAAGCTGGAAATGTCTGGTTTCCTTAAGAAGAATGTCTTCAAAGATCTGAAGAATGTTTTGAACACCTGAGACAACTAAAATTTTCTTCATGTCATTTGAGTAGGTACTAATGCTGTACAGAAACCTGGTTTTGCAATGTAAACAAGTTTTTCCAATATGAAAGGGAACACAGAGTGCTAGTCTTAATTCAGGTATAAATTAGTCAAAAAGAATTTTTTTATTATACCTTCCATTCAGAGTTATAACATGGTCCAATTCTGATGTGCTGATTTTTTCCCAAAAGTGTATAATAATGATTTCTACTACTGTTACTTAGAGCCACTTTTTTCTTTCTTTGTATAAAACACATGTACACATAGCACAGACTGACATATCATTATCAACATTTTGTAGGCAAAATTGATACCTCCTTGGGAAACCTACTATTTCTGATATGTTGGAAAGCTCTCTTTTTAAGTATCTTCTCCTCTGTTTGCTCAGTTCATTCCAAACCATTAGGTATTTTCAACAACATAACTTTTCAAAATCTTCTTGTTCAAACAAGTTCCTTTGTTACGCATATAAAGTTCTCATTATGTTATCTGGATTTACATTACAAGTTCTGAAGGGAATGTCCCTGGATATTTTCCCTGTAAGAAAGTAAATTATAATTGTATGTGACATTTCAAAGGTGAGGGGAGATGTTACAGGTAAGAATTAAGACAGACTTTTAGAATTCAACAAGAAACTGAGCATACCTCCTTCCTTAGTTATGTCTGCCATTAATCTGAAATGGTAGGCCTGAAAAAAAGGCAGCCTCAAACTTGGAAGAGACTAGATTCATGTATTCCATAATTCCTTCAACTTCAGTGGCACATTCCACCACTACAAGGGACTAAAGACAAAAATCCTTCTGAATTACAATGTGTGCTTGTTAAACTCTGACTTTGTGTGCACATCAAAAGCTTTCTGAACACCAATGTCCCTTATTTATCTTTCCTCTTTCTGTTATGTAATGCTCCTATATTTTTAGATGACATAGACTAGTCACACAAGAATCAGTGAGACCTTACAAAACCCCAGCAGGGCAATATGCTTTGTAACACATTGAAGGATGCTTACATTTTAGCAAAAATACAAAAAGACTTGCAATTGGCGTAATTTTCCTTTATAGTCTATTAATAAAAATATTATAGGCTTTCTTCTGTCTTTTAGAATGCCTTGCTCAATGCCTCAGGATTCCCTTTGTTCGTAGTCAATGCCTAAAAGATTGCTTCTCTTGTTGAACTGATTTTCCTTTCTATTATAGGATTGTAAAAATTGTTCATTTAGGAAAAAAATCCATCATTTTTCTGTAAACTATCTTAGATTCACTGTACTTAACAGGTAACATGGATTTAAATGGAGGATTGTAGGCTGTCCAAGCAAGTGGTTGAGTCACCAACCCTGGAAGTATTTAAAAGATGTGTAGATGTGGTGCTCAGGAACATGGTTTAGTGGTGAATTTGCAGTGTTAGGTTTATAGTTGGGCTTGATGATCTTAAAGGTCTTTTCCAACCAAAACAAACAGTAGCTGCTAAGTGCTGCACAAATATAGGTTGGACAGGAATATTACAGTATGAATCTTATAGGGAATTTTGGCCAAATCTTTTCTAAAATTGGCCAAAATCTAGCCAAAACAGAACAATGGGCTAATATTTCTTGTGGTTTTTAGTGTACATGATACTTAAATTACAGCTCTACATCCCTACAAGAACTGGTATAATGCTATGCTGCTGCAAAGCAGAGTGGTTTTTCTAACTATATACATGACTTGGATGGATTTTGATTTTACATTTGAAGATATTTAGCATCACTGGATGTGCAGAATCTCTTTCAGGTGCAGTATTAACTTTTGAAAATACATAAAAATCATGCAGATTTTGTCCAAAAAACTATTTGTTGGACTTGCAGTATTTCTGCTCCAGGTGATTTGCCAGGGTTAATCCACGGAATCCATGTGCACACAAGAACTCGCTTGCTCCAGGACTTTTGAAATAGCAGAACTCTGATTCTCTGACTAGCTGCTTTTTCTAACATGGTATCAGCTCCTAAATTTATATCACAGATGACTAAGAACAGTTGAGATGTATCTTAAAAATGTATGGAAAATACTGCCAGAGTAGCCATACTGTAATGTTCCCAAATTTTGGGTTTGCTGATGAGGGACTATAAATACCTGCAAAACACCTTGGGAGTAAATCCTCCTGTATAACATTTCAAGTTCACCCAAGAGAGATTACTCTTTCTCATTCATGCTATGGACGATAACTTCAGAATAGAATTACAAGTTGTTTATGCTCCTGTGTCTTTTTCTGCTGGACTTAGATTCCTGCAGCTGAAAAGATGAACTGGTGTCTGCATGGATGTTTCTCATAAATAACTCCAGCTGCAGCCAGCAGTTCTGAATATCAGATGTTCTTCTCCCATTCTTTAGTCACCAGTAGGTATAAGTAATGTTTAATCCAGGTGTAACTCACTTGATAGTTCAGAATAAACATAAGCATTGTGAATGTCATTATTCCAGGCCTTGAAGAAGTGAAGTTTTATAACAATGCTAGAAGATGCATCAGCATAGAACTAGATCAGAGACAGATCCTATAGCCATCTTTAACAAGAAAATTATATAGAGGCATAGTAAATCGGAAAGCATTTCTACCATTACTTATTCAAATGCAAGGGAGAAAATGCAGTTTTGGTACAGAACAGAATTTAGTGAACCACTCCACACACAGACGGTTTGTGTTCACTTCTGAGCGTAAAGGCACACACTTGAGGCATGCACGTGGACATACACGTCTGAAAGAGGTGTATAAATTCAACATGGTAGGTCTGCACCACAACCGAAAACCACAGAAAACAAGAACAGTTGCAATGACACTATTAAAATTAAAATGTACAAATGGAATAAAAGTCCTTTAACATTTGAATGTCTAAAAATACAGATAATATGCATTATTGATAGCTTATTCAAATGATATTCTATCATTACTGAAGCTGGTGGGAACAATGCTTGAGAAGGCAAGGACGATAACTTAATACTTTATGTTTAAGATTGTCTATGTTATAGCTGGTAAAAAAACCCAAACAAACCCCCAACCAACCAGCCAAAAACCAACAAAATATCTAAACCTGAGAAAATTAAATAACTATAAGAAGGAATACATGCAATTTAAATAAGAAATGGGTACTTTCTTCAGGAAAACTCCTTGAAGCTGAATTTCCCAAGCTTTGCCAGGTAGCAAGCAACTGCTAGTTGTCAAGAAGTAACACTTGTGATCAAATGTGGAGGAAACATATAGATGGTACTTCAACATACCAAGAAAAATTTTCCTCTAAATGTTTGAAACTAACTATCAGAATTGAAAAGGCAGGTGAAAACAAAATCCACAATCAGTAATCTTGGAAAAGTTGATATTAAATCTGCACTTTAGAGATCCTTGAAAAGACCCGTAGGTCCCATACCATCTAAGGAAATAATCTTAGTAGAGTCCTTCATACTGTTCCTTGGCTATATAGGTCCTTGAAGATCCTACTTCACTGTGTGACTTAGCTGAAAGTGAAAATCGGTAGTCCTTTCTCTGTGCTAGGATCATATTTAGAGGAATATTTAGTGTCAAGAGTTAAAAAGAAAAGAATAGTTTTCTGTTCTTGATCAATGACTACAATACAAATGAAAGAGTGAATACTGTAAATTTAGAGCTATGACAGTTGCTGAAGCATAAGAGATCAAATGAAAGAAGTAATATCAAGTGTAACTCAGTAAGAAAAACAAAATGCATCCTGTGAATGTAAACAGATATGATCGATCAATCATTTATGGTGCCGCTTGGTCGTCCTGAGGTTGTGGTTCTAGCAAGGTCAACAACTAGATCCAAGGGCCCTGATTATGAATCCTAGGTGTCCCTTTTCATTGCAGTATATCCAAAGTGGATTGTAAAACATCTCGTTCTAACTATGTGTTTGAATTAGAAATGGGTAGGTCTGTTGGAAGGTGGTCCCCACCACTTTATTCTTTTATGAGATTCCCCATTGGGCACTGCAATGGGTAAAGTACATCTAGATTTTACTCACTCAGCATCTGACTGCTGGAATTCCAGCTTACACCACTTACTTTTTAACCCTATTTTTATACTCCCCCTGCACACCTCAGAGATTCTGCTTTGGATGAAAAGACAACATGTACTTCCTTACTTGTGCAACTCTTCCACGGATTGTTTTCAGATGGAGCTTTGCTGAGAGGAAGATGAAAGCAACTCAAATGTAGATTGAAGATCTGTAAAGAGTCCTGTGCTACATGTCAGCTTTGAATAACTTTAAAGTTGAACTCTTTAAAGTTGTCTAACTGTATGATAGGATAGGTCTGTGGCAACCTGCATGAATCATTTACTTTTAGGCATTTTTAGAAGTAACATCCTATTTCTCTTTCATATAATGTAGTTCAGTTTTCTTTCTTTGCATGCAATAATGTTGATAAAATTACACTTTTTAGAGACTGTGTTTTGAATGGAATTGAAAGAAACAAAAAGAGATTTGAATGGACTAAATCAATGCACTAAATGCATAAACTGCAATGCACACTCATAGTAAAATATTTTTCTAGATTACAGCTTAGTAAAAATGGAAGCACAAAGCTTAGAAAACCAAAAGTTCTCCATTGTTTTTCAGCTTTAGTCCATGTTTCTTATTAAGAGTAAGCTTAATTTGAGAAACTGTAGGTTGCCATTGCCGCTAAACAGTCCTTCTTCAATAAAAAAGCAAAGGTCTTTGAACCAAAATTAAATTGCTAGAAAAAAAAAAAAAGGACTGCATCTTCAAGTGCATCTTTTCTTTTCTGCCCCCAAAATGTGCTTCCTCTTATTTCATTTAAGTGACATTTTTGTCACAAGAAAGAACCCAATGTCAAATGATTAAAACTGGTACAAAAAATTTCAGAAGAAAATGTCCATAACTTATATCCAACTCTGATAATTTGTTTTCTATCAGAAGGAGGCAACCAATCCAGTTGAGGGGTTAATCATGAATTTCTGGTTGTGCATGTGAATGAACGCGGCCTCGGGGAGGTTCCTAGAAGGACCATGGACAGTTCCACGGCTGGCGCAGCCACTGTTCCGGAGAGTGCCGAGTACCAGCCCACAGAGCAGGAGACGGATTTCTTCAGGGACATGGCTCACACCTTGGTCCTCCTGGTTATATGCCCATGTCCACACATAAAGATTCAGTGTCTTTTGTCTCATTACTGTATATTTTTCTACTCAACAATTATCCAAAAATTACTTCTTGCTTATCCTTCCTTTTGTCATATTGTAATTTAATTTTCAATTATTCATTATCTGCTCTCTCCACTTAAAAAAATCCACCCCTACATCCAAATTTATGATATCTCAGTGTGTCTATTGTCACTTTTCTCTTCAGTTCTTTGGCATTTTCCAACTCCTAGACTGAGTACTTCCTGTGATAATTATGGGATGGTAGGTTGTCTTTCCTGTCCTGGTAATCCTCCTGACTACTGTGCTCCCCACCTATCCATCAGTAGGATGAAAACAATTCACAGAGATTCAGTCACTAAATTCTTCTTCTTTGTTGGCCATAAATATGAATTACCCACAGAATCACAGAGTTGCCAAGGTTGGAAGACCATTAAGTTCATCTAGTCTAATCTTCCACCTAATACCACCATAATCACTCCTAAACCATACTCCCAAGTGCCACATCCAGAGACCTCTTGAAAACTCCACCATCTTCCTAGATAAGTTATTCCAATGCCCAGCCACTTTTTCAGTGAAAATATATTTTCTAATACCTAACATGAACCTCCCCTTGTACAACTTAAACCCTCTTCCTCTCATCCTTTCACTTAAGACATGTCAGAAGAGACTGACCCCCACTTCACCACCTCCTCCTTTCAGGCAGTTGTAAAGAGTGAAAAGGTCTCCCCTGAGCCTCCTTTTCTCCAAGCTAAACACTCCCAGCTCCTCACAGGACGTGTTTTGCCCCAGTTGATTCTCTCAACACATTTATTTGTTTCCCCAATTCATCACAGCATTTCTTTTATCACCTTAAAGTATTCCATTAATGATTATTTTGATTTTTAAGCTTGGAATTCTGCTACTACTGTTATCACACATTCTCTGCCCCATCAAGGGAGATAATAAGCATCAATCTGAATTACTGGGAGGAAGTGGTAAAAAAAGCCCAAATACATTTCAAAGTACAATGTTTAAAGAAATAAGGAAAAGACTGTGCTGGATGTAGAAGGCCATTTCTAGACCATTTTTACTGTCCTGAAGAAGACATTAAAAATATTTGAACCTAGAAAAAAAATAGTCAGTGTGCCTTATCTCACAGACTGATTGCGCCTGCAAAGCGAAATAATAGGAAGGCAGGCAAATGAGAGGGGAAAAAAAAGAAAACCCAAAGATAAACCATATTAAAAGAAGAACAAGAGAATATTTTGCTTCACAGAATTGTTAAGACAGCTTGCTGAAACTTCATAGAGGTTATTACCTTTTAAAGGCCAACCCACTATGCAGGAGGGGCTGGACAGAGGAAGACCCTATAACCCAGTTTTAGAAGGTCTATCCATATAGCCTTTATTGTCTGACACATATTCATAAGAGAAGTGGGATCTCCTTTGCCAGCTCATGTTGGGACCTAGTTCTTATGGTAGTTCAAGTTCAGAGGTCTCCTTCACTAGGAGAGATGGGGGTTTACATAAATATGACTACAGCCATCAGCATTACCAATTTCAGTCAAGTGTTTAAGGACATAGTTAAAAAGTAGCACATGTGCTCTGTGATGTCAGGACTTACACAGGATTATATTTTTTTACAGTTACCTGTTTATGCAGTTTGAAATACAATGTTACTCTGAAATAGCGGAGGAAGCACAAGATTTACCTGTGCCTCATACCGGTGTTCTGCAAAAGCTGATTGTTGGGTTACCCTGATAGTAGCGACAAATTGGAGCATGACAAGCTGCAAAAGGGGCAGTCTTTTAGATCACGTTGAAAAGGTCTTTGAAGGTAAGAACAGTGAACACAATATACCTTCTTTTCTTGTAACAGAAACTTATGCTTACCTTTTAGAAATAAACTGTAAAGCAAATCAGCTATTTTACATAGGACATATTGTGTTGCAAACTTATTTGTCTTTCTATGTAGTAAAAGTTTACTCTGCAATTGATATTTAATTTTTTTCCCCAGGAATTAAATTCAGTTGCAGTTTACTGTGTGACCACATCAGCTCAACATTTTTTTACCTACAAATAAATACATCATAGCAACATTTAATGAAAACATCACAGATAATTTAAAGGCATGTTAAAATGCATGTTCACAAAGCAAATAAATATTATAGTAAAATCAAGCCCTTGCACGTTACGGTTAATTATTTTGGACAAAAAATTAATGATTTTTTTTTCACTTTCAATGTCTACTGAGTTTCCCATCACAATCATGTGTATCATAAACTGAAATTTTTTTACTAGTTTTTTAACTATGTTTTAACAAACTTTAAAGTAAGAATTGTCAGAAGCACAAATATATTATCAAAGACATCCTGTGTCTGGAAAGGGGGTTGGTCCTTTCCTAGCAGAAGCACAGGAGGAACTTCACCAGCACATCTACAATGCCTGTTTATTAGAGAGGGAGAGGACAAGTTAGAAAAAGACTGGGTTTTATTCTGATCAAATGTAACTGGTGGATAGAAACTGAAGTCAGGTCAGAAGAAGCTGTTACAGAAAATGGGGACATTGTTTCAGGTTAACATTGTTTTAACCTTCCAGTAATACCTTACTGTGAAAATTAAGCTCAGCCACCCTAAAGGCCAGATGGGTTCTTCAAAGCATGTTCTGAAGCATAATGGAGACACAAATGCAAGGATATGACATTCGTATTTTAAAGAGACAGAAATATAAGACTGAAGGCAAAATTTTCAGCTGTAGGGACTTTTCATTCAGACTTGGAAACAGGTAAGATGATGAAAATGCTCATATCCAGACTCCAGCTGAAGATGAATGGACTTCCTTTTCTATCTTTTGTTCATGGGAAAAGCCTACTTTCCCAATTTCTTTTGTGTTATTACAAACCTCTTGCAAAATTATATCTGCTAATGACGTTTTAAGCAAAGATAGAATGCAGAATACAAGTTCTCATCATTAAAAAAAGAAAAACCAAAACTCAAACTCTCATCTATATTAAAAGCAAGCACTGATAGTGGAAGCTATTTTCAGTCCATTTTTTCAGTAGTCTTTACAAGTGGCAGTGACATTGAGGTATTCTCACTAATATTTTGACTAATCATGTTGTAGGCCTGAACTGAACTATTACAAAAACTAAATTCAAAGGGATCCTTTTTCACCTATGTAATTTGGTATCATATTAGGATTTCTACATGGAAATTGTGGAAGTGTAGCCTTTAGGCCTATTTTACCCTTTTTGATATTCATTTAAAGAAGCATTCATTTTTCTGTGCTTATTGGTGTTCCTAATTTTCTAGAATTGAATTTGAATTTTCTGGAAAGCGTTATTTTGAATTTAATTGTCTACAGTAAAGTAGACAAAATGAATTAGGAAAAAGAATCTGTACATAAAAAGAAAGAAAAAATAACTTATGTATTCCCTTAATTACATGCCTGGTTTGCTGAGACCTGGGTTAAAATCATTGAAGTTGGTGAGACTTTACTGGACCCCTGAGCACACACAGTGAAAAGTAGAGTTTAAGAGCCTTTTCAGGGAGCACTGTTACTGTGCAGTGGGTAGTTACAAGGTTTGGTGATGATTGTGTGTGCAAGTAAAGCAACTGGGAATAAAAATGTTCCCTTTCATGCCTGTGGCATTTCATGGTTCCTGTCTGGACTATCTGTCTCTGTTTTGTCTGTGAAATTGTTGAGACTAATAAGGAGTACTGTATTTTTCTGGCCTCAAAACCAGCATACTGGATTGTTTGTAGATACCTTGTATGCAGTTATACATAGAAAAGATCAAGAACTAAGCACTCACTTCACAGATAAAGTAAGCAGATTCTGTCCAAATATTCACCGTCTGCCAGGCCAGGAGAATTCTCACTTTCAACAAATTTGATCAAGTCCAACAAGCTGTGAACAACCTTCAGATAGATTTTGCAGTAGATAAAAAGATATTCATATGTGAAGCACTAAGTGAGATGAGGGCGTTTCTAGTAGCCTACATTGCTGCAAGTCACAGACATGATGACTTTAAGGAAAGATGCTGTTTCCCTTTAACTCATTTTTGTCCTCTCTTCAAATTGCATAGGAAAACAGCAATAGAAGAGAATTGAGGAAATATTCAGCAACATCAGTAGAAAATCTGGGCCCCAACATTGCTGCCCTTACATTGAGGAGGTGGTAAATGTAAATCTTGCTGTTGGTATTTAATTGCTATTTTAGCACAATAAAGAAAACTGTATATGTTCTGCATCTCATGCAGCATATTTGGTACAAGTAGGAATGTCTGGTAGCATTCAAAAAGACAGTAACAGATACCAGTTATGGTAATCTAAGACAGACCCAGACACGAGACAGTAGAATCATCTTCTTAAAGCAGTCTCTGGAGTTCAATTCCATTTGTGCGTTACCCAAATATTTCACTAAGACTTCTGGAACCTTTATATCTGGAAAGTGCTGTTAGCATGGGTTTGGCAAAATAAATAGATTTGATTCTTCTTCATGAACATGAAAAATGGCATGCTTGAGGTTATTTTTCATTTGGATTTGAGGTCAAAACAGAAGCCACACTGCATCTGTTCCATGATGGCTACTTTCTGGGTCGAAGTAGACACAATGCTGACTGCCTCAGCAACCCAGAACTGCAGTGCCAGACTGCTCTGAGTTAACAGCTCCTCACTGGAATGTTACTACCTAGAAAAATGGCACATGGGCAGACTGCCTTCATGCTCTGGCAGTACTTAGATCCTGAAATAGTTCACTGGGGACTGCTGTGGACAGTCAGGCACAACAGAACAGCCCTAAGGTTGAGTACAAATGGTCCAAGATGCATAATGTTGGAGTGCATTAATAATGGTATTACAGTCACAGTGGTTCTTCTTATCCTCAGATTCTGTGCTCATATCATGCTGTGTTTTGGATTTATGACTAGAATACTGTTTGGCTGCTGCTGAGCAGTTCTTGAATAGCACTGAAGTATTTTATTTTTTCTTTTTTTTTAATCTTTGTATTTGAAGAATTCATGTGAATCTTTGGGCATGCTCCTGTTTTTTATAATCAATCCATAACATATCACCAGAAATTAAACCAGTCAAAACTTTTTCCTGAAAAATCTACAATGCCTGTTTACATGGCATAAACAACCTAACAGAAGCCTTTTTAAACCAGGGATTTCACCAAGTTCATTGACTTGCACACACCTCTCCTTTGGAACACTTTTTTACTCAATGGGCCGAATTGTGCCTTAATAGGTTAGGCTTGGTTTTGGGGAATGGAAAGGAAGTACTACTTTGTGAGTTTTTCTCTGAGGACAAGCTGGGGAATAACATGAGCCAAGGAGCCACATGGTGAAGAGGCTTTCTGGGGAGCTTTCGAAGGGGTAGCCAGGAGCCCTGAATAATGCTGACTGTCACTGCTGTGTCAACTCTTCATGCTACAAATCAGGCATCTCTTTGCACTGCTCAGGCCTGTCTGTAGGGGAAAGAAGGGTATGCCTATAAATTAATTTCTATCTTTCCCCCTTTGGATGATCAGTGAGATAAGTGTTGAGAACACAAAGGCAAAATTTGCTATTGAAGCAGCAAACAGAGCTATTTAAACTCATTTGAAGATCCCATCATAAGTCTGCCTAAATACTTTAAAATAGGATTGGATTCAATCTGCAACTTTGGAAGCAAATGAGATTCAGGCAAAGTCATCACCATCAAAACCCAGATTCCTGCCTTTTTGTTTTCCCAGTAAAAACAGCCAATACAGTATTAAATTTATGCGTACACTTTGACACAAAGCAAGTGCATTCCAAATGCTCTTGCTGTAGTCTTATCTCAGCTGAGTTCTGTGGTGCATATGGCCCTCCACCAGAATGTCTCACAATCCTGTGCAATGTTTTATCCGTACAAAGAGATTAACAGAAAATATGCTTGTAGACCAACTTGGCAAAACAAACATATCTCCTGGTGGTATATAACATTGCCCAGCATTAGAGGACTGTGCATATTTCCTTGCTGACCACATCATAGGGTTTACCATCTACATCTGGCTTCTGTCAAACCTTGGAAAACAGGAGCCTAGAAGGTTGCCTATGACTGCAATAGGGACCATGAAAACCAGCTAAAGGGAAAGTTAAGACAATAACAGCAAGTCCCTTTCCATGCTTCAGCATGAGGCCACTACCTTGTAATCACCCCAGGGATGCAATTAGTTTTGCTAATGCTTTTAAGAATACAAGGGCCAGCAAGAACTCTCAGTTTGCTCAGTCCTGCCACTACTGGTATCACTTGGGCAGCAGTGGCACCTACTCACCTGCCTATCCTCCCTTGCAGAAGTTCTCTACATCTGAAAGGCTATCAGAGAAAAATGGTTGGGATTAACAGAAATTGCCTATCAACGCCTAATATTTCATCAGTATCAGTGATTTCTGATCAAACTGGAAACAAACTCGCTCCTCTTCAGGAAAGTTTAAAGAAAAGAGGCAAGCAGTTATAAGCTGAAGAGGGAAATCAACGGGTAATGTTTCAGTGAGCAGCTCTTTAGAGCTCTGCCTTTCACTAACACCTATAGTTATCAAGGTGTATTTTGCTACTGGAATGTCAGGTGTCATTGACACAACTTGAACCTGTGAATAGACTGAAGAGCTCTCCATGCATTTTGATTCCTTACACCTGATCTATTCTGCGGTGTTATTATTTCATGGATAATTTTCTTCTAGTTTTCTTAGAAAAATGCATGGAGCAAGTTAAACCCTGTGTAGCTCTGTAAAAGTGTATCATTTAATGTTTTATTTGAAATTGTATGAAAGGTATTTGCGAAGTATTAACATTTTTGGAGAATGCTTGTTTAATATACCTTATCCTGATGGAATAAAAAGCATATAGGAAAAAAGAGAGTTTCAGCACACTGAGTGGTACAAAGAGAACCTAATTTAACTGTTTTCTGGTGAGGAGAACTGTGCTGGGGAACAGAATGTAGCCTGTGATGAAGGTAACTCAAAAACGTTGGATGAAATGATTATAATGTGAGTTGGAGTGATTTCTGTCCTCTTCCTACAAGTCAAAGACATCTGAGTTCTTGATTATTACTTCATGGTTGGCAACAAGATGCAATTTAGCTATTCTTTAATTTTCTGTTTTCATTTTGCTATCCTAGAAGAAGCATCCTTGCAGTATTGCTACTCTATGCACAACAGACGTAACCAATGAACATTTCAGAAACGGAAGTACATAGCTGTAAATTAGCCCAAATATTGTATTATGCTAAGACAGATGCCAGCACATGTTTAATGACCTGGCATCTGCAAGAGGCTGTGACAGCATCCCAGCCCAAGCAGAATTAGTGTGAATACCTATAACGCTGTGGTGCAAATGTTGCGTATGAGGACCTTACACATTTGGAGAATATGCAGTAGTGCACAGTGTTGCCTATGAGCTCTGCTTAGTGTAGGAGCAATGGAAGTAAACATCCTCCAAAACTCAAATAATTTTCTGGTATCAAGCTTTTGTGTGAATGTAAAGTTTGGGTAAGATTTGCCAGAAGACCAGCAATGGTCTCAGACTCCTTTTCCTCAATCCTTCACAGCCTCATATTTTGCTCCAGAAAACTCTGCCTTTGGTGTCTTCATAGTGTGGTGTGTTCTTCATGGTGAAATATCCAATGCATCTTTGTTATCTCACTTCTACGTCTCCTGGCACTCTGATAACTGGCTTTCTCTCTAGTGTATTGTAGTGGCATTTAGACTAGGAGGTTAAACTTCCTTAGCAGGCTCCTCTACAGCCCCTTCTCCAGTTCTGAAAAAGTGCAGAAATGTATCGGGATGCTTGTAAGTGTTGCATCAAATCATGCAAACTGAAGAATTCCAGGTGACTCTGAAGGCACTGCTTCTCCTGATGAAGCAGATCTTTCCGACTCCTTTTGCATAGTTCAGGAGAAAGCCTGAAACCCAAAGACAGCTGGTACCTTCTGCTTGCCATTTAAACAATCCCTGCTCAGATCTATTGGAGTTGGTAGACCACACTTGCCAGTGACAAGATCAGATAACAATAAAAACAAAAAAAACAAAACATCCCACTGTGATGCTGAAACATTTCAGAGCCCTTTAAGGATCAAACACTTGAACCTCATTTTCTCTACTCTCCCCCAGGTCTGTCAGATGCAGAGAGTCTCCTATCTGGCATCTCCCTGTCTGAGCAAGAAGCAGGTTACAGGAAGTGGTGACCATTACTTCAGACTACGAGGATGCTTCTTTGTCCACTCCAGTTCTATTCTTACCCTTCTTTCCCTGAACTGGCAGTTTGTATTATATGTAAGCCAGGTTCTCAGAGAGCCATGGTGAAACAATACTAGACCAGCTGATTCTCAGCGAATTTCCAGCCCACAGCTGCCCCCAGTGTCTGTGTAAAAGGCTCCAGCTCCAGTCCAAGTCACCATCCTCTTCTACTTTACCTATTTTCCCAAGTGACAGATAGAGGTTTTTGGCTCTGGGTATATATAGCCAAGTAAATGCCATCTTTTAATGTCTTTCAAAGCATTCATGAGGAAGACCAATGAAATAATTCATTTGTATAATAAATGTAACACTTTTTAATGAAAAACTTGCAGGGCATACGAAAAAACCTGTTTTTAAATGAAATAACTCTGTTCTTTTAAATTCCCTTTCCTAGCCAAGGCGTAACAGGGGTTAGTGCACAGTATAGACTAATTGCCTACATAATTTCATTTTATGAAACAAAGCACTTTAAAAAAATTATAGGGTTATATAAAAGCATGTGAAACCACTAAGTCAGCTTTGTTTTCAGCCTTGTTCAACAGTGGCAGTGCTTTAGATGTGGTGTGAACTGTAATCATTTTC
This sequence comes from Rhagologus leucostigma, assembly GCA_013397725.1. Lineage (NCBI taxonomy): Eukaryota > Metazoa > Chordata > Aves > Passeriformes > Rhagologus > Rhagologus leucostigma. The sequence continues at coordinate 642,134 of VZTD01003686.1, forward strand.
TTGGGGAAAAAATATGTCATAACTTTGTGTTCTGGTACCTGCCTGCATGTCGATGATATATTTTCTTGTCCTTTTATAATGTTTGCTCTCAGGTTTTTTTTTGCCCCTCTTTCTTTGCAAGAGAAATTGTTTTGTCCTCCTAGCCCCTCTCAATAAGTGAAGTCCCTCCCCGTCCCTGGCTTGGTGTCTCTCATCCTTGAACCTGTGTTGAGCCAATCATTTTTCTGGCAGCAAAGAGATGAAGAGAGCTCCTTTGGCACTTCCCTCGGGTCATGAGCCAGAGCAGTCGAGGGAGCGCTGTGTGTATTGCTTCTCCAGGATCCTCTCTCAAATCCTTGGTGTCAGTAGTGTTAGGCTACAAGGCCAGCCCATAAAAGAAGTTTTACTACTGGCTGAGCAGCAATGTCTTTTTTTTTTTTCTTCCTGTTTTTCTGTCCCTCAAAATAAACAACAAGAAGGGAAAAAGTAGACAGCAGGAGGCAAAAATACAACGGGAGCTGCTGTTGCTGGTCTGTAACCTTACTTGGATTACTCTGTGTCAAAAATACATATCAGCCATTAAGGCTGAGTGGTGGCAGCTTTAATGTGATGAGACCCTGATGACTTCGGACCTCCTATAAAATGTACAAAACAGAAGTCTTGGTGGACATATAACCTCTTCATTGTTAAAAGAGAGCATTTCCACGGCAGGCAAGACACCAGGGTGCAAAGCAGATCACAAAGGCCTAGATTTAGCTTCAAGATCTTAGCTCTTACAATACTGCTCTCCAGATAATACAGAAATAGATTTATTACGTATATTTGCTCAACATGCTAGCGTGCTCTCCCTTAATTAAAAGCACAGCCAACGCCCTGATAGCATCATATTGCTGGGACAAAACAAAATGATATTATCCACTCCGGCTCTTATCCCAGCTGCTGGGTACATAAAGTAGATTAAGAGGGAAGGGGGAAGGGCAATTTTGAAAAATAGTGGTACAATAGCAAGCCTGTGATCTCACCTGATTGAATCTTATCAGCTCCTACCATCACTGTTGTGCTTTCCTTTTTCTTTCTTCCTCTCTCTCTTTTCTATAACACATACTAAACAAAGAAGAAAAAAATCTTGCTACAGCACTTATTGTTATCTTTTTACCTGTTCCAACATGGAAATTCAAAAGTTGTGATCTGAGAGGTAGCTAACACTGGAATTTAGAAGTCGCTCACAGTTATACCCAGTGTATGATCAAGGTAAAGAGCAAAACACAGAAAATCTGATCATCATAACACGTTGCACAGTGAGAGGCAGACCTCACATAATGTAAAATCAATCCACTTAAATCTCTTTGTAGCTTGAACTACTTCTGAGATGGGCAGCAAAGCTTTAGTGTGAGAAAGAGTGAGCTCTGCGTGTGAATGTGCATGTGCTGAATAACCCGCCTGCCTCGGGTGCCATGCTCAGAATGGCTAATTCTCTAATGCACGTGTATTTTACCTAAGCCCCTTTTTAAAAGTTTTGGGTTTCCATGTATATGATTAAAATTGTGGTTTGCAGTGCCAGAGCCAATTTCTTGTTCTGGAGGTGAGGCTGCAGCTTGCTGTGCTGCAAATGTCACCGGCGAGGCATTTGTTAGGGCTGCACTGCATGCCGGTTAATCTGTTTACTTATGCAATGGTGGAAATGTGACCTGGCTATTGTGGTGATTAACAGAGTCAAATATCCTCACATTAACTAGTGAGCTGGGCAATCAGGCTGGATTATTGTTACATTCAATTTAAATTACAGTGGCATGACAGGTCCTGAGGTATTTAGTAACGGATTTCACAGCACAGATATGCTTCATGTGTAATGAATAAACTCTGGAGAGCAACAAAAGGAAAAAAAATAAAATAAAAAGGTATTTTATGATCATTGTGAAAAATTTATGGAGTGTAGCTGGCATGAAATTCTATAAAATGAACTGGCTCCAACCAGTCCAACAACAAAGCACGCACTTTTCTTCCTGCTGCTTATGAATTATTATTACTGAGTCCTCCTATGTTTACTCATTAGCATTGAGCCCTTTGCAAAACTGTGATTCAAAATTGAATTCCTCTTAATTGAAAATACCCCCAGTATGCTGGGAGAAAAAATGAAGGGGAAAAATGGCAGCAGCACCACAATAGGCCAGTTAGCTCTGTGATAGTCAGAGGGGGTGGCTGCTCTGAACTTGAATGTTATTCAGGATTCACAGCCGGACTATACGAAGGAAAGAGCAGGTTGCATTCAAGTTGTTCTGCACACTGACATACATATAATTTAAATATTTAGCCACTGGTGTGCTGCTGCAGTGCGCTAGCCCACTAGCACCAGAGTGCATTAATCCTGTTCTCCGTGCGACTTGCTGACTTTGACCTGTTTCATGCTCTGTGACTGAATAACACATAGCACTTTGCTTGGGGAAAAAAAAACCCTAAACAAAACACACTATGATCTCAACACACATCGGTTTCAATTAACTTTTAACCATTTGATTGCACTAATTCTAGGCTGTTAGTTAGCTATTGCAGAGCTGGCTGTATTGATTTTGAGCAGAATAAACTGAAGCACGAAACAAAGACTGAATTTTCATGAAATAATCTTCCTTCTTTCCATTTCTTTCATCACTTGTTTGCAAATATTTTTTGCAGAAGCTGTTTTGATACTCAAAAAAGTTCTGATGAGAAATAAAATACTTTAGGTTTTCAGCCAGTATTATCTAGCGTTTCTTGAAGTTTAAGAGAATGATGCTACAGCACGGAACTGTTGAAAAATATCTTATATTAAAAAGTACAGAAAGCTGCAAATAAGAAACGTCAGTGGTGAAAAGATTGTGGTTGGTGAGGTGTTCAGGTGCTGCTTGGTGGATCTTGACAGGGAAGAACTAATGGAGCCTCACATGGAAACCCTGACTTTGTGATCTTGCATGTACCAATCATTTAAATGTAATATCAGAGAACTGAGAGTACAATGAAGCTTCCTTCATTTAATTGCAGTCTGATGTAAAGCCTTTAAAATCAGGGACCGTTCTACAAAAGAGAATGAGAGAAGAGTGTGACGTCTGTGCTGTGGCTTATGAAGGAAGCTCATCCTGCTACAAGCATGCAGTGGCAAGAGAAAAATAACAGATTTTATGCTCCAACCTTTAACCTCAAGATGCTGAGTTCAGTTCCACTTTGGTCAGAATCACTAAGAGGCCTTCAAATCCAGCCCTTTTTGACCATCACTGTGAGCTCACCTTTGCATCTCCTGGGCACTTTTCCGTTGCAGGGCGTCATTGTTGGAGACCCTGTTCAGGTGTGAGAATTAAAGAAGAGAACCATGAGGGGAACATATGTGCACTCAAGTTGGTCTACGCTGGATGGTGATTAAGAAAAAGTTATTCCTATCACTAAACTTGTAAGAACTTCTGCATTTGGCATCTAGTAATCCCTTATTCTGCAGTATATTTTAAAGTATTAGTGATAAACATTTTCAAGGAGAATACTCTGAACTCTGGAATGTGTAATTACTGGTCATGTAGTCCAGCAATTTCTGCAGTGCTCTGAGTTCCCACTAAACTGCAGAGGAACCGCAAGTACTACAAACATCTCTTGTGTTGCAATCTGCCTTGTGCATCCCTTTTGTAAAATGCAGCTTTCTCCACCGTCTATGGAATATCAATGTGGAAATCAAGAGAAGATTCCTTCTCTAAAATCCTCAGTTCTGCCAGACATGCTCTTTAGCTACAGTCGTATGCATCTCCCCATCTGGCAAGGTGCAGCTGTTGAGCTTTCTGCTACTGAGTCCTGTATAAAACTCAACACCTGTCAAAGGGTTTTCATACAGAGAAAGGTGTATTTTTACAGTATTTTTTCAGAAGAAGTCAGCATGCTGTGGGTCACTGAAATTTTACACTTCATCAACCTTAGTGTTGTAGTTACAGCCGTAAAATATTGCCCTCCCATTAGAATTTCCAGGCAATGGCATTTTGCTAAAAGATACTAATTTGCTGCCCACTCCTCTCAAACCAGTTTGGCACAGCACACTGATGAGTCTGAGGAGTTAAGTCTGGCATTCAGCTCAGCTGTTTTTGCAGAGAGTGATGAGAATGGGCCATTTTGCCACTTCGCCCTTCAGCAGTCCCCATTGCTGGAGACTTTTAGCATCTTTCCTCCCTCTAACTGTCACATGAGATAAAGTGGGAGGATACAGGATGATATGATTCTCCTACCAATCAATAGCCTCAAAAGTATGCGCAAGAGTCATCTGACCAGAGAGTCACTGCTGTGTAGGAGGCACAGATAGAGTGCCAAATAGCAGATGCTTATTGAAGATTCTAATGATTTTAGCTGGAGAATGGATCCCCAGGTCCCTTAATTCTGCAGACTCTTCTTTTAGAAAATAGCAATAAATAAATCTTATGCTTTCCCTCTGTTCAAACTTATCTTTAGGGCTTTTCTCTCTCCCCATGACATAAAATGATATGGTTCCACTATGCAAAACAAGAACATTATGCATTATCTGCCCTCCTGTGTCCAGGACATACTCACTCAACCCAGAACTATCCTGTCACATCAGTAAAGTTAGTAACCTCAGGTGACCAAAGCATTAATGCTTTATCTGTCTGAGCAGGCTGTGTATCGCATCTACTGCTTGTAGAAGACAATATAAAGTGGTTTGCGTAAGAAGCAGGAAACCTGTGAGAAAGATATACTAATAGAGTAATCTAAATTATGCACAGAACATGCATGGCACAGAAATATATTTGTGATCCCTATTTTAAGTGACCTCTCTGCAGTAAATAGCAGCAATCTTCCAAAAGAGACACACAAAGAACCCACAGCAGTCCCCTCATTTAGATCCCAGTGACTCACTTGGTTAACTGAGATAGTTGCTGAGATTGCATAAAGATAGATGGTTAAAGAAAATTATGGAAGTAAATTTTCAATGAAAACATAACCTTTTCCATCTTGCTATAAATTCTTTCTAGAGCATAAATCAGTATCAGTTACATGCATTAAAACAGCAGCTCCCCAATTGGGAACACAATGCCCTCCCCCTTGCACATTTTAAAGGACATGGCACTATGTAGAGAGAGCAATAATTTCCTGAAGATTCATGAGCAAGGTAATTTGACATACCTGGTGCTGCCCAAGCCCAAGTTTAAGTTACTATAAATAAAAAGGAAAGAGTTTGTCTAGGCTGCTGTGTGTGTGGTGCCGAGGCATTCGGAAGAGTCAGTTGCTGTGGGCATCCAGTTCATATGCTCTAAAGCATCACATTTCACTGGGATGCTTGACAACAGAAAAGTTTGCAAATGTTTTTCAGTATTTGGAAAGAGCCTGGAGCCACTGCAAACATTTGAGAAGGTGACAGTAATGTCTTTAAAGGGCTTCTTGTCTTAGCAAGGGTATTTCTTATCATTTATATAGTAAAACCATTCTTTGGATGTCAGCAGAATGGACTGACTGTTGGCTGAAGACTGACTTTGAGGGCTGCTTTGGTTTGGATTAGATCCAATCTAGTCCATGGGAGGAGGAGTGGGGGTGGGGGAGGGGAAATTGCTCCAGGTTGCTTAATTAATCCGGATGCTTTGCTCATTATACCTTGAACTTCCTCAGAGGACAGCAACAAACTAGCTTGCTCAGAGTAAAATGAGTATAACATCAACAAAAAGCAAAAGGGGGGTGTGGGGTGGAATTATTTAGAGTGGTGAGCCTGTATCCGAACAAACAAAAATGTAAGGCAGAATCTTCTTAAGCGTGTGTGAAATGTGAAAAGTAGACACACAAGGGTGTGCAAACATCTGCACACGTATCTGTGTAGCGATATACATTACAACCCTGCCTAAATGCGGTGAAGGATGAAGCAGAACCCTTTGTTGACACTTTTTGCCCTCAGAATCAGTCAGAGGAAGTAATGCTCAGACAATTCCAAAGGTACAGGCTCTGCACCTGCATCCCAAGTGGCTATGCAAATTCTCCTACTACAAAAGAATGGGGCTGCTGGACAGACAAATTTAACCTTCTTTCTACTTCCCTGAGAGGGTGAGTCTCCTGTGGGAAGCCTGCTTTCAACCAGCCAGAGATGCCACAGAAGATTGGAACTGGCAGACACAAAGTCTCCAAGGTCAGCAAAGATGTAGGTGATCCACTCTTCAGGGACAGAAGGTTTATTTAGGCATGGTGAGTGATTTTGTCTTAAAAAAACCCCCAAACCACGTGAGTGGATGGAGATGACAGCTACAAAAAGAAAATTCGTGGAATTTGCATGCATCTACAAGGTTAATTCCTGTGTTAAAGTAATTCCCATGTATTAAATCATTTGGCCGTCAACAAACAAAGTCCAGAACTCTTTTCTCTGACTTACTGCATTAGTGAAAGGACATTTCTGGACATCAGTCTAGCCTGAACCGCAACTTTCCAAGAGTCTGATGTCAAATGTAGACAGATAATAGGGAATACCCATACCTGGACCAGCAAGTCCAGATTAGGTAAAGCAGATTATGAAGCACAATGCCTCTAGTGCTGCCTGGGTCTTCCCATCTATTTGTTTGTGCTAGACTAGCAGTGGCAAGAGATGGCAATCTAACATCAGAATAGCCTGGGGGAAAGAAAGGAAGATAACACTCTAGTGTATATATCTAACTTCAAAATAAATTTAACAGAGAAATTTTCCTCAAAGAAGGAGAAAAATTAGCCTGTTACCTCACTTTGCACTTTTACATGGAAAATGCATACCTAGAGGACTATTCAAAACAACACAGCTTCAGACTACACTGTTTCCCTCATGGTGATTCACAACGGGAAGTTGTGGGTGTCCCCTCAGAAGCTATAAAATGTGTCTTTAAGGATCAAAAATATCAGTGGATTTAGGTGGATTTGAATTCTCTTAGTTCTTGTCATTCTTCTCTGTTGATTGCTGCCAAAGAACTAATGAATATGAGTGGAAAATACAGCATGGGGCACACAAAGATGGATCAAATACAACCTTCTCTGTTGCAGCATCCTCCTCAAGACGCGTGCAGCACATCTTGCACTTACATGGAAGAATTAAAATAATTAGCTTGATGAGATTTCTTGGCCAACAAGTGAGGACAACCAGAGGATTCTGTGTGTCTGACGCCTTCCAGCCATTTCCTTCTCTGGGGGTGTAAGGGTTTCAGATAGGCAGATGTCAACCACCAGCACATCACCATAAAAGAGACAGTGTCCCTTTTACATAGACTGGATGATCACTTAAGGATCCTGTTTATTTACTGTACATCTGGTACTTTTCCTCTCTCAGTTCCTTTTTGCTAGCTTGTTTTTCATATTCCACTTTTCCTCAGGAGCACAGTACTAGCAACGAATTAGTATAATATATTAGTGTAATACCGTTGGTTTCATCACTGGGGCCATATTCTGCCCATTTTGTCTGTGAATTTTCCCTTGAAGCCTTCACCAAAACCTTCTCACTGTTATCTTTCTTGAACAACAAAGCCACTGAAAAGCATCACACCTGGAGCAGTAGGAAACTACCAAGTCATGATCATTCCTCTTCAAGGTTGGCAATTAGTGTCAGTCTACCTAAAATTTGTGAATAAGGTTCTCTGAAAATATTTGTGTAACTGTGACTTCAGTAGGATCAATTTTGATCATACACTGGTGTAAATCCATTGACTTGAGTGGAGTTGGTCCTGATTTACAATGAGGAAAGCCAAGACAAGCATACCTTTCTTTGTTTTATTTTGTTTCTTACCATTTTTCCCCCGCTGTAAACATTGATCTAACCAAGAGTGTGGAACCATGAATTTCCCTCTATCTGCCCCAGGCTTAGATGATTTTACTATTTTCACAACAAAGTATCTTTTAAAATTATGAATAATGTCTCTTCATGCAGTAACGCACCTTTCCTTTTCACTATGAGTAGCAAATAATTTGATACAAACCCACACAGTGGGTTGGTAGTGAGGGACTCCATCCCCCTCCTCCCCAGCTGCCGAACCAACCTTGCGGTCCAGGTACACTTGAAGTACCTCTTCATTAACAAAGGTCACACACAGATGGCTGCTGGGGGACACATCCTGCTCAGATGCCTAAGTGCAACAAAAAAACAGGGACAGTTCTTTGTGCTGTGGATCAGCCTTAGTGTGGAGGTTTACAGCACAGAACTTCCTGTCTAAAACTCTTTTGAGAAAGCACCCTGCATACGGAATCAGGGGCTTTTAATACACTTAGAAATGGAGAGAAGAAAGGTATGCTGTTGGGATCTATAAAACTTACATATCAATATAGAATCTCCTTTTGCTGTCTTTCAGTCTTCCACTTACAGCACTGATTTTTTTTTTACACGCATACTCAAACCTTTAGTCTGCAGTATTGTTTTTATATTTACATATTGCTATAGTGAATTTCATCATAGTATCTGATGTTGCTGAAGACAAATTTTCTTCTTCCCCGAAAGCCTGGGATACTTAATTTTCTCTAACCTTAATTAAAATAAATATTTTTCTACCCTTAGTTTTTTTCATCTCTCCTTCATCCCTTGCTTCTTTTACCTGCACTATGAGAGTGCCATCACTGCAGCCCTAATGTGAGAGCTTGGTGAGAATTCTGAAACAGTTTTGAGATGAGTGAAAATGAATTTGTCCAGCCTCAGTTCCAGTGTTAATAAAACGTATTAAATGAGCAGTTGCCTTTTGCTGTTAATAGATGAATGATCACCTTAGGAAACTCCTCTTCTATAAACAGAGAAGAACATGTTCCCTGAGGTTGCTTTGCCATTTTTAAAAAGTGATATTTAACATAGCTACAAGGAATTTGGTGTTTAAAAGAACTGATTAGCACAGTTGTTGTCCATCACAGTATGCCATGCTCCCAGTGTTAAAACATTAGCCAAGTGCTATCCTATAACCATTAAACTACCTTCAGTTTCAATCAGTTTTCTAACACAGCCTGATTAAGAAAGTTCTGTTTACCCAAATGGGATAAGGTGACTGACCAGATGTTCTGATTTTAAAAGATCTGTTGGTGTCCCAGTGATTTCCGCTGGGACATTGAATTGTCCCAGATTTTCCTGCTGAGAGCTTGAGCAGCACAAAAGTTGCTTGCAAGGTAAAGCCCCTTTAGCCACTAAGGAGTTTGGAAAGAAGGATTAAAGGAGGATCCCCCTCCGAGTGTTGAAGGTTCATCCAATATGGTTCATATTATACATGAGCTATTATAAATAAGTGTGATGGTGTCCTTTGTTGGAGAAAAGCTACAGAAAAAAAAAAAGAAAAGCTGAAAACCCCCCTACTCTGCAGACTAGAGCAACTTAAGGAGAACAGGCTGCTCTTCCCTGATGTAGATCTATTGCCCACACTACATGCAGAATGCTGTGGAATTCCTAATATACTTTCCTTGGTGGTGGTTTCTGTGTCTGTGTGTGTATAAGGGGCAAGGGAGGAGGGCAAGGGGGAAGGAAAAAGAGAGACAGGGAGAAAAAGAAAGAGAGAGGAAATCCTCTTTGTCCTGTGAAGTGCATCACACAGACCTCCTGTGTTGTAATGTAAAACCGCCGGGGTGGCTAGAATGACCATATGCTGTGAATGTGAGTGCTGTGCCTGTTTAAATGTAAATTCACTCTGTATCAGAATAAAAGAATATCTGTTTAATATGGAATGAAGGCAGTTTGGCAGGATATGCACTACTTCAGGTAAGCCAGGATAAACAGTAACATTGATTAAAAGGAGCCCCCTATTCTGCACCTGTCATGTTCACCTCCTTTGCCACAAAGGCCTCACTGGTTTATTTACCTGTAGAGCTGTTATAATATTTTGCTTTCTAAAGAGATTTGGAAGCCACCTGCCGTACCTTGGGCATTTCTTTAACAACAAAGCACTTCAGGCTCAAGTGCAAGAGCCCATTGTTTTTCTCCACAACATGGAAAAGAAGATGAATCCAGAAGCACAGGATCCAAACAGAAATTATTATTGATTTAATCACATAATCAGCAGCAAACACTTCAGGCTAAGATAGCAAATCCATAACAGCCTGCCCACATAACCACCCTTACAAATTTACCAGCAAACCACTGCGCACACTTAGCAAACAAGAAGAGCAAGGGTCACCTTCACTTGGCGGCAAAATATTGACATTCCTAAAGCTTAAATATGTTTTGAGTTAAGTGTTATCAATCAGTGATAAGAGTTGAATGTCTGTTAAACATAACTACATTGGCAGAAGGATTATAGAATGCTTTCTTGCCATAATCTAGAAGCATCTTTCAGACAAAACTCTGCTTGAAATCAATTGTGCACAAGGAGCTGCCTGCTGAGACCCATTCAGTGACATACAAAGGAAGAGAGAGTCTCCCTGTGATCTTTAACCATAACCGGTTATCTAATGAGACCAGGGCTTTAATTTCTTTTCACATCAAACATAGAATCAATGCTCTGGATTCAACAATGTGTGTAAACAGGCCGTGAAGCCATCTCTTCAGATGGCAGCCAATTCAGCCTTCCAAGACCCCTGGCATATTTATTTCAGTGAATCCCCCTTTAGTTCCAGGTAACTGCTTCTATCGTGTCGCTGCTGGCGCCCTCAGCACGGATGGCAAGACGAGCTCGCTCTTGTCAGACACCTTCCACTGGCAGTGTAAAACCTGGGCAGCTGACTCTTGTAGAAACACTGCAAAAAGTATTTTCAGGCTTCTTCTCTAATCAGTTTAGCTAACTTGTCTCAATTTTAACAATTACTACAAGCAAAGGGTGTTACAGTTCGTGTCCCCTTCATATCTTGCCATAAAATGGCAGGATGCTGCTTTCACTCAGACAAATACAAAACTGTAGTAACATCACTGCAGTTTACTTTAGAATTACACTGGCATAACAGGTGACAACCTGGTGCAAATGTTTAGAGCAAATATCGGCTGGGAAAGCCTAGTGACATTCCAGAGAGGATTAAAATGTGGTTCAGCAAACTGATTCATTCAGCCCTTGTCCTGCTCTGGGATATTTACAAAATGGGCTTTTTGTTTGAAAAGAGGGCATTTTAAAGCACCAGTGTTTATTCTTAAAGATTTTGAAATTTTATTGTGCACGTAGCAGGACATACAGTATGAAGACAACATTTCTGGCAGCCTGATCTAAACACAGAAAAGGATTTTCCTAAATTTTATGCTGCTGCTAGTCTTTGACTTTACTGAGAAGAGTGGATGGCCCTGTTGTGTGGCTCTGGTGAGCAGAGCTCCACTACACTATCCCCTTTACTGTGTTAGGCTATGCCATCTTGCTGCCCATAGGCCGTGCCTGCCCTCTTACCCAGGCCTGCTGCTGCACAAGGTGTTGACATCCCTATGCTTTATTGTTGCTGGCTTAAAGCACTCCTACCACAGAAACTAAGAGAGCATGAGCTTCAGCCATCAGTGATCCACTTGAATTCAAACTGGTTCATCTATTACTCAGGCAGCTGCAGCCACCACTTAGGACCACATAAAAGCTCACCTGCCTTTGCATTTTCATGTAATAAATTTCCAGTAACACATGATAATCACATGATAATCACACCTAAAAAAAAAAAAAAGTAGCAAAACATTTGATTGAATACCTCGGAGTGTGCCTTGGAAAGCAGAAACTAGAAGTATCTATACATAACAAAAGTATATTGGAAATGAATCATGCTTTCCAGATAGACTGCTGATATATCAAGCCGCTTTGAACCTCTCAGGGCTTTGATTGCTGAAACAGATTTGAGAGCTCAGATTTTTTTAGCTGGAAAGCAGCACTCCGTGGGCAGACATTAAAGGAGGAGTAAAATCAGCATTTCTCCTCCCCTCACTTTCCCTCCGGACCCACAGCTTTGCTCCCCAGTCAAAGCTGCTTTGATAAGATCAGTGCTCCAGAACAAGCTAGGAGAAGGAGCCCAGCTGTTTTAACTGAACTGTTTTAACCAAAGAGGAGTCGAGAAGCTGCAAAAGCAGTGTTGTCCACCTTTGTTGTGAATGGTGGTATGAACTGAGAGGTTGATGCTACTAGACCTGGATCCCGGTGGGGAGGCACCTCAGAGGCAGTGAGGTAAAGGAGGTAGTCAAGTGGAGGATTTATGAGACTGGGAGGAGTCTATGTGATTGAAAGTGGTCCAAAAGACTAAGCTCAGAGGCAATTCAGACCCTTGCCCCTTTTGTTAGTGCAGCTTCTGCCACCACGGTGGTGAGCAGGCTCTTTCACAGTATGATTGCATAAAATGATCAACATCAGTTTAAACAATGTGGTGGAGAAATCTGAACAGACCACTAAAAAAGACACAAAAGACAAAACAAAATCCAGACCTCTCTGCATTTATCAAATGTCTGAGAATGGCTGTGGTGACACATCTAAAACGCAGGAGTAATTTTAGATGGCTTGTAACAACAAAAACCCAACACATACCAAACAACCCCACCCCCCAAAAAAACCTAGCAGCAAGTTTTTATCTTAAGTTCTCTTACTGGAAGGATGTGGGGCTGGGAGGGGAAGGAAAGACAGATTTCTAATATGCTGCTCTGCTACACTTGTATCAAGCTACTCACAAATACATTTCAGATTCCTCCCCTCACTGATTTTTTTCAAAATTTAACTGGACAAGGCTCTAAACAACATAATCTTACTTTGAATTTACATCTGTTTTGGGCAGGAGATTGGACTAGAGATATTCTAGAGTTCCCTCTTAATTTCAATTTTTTGATCCTATGATGTTTCCTCACAAAATGTTGACTCAAAAAGGACAACTCTGCCTTCTGTAGGGATGATGCAGTGTCAGATACAGGGAAACAGAGATGCATTTTGTTGCAGATCTTTAAGGACATCATGCAGAAAAATGTTTACTAATGTGCTGAGCTCTCAGTGCATCAATGAAGGAACAGCAGTAACCATGTAGCTCAGATGGTCTCACTGTACTTTGGTGAATTTGTGCCCAAATGCATACATATTAGGGAGATGCAGAATGAGGGCATTGCTATTATCATGTGACCTTAGGAGAAGCTTCATGGTGCCAGAAAAATGGAAGAAGAAGTGAGTAAGAGAGGGGAGAAAAAGAAGAATCAAGATCTAGAAAAAATGTAAGAGTAGAACAACAGGTTCTTTTCTCTGGACTTACAGTTCCAGAACAATCACAAATTATGTTGGAAAACCTAAAGATGTCCAGGTGAACATCTTCAGGACATACTTTAGCAAAGAAGCAAAACCGTCTTCTGTGTACCTTTGAAATATGTTCCAGTAGGTGTTTGCAGTAAGACTGTGGGAAGGAAGCAATACAAGATATTGATACCAGGTTATAGAAATAACACTGGATATTATAACAGAGCATTTTTCTATATATTCATTTCATTAAAAAAATCTTTTCTATTGATTCTCTAATTAACACTAACAACCATAAAGACAATTGCAAACAAATATAGACATAAATCAAATAGATACTGTATAAACAACTGAACTTAATTTAGCTGGCCCATAGAAATCATTATGCAAGAATACCTGACATGGCACATACCCAAGTAATGGAGAATCTGAAAGATAACTATTGGAAGAGAATAATGAATCTAAAAAAGAAATTTTAATCCAAACACAAATACGTCAAATACCTGTAAACTGACATAATATGATGAAAGCCAAGCTTGATTATTTAATGTAGAGCTCTAAACCCATACTTAGACATATTAATAAGAGTTTTATTTTACAGATGTGTTAATCATTTATAACCCCCTTGATAAGGGAGGATCAAGCCTTAACCACACAAATACAGCACTAAAAATAACACTACATACTCAAATAAATCTCTCCATGGGATAAATTAACATATTTATTGAAAAGTGTACATAGAATGATATCAGCTATCTGTCTTCCACTGGTGATTATTTCTATGGTTTAAAAAAAAAAGTCCTGTATCTGATTTCCAGTGTTTAGACATGTTATGTGAGAAATGCTTCTGAAGAAATCAACATTAAGATTTCCTCTCAGAGTGAGGAGATCTAGGCTCTGTTTTCCCTCAGCTGCAACAGATGGATGAAAATACTTGTAAATAGAATAATAATTTGAACTTAATATTTTGAAGAAATTTGCTTTTACATTGCTGGTAAAAATCAGTGTTCATTTATTCATGGAATAATCTGGCAGTGCATTTCATTTAGGCTTCTTACCATTAAGACTATATTCATATAATATATCATTAAATTGTATGCTTTATTTTTACTTAACCTTTTTTTTTGCCATTATTCTAGCTTTCTTAAATATTGTATTATTTATGCAGAGAGAATACACATCGGTAAAAACCGAAGAACACCAAATGGCATGTTCTAATGTCAAGTCAGTTGTAATGGTAAAGCTTATAAGACATCAGGAAAAATTGTCATATTTTTGAGATCAGTTCAGTTTTAGATGCTCCAGATTTTGCACATCTGAGAGTATATTAATAATGTTGCCTAATTTCCTGAATTTCTCAGACTTTACCATTTTCTACTAAAAAAATGGCACTCTGGACTGAGCCTGTTCAGGGAGCCTTTTTTTACAGTTTGCCCAACTTCTTTCTGAAAATGGCTTTTAATATCTGTTTCAGTTTTCACTGCTGTAAATTGAGGGGTTCATTATACTTACCTGTTTTTCAAGGGATAGTGGAAGAACTTGAAATAGAAAAAATACCGTGCACGTGAGCTGTACTTCTGCAAACTAATGCACTTTTTATTGGATGATTTGCTCAAATGTGCAGAGTTTTGAAATGGGAATCATGAGTAGTGAACTGTGGCTCTAGTGGGCATTATGAGAATAGAATACAAAATAAATATTAGAAATTCCTTCATCATGGTCAGCAGTCCAAGGTGTTTTGGGGCAATGGAAGTTTCCTAGGCTCTGCCTATCAAGCAGCATAACAGCAAGCAGAAAGGCTGGCAAAACATGTGAGCTGCTACATTATTGTTGCCTCTCTTAAATGTGCCGGCACATAACTACAGGTTTAAACCTATTGCCTGTCATGCATATACTATTTTAATGCAAAATATGCCAGCAAAATACATGCAAACAAATGTATGAAATAAAAGCAATTATAAGTTAGCAAATACTTGTATACTAACCTGTAAATAAAGATTTACAATAAAAAGAAAAAAAAAGAACCAAAGGTTTTTCTAAGTATCTTAAAAGTGCTAAAAGAGCCCTATGTATTTCTTATCTACTTGACTCAATTGTTTGCATCTCCACAGGCCCCCCCTGTGATTAATCAACATAAAACCATTGTACAAATAGATATGTTTTGCTCCCTAATGCATACAGCAAATGGATGAGATTTTCATTTAAATAGATTTGTCTACAAATCAATCCATGCTTAGGAATGGGTTAGAGAAGGACGTCTTTTGTCTTACACTTCGCAAAATTTTTTAAAAAGGGTCTCCAAAAACTTTCAGATTTGGTCATTTTCTGACTCAGGATATGATATCTTTGGAAAATGTAGAAAGACGTGAAGAAGTTGATCCCACAGTATGGAAAGAGGCTGTAAAACCATCACCAGGACATATGAAGCTTCCTGTCTGTGACAAACTGGGACAAACTGGAATTTTTCTCAACTTCAAAATTAATATCCTTTTTCTACTTCCCATGGTGCATGCTTAGTTCTCTGTAGATTTCTTAGAGTTGCTGATTTTGATCCATCCTTCCCTAGCAATATACTAAAATGAATCAAATTACACCCAACATTACAAAGGTCACATAAAACTATCACAAGAAATAACATTTGTTGTTAACTATTCAAGCTACTTTTAAGTGATAATCCAGAGAATAAAGCAACAACTTTTTTCAAAATAATCAGGAAATACTGGAGCACTTCTGGTAACATTATGGTTCTACTTGAAGATGCCAGCAAATATCCCACTTAGTGTTTTCCCCAGGCCTCTTAAAACTCCACATTTTCAGACTTCTTAGGGAAAGGAAAAAAAACTCTAACTCATAAACAAAACCCTAAACCTAGTATTTGCCATTTTGTAATGGCTAGGGTTTTTTATTTTAAATTTTATTTGCATGCCTAAAGTTGAAAAAGTAGGCTAAAAACTGTTCCCCTGACATTCTGCTGCTGTGTAATAGGCCTTGGTTAAGTTACACTACTATTTAAAATAAATAAGCATAAAGAAAACTGCAAGTCAACAGTCAAAATGTTAGTAAGAGAGGATCAAAAAAATCAATTTATAATATAAAGGTTCAGTATGTACTATAATTCCTTAAAATGTAAAATAGGACTAGGAAAATGAAAAGCTATTGCAGGTTAGCACGGAAGGGTCAGAATTTGATTTTTGATCTGTATTATGCCCGTGGATTTTAGTAAAGTCCATTAAAATTTATTAAAAGTGACCTGTAGCATTTTCTTTTAAAAGGCTGATGAGATCTCTGGGACTCAAAGATACTATCATTATCAGTGGTCCTACTGACTTTTTACAACAACCTTTGACAGTACATAAATAAAGAGAAATGAATACAATTATCTCTGCTTCAGATTTGCAAAGCAAGTAGAAGTAGTTCATGCTGGTGAATCTATTTATAGCGAATAGTTTGATTAATTCAGCCTTCCAGCTTGCTGATAGATTGCTCTCAGATGGGCTTGTATAAAAAATATATATATATATATACAAAAGTATTTCTTCTTCAAAATTGTTTAACAAAAAATGTTAACTTATGGTCCCACCTATGGCTGGTTTGTGAGCCATGTGTATCAGCTCTGTCTTGGATACTGCTTGCCACTGGCTACTTTTGGATGTAATATGGGATTAGTCACATGCATTTCCTCCCAAGTTTACAGTCTTTACTCACGTTCTCCTCAGATTTTTCACGCTCAGGAGAAATTCTTTGAATAAATAATTGTTTGTACAAGTGTTCATGCAGAACAAAATTAAAGAGATCATGAATATTGATAGCAACAAATCTGTTTATTTTATTCCAACAATTGCCTGCAGTTTTTGTTTTGCTTCACAATATTCATTCAGCTGCAGTAGACAGGAATATGGCACATTCATTTTGTTGGCAAGACTGCGAGAATTGAGGGAAAGAAGCTTATCTGTCTCTAAAACATTTTAGGACCTTCAGCTAATTTAAAGCTCAATCCAGGAGGTACAGAATTCTTCCTGTGGAATGCTGAGAAGAACACTGTCACTGGTTTTTATTTGGGTCTATGGGTAGTCAGTACCTTCCAGGAGATGCTTCATGGCAATTTGTTTTCTATTAACATTTACAAACAATCCGAGATTGCAATGTTGTCAGAATATGAATGGCTTGTAAATACTTGTTGAAAGATGTATTCTAACATGGAGGTTTCCAGGCCCATGGAAATAATGGCTTCTTGGCAAAATTCAGGATTAGACCATGGCACCACTCATTTTCAGCTGAGGTTTACAAACATGGATACAGAGAATACATCCTTCACAAAGTGGATGAGAAAATCCTTTCAAACTTTATTACACAAACAACACTTTTGGACCCAGGAGACAAAGATTTGCATAAGAACTCCTCTCAAAATTAAAGGGATTTGATTATGAGGTGGGAATTGTTCTCCAGTCTCGATTTCCCTAATATCAATGTTTCCTATGATGGCTTAATATATTTGAGACAAGCCTATCACAGGTCTGTTTAAGATAAGGAAAGAAAAAAGTGATCTACGCACATGAGACATCTCATTGCTGAGAGACATAGATGGAAACAAAATATTATCATGGAAACTGCTAGATGGTGTATATAAAGGTAAGCCTGTTTCTAATATTTTTGCATTAATACAGCACATTCTTCTTCAGATATACCTATTTAACTAATTTAATTTCATTTGTAAAAATGTAGCTCTCTAAAATTGTCAGTGATATGATAAAACTAATTAAGACATGCATGGTGTTAACAGTTTCATTAGAGGAGATAATATTGCACAAGAAAAATAAGAAATCATTATGATGAATGCCTCAACATTACACTACATGTTAATGAAGTGTAAATGATCTAATTATTTTTGAAAGAATACAGATTCGATTAAACTGTCGGAATTAAATTGGAAAGGACAGCCTATTGTACTTTTTATGTACAGACAAGTTAGCGTTAATTAGGCACAATCTACAGGAACAAATGAGGCACAACCCTCGGTGAACAATCATGTATCCGTTGCTCAAGGCAGGTTTCATAAAGAAATATATTAGGGAAAAAATTGTAAGTCAATTAAATACAGTGCTTTAGCAGTGGGAGGGAAAATGAGGAAAATCTCTGTTCCCTCCCCCTATATTTTGAGTGTTTATAATGCAATCACTCTGCCTGTTCTGCTCCATCACTAATTTCATAAATACTAATTTTGCTGATGAGACATTTTGATTGGTTTGCCATCTAGTTTCCACAAATGACTTTCTGGAGGCAGCATGGATTTTGGATGGAATTCTTTTTCTTTGGGCTCTGTTCTTTGCTCTCACCTAAGGTAAGATAAGAATAAAATGAAACTAGTAGGCCTTGCAAGGCGAGGAAGAAAATATTACTAAACCACTGTTTGACTTCACCTGGATGTTCCTGAGGGACTGATAGTTATCATGTGAAATTTAGTCTAAATCAAATCTAATTTTAGTTTCTTTATGCTACTTGTCATATTCTCCCTGTTTCAAGAGCCCTCTAAAGACCCACATGCAACTGCAAACATGGCATTAAAGTGCTTTGAGGAAACAAAATATCTACTTGATTAGTTCAAGCTGATTCAAAGGTCCTGGAGAATCTGGATATATCAGTAAGGTTCTTGAATATCTGGGTGTTTCATTCCAATGACAATGAGCTTCAACGTTTTCCAGCCTTGCACATTTAGGAAGTGCAGGCACACCAGCCTACTGACTCTTCACCTAGTTAAGGGAGAACTGAAAATAAAAAATAAACCTGCTATATTGTTGTTAGTCAACTACTCTCAAAATTCAGTTGACCCCCATAAAGCCCAAGTGCCTAAAGCAGAGCTGAACAAGTTGTTAGTGCACACAAACTGATGTTGCTCTATGTATTGTTACCTGTACAGCTTGTTTGTAGGAGAGTTGTAGGTTATTGACTGAGACGTCCTCCGTGTGCAGAAAAGAAATCATAACCCTACCCATCCTTATCCCCACACTCTACCTCTTCTTCCTCTCCTCTTTTTTTAAATGAATCTCCTTTTTCAATGCTTACATACAAAGCAACATTCATAACCCACACAGTTCACAAAGCATCTTGTGACAAGGAGTTCCATAGCTCCACAAACTACATTTTTAGTACTATCGCTTGCATGTACACATCCATGTGACATACACTACAAGTTCCTTCATGTCAAAGGTTATTGAAAATAACTTTACTCCAAAAATTAATATAACACAAATGTGATTTTGTGAACACACAATTTTTCAGGAATTTTAATTCTATATAAAACACCCTATTAACATGAAAAATGAGTTATTGTATGTGTTTCTGATTTTGATTTTGTAGTTGAATCTCACTGCTGAGTAAGGATGAGGTCCTTCTTCCTTTTGGCCCAGACTACCAGGAAAGCACTGGACAGCTGCTGATCAGCTGGAGCACATCCACCAATATCCAAATCCAATATCCCAACATCCAAAAAATACGTGTTTTATGGAAGAAGAGCACCATGCAGACCTGTGGGAGCCAATGAATATCCCAATCAAGTAATGCAAGAGTCCCCTAAATGGACAGAACCCGAGAGATCTCCCCACGTTAGGGTCTCCCAGGATGCTTTGTCCTACCACGCCAATGTGCCCCAGCTCTGTTTCTCTGACTGGCCCGTTGATTCCCTGCCCCTTTTTCCCTTATGTGTCAAGGTCCCACCTATGTCCTGCCCCCCAGCCCTCAGACCATTGGTCCCCGATGCTTTTCCTCACCCCCGTATTTAACCCGGGATCCTCCATTGTTCTGTGTCTTTTGTCACTGGTCCCCTTCACACTCGGGGCTGAGACAAACCTCTGCCGTGGAAATTCCACACAAGGACCCTTCCTACCTCTTTGCTGTCAATCTGTCGGAGAAGCTATCTGGTGCATGTGTGTGTATCTGTGTGAATGCTGTGGCTGCCGAGTGACTTTCTGCTGGAGTCGGTTCGGGAGGTTGTAGCGCCCCACCCACAACACCCCCCGGAAGCTGACACAGACCCAGATGGATCACCCCTTGGGCAGTTGTGTGGATGAGTGGCAAAGCACACTGGTGTGCTCAGATGTCATTCTGAACAGCTCAGATGTGTCTTGTGGCTCTGGGCTCTGCTTGCTATGTCAAGGCTAATCTCCTCAACCTGACTACATAAATAGAGGCAGGACCAAACTTTCTGCAGTTAAAATGCCACAGCGTTAATGACTGTTTCCATCTGGTTTCAGTTATTCCATAAAATAAAAAGCATAATCAATTCCATAAAATAAAAAGCACCTGAAAGCATAATCATGGATAAAAACCTACAGGTTGGGTAGCACACATCTTTGTTGGAACCCTCATAACTAATATATATATGTATAATCAGTGCCATAAAACATAAAGTATGGTATTTTGCCAGGAACTTATAAAGATATTGGGGATTACTCTCTTGTTACCCCAAGTAGATTAAGAGGATAATCAACTTCATGTAATATTTGTTAATCTTGTGTATTACACAGTCACATTTCAGCTTTCTGAAATTACTTTTTCCATAATTATTTCTTCTCTCTATTGTGTATAGCAGAACAGAAAGCTATTCCTATCGTAAGATTTGATATGCAATAGTTAACCACAATATTTTTCTCACAGCTCCTACTGAGTCCACTCAAATGACAAATTATGTCCTTTTATTGATAGAGCACTGCACAGGCAGATCAGGGGATCACTTCCAGAGTGCAATACTTCGGGAAGGACTAACAACCTCAATGCAATTGGTGGGAAACAAGCCACAAAACAAGGGTTGGATCCTGGGTTCAGTGTAAACACCAGGGAAATCAGCCTTCGCACACCAGTTCTGAGACAACAGAAGGGCCACAGCAGTATGCCCAGTGTTAGGAGGCAGATGGATTTAATCTGGTATTTTCTTTTTACAAGCCGTCCTTCTGGATCACACAGAGCTGAGGAGGTACCTTTGTACCAGAATCCTATGGGACTGCAGGTGACTTTCTGCAGCACCTGCCTTTCAGACAATGGCATCATCCAGTCTTGCATCATGCAACCATGAAGGTGAATTCCAAAAAAAAAGTTTGACTCTTTCTACCCATTACACAGACAGAAATATGTTCCACCACAGCCTCACTTCTCTGGTGTCTATGTCATCTGCTAGTTTCTGTTGTAAATGTATTCATAGGTGGGATATGCCTACTGGTTCTGTGTCAACATTGTCCTTAAGCTTTAAGAACTGTTCTCCTGCTAGTGTTTACCTTTCTGATCCATTTAGAGAGACAATCAGTTCCCTGCTCAGCTTTGTTTTGCCTGGCTAAACATAGTTGGCTCTTCTATCTTTTTTCCGTAAGTGGGAATCTCCATTCTCCCGGTGACATAATGCTCCTTCCTGGTACATCTTCTAGTCTGAGCTCATTTGTTTCAGACAGGGGCGATAACAACCGAACACGACATTCTTGGTGAAGTCTTGTTGATGCAATAAGAACTTTGAATAATTTTTCTAAATTTATTAACTCTGATTTTCCATTAATCTTTCTCATATCTAATTTTGGACTTCTGTTAGGTTAGGTTCTCTTAGGTTCCCCAAAATGCTGCAAACAAAAGGGGAAGATCAGAGAAAAAAGAACAAGGCTACAAAAACACCTAAAATGCTTATTGTCTGGATGTTAAAATCTTAGAAGCAACTGTTACTACTGTGCTTCATTATATGTTTATGTAGATATAGCCTAAGACATCAAAACTTTAACAATGGCTGGGATCTGAGATTATGTTTCCCTTTTGACTACTAGTTTCTAGTATACTAGTTGCTGTGAAGCTCCTGCCCCATTCATGCTCATATTCTGCTTCAAATATATGGATACTGTAATAAGCTGTAATTTTAAGTATTTAATTTTTAATCTTTCATTTTTTCATGTATCATTGTGGTAATGGTAATCAAATTTATTGTCATTGTAATTTGAAATATAATACGGTCTAACTAACTCAAAAGAATAAGTTACATTTTTCAGATTGATTTTATTAATCCAACACGTTCATTAATTCCCTGGATGAAACATAATATGCTAACTAAGCATTTATTTTATAAATATAAAAAAAAACCTGAAAAAACGTTACTCAAAACTACTTACAATATCAGGATTCATCCAACAGCTTTTAAAACATTTTAAAATTTGATACAAATAATTAAACATTAATATAATACAATATTTTCAGGTTTTCTAAGGGAGTATCATGTATCTGGGAGGACAGTTTGAGACCAACAATACATTAAACATTATGCACATTGAAATGAAGAATAAAACATTTTACTTTTTTGCTTTCATGTACTATTGTAAAAAAATCTAGCAACATTGAGTCAACATATACAGCTATTCAAATGGAGCTGTGCAAAGTCCTATATGTATAGTTTCAAGTTACTAACAGAAACTTCTGATAATTTAAGAAATCAGTAACATTCTACTTTCATATACATGCACACAACTTGATTTGAAATGAATAATGTGAATATACTAAATATAGCAGTGAAAATTAATTTTACATCTTCTAGATATTAATTGTCTTTATGCAGTGCAATATTTCTGAAAAGACCCAAACAGTTTACCATTGCATTTAGGTTTATTGTCAAATATGGCTTTTTTAATAGCAATGAAAATTGCAGAACTGGATATACAAGATTTCACACGTGAAAATTTATGAAATAACTTGCTGTATGAAATCAGGTCCAGCTAGACATCTCATTGTCTATATTTTAAGAGAGTATGCTTAATTTAAGAGGAGTACTCATATTTCCGAGGTGATTTGAGGCTTCTCCATTGACTGAGAAGTGTTTTATTGCAAGTTTGTACATTCTGTAGCCAAAAGCTATGTTTCTTGAAAAAGCATGACCTAAGTTAAAAGCAGACTGAAAGAATCTACAGAGTAGAATCTGAAGGGAACTGCAATAAATATGTATCTTCTGCTTACAAACATTTATGCAAGCATCAGGTTTCTTCAACCAGAGTAACTTTTTCACACCACTTTTGTATTCTAACACTTCCCATTAATGAAACGTCGAATCCACAAGCACTACTGAATGTAATACAGAAGCATCAGCCACTTAATGAATTGCAATGTATTTGATTAAACTATATGAGTAATTTGCATGCAGTAGGAAGTAATGACCATCCCATTTGATGTGCATTAGTGTTCCAATTTCTCCTCACTGCCTCTATTTTCTCTGCAGTAAAAGCCCAGCCACATTTTGCAGGAAACCAGCTCTCTTTCCGACCACATTTGTCAAAAGAGCCAAACTCCTGCAGGCCCTTTGCTAGAATGGACAATTTCAGGAGCTATAGTGACAATGAATAAAGA
The DNA here is from genome assembly GCA_013397725.1 of Rhagologus leucostigma. Taxonomy (NCBI): domain Eukaryota; kingdom Metazoa; phylum Chordata; class Aves; order Passeriformes; genus Rhagologus; species Rhagologus leucostigma. The sequence continues at coordinate 665,548 of VZTD01003686.1, forward strand.
GGTCAAAGTACTTGACTGGATTTATGGTACATTAAGAGACTGCTGCAGCCATGGTGGTGGAATTAGGGCAACCATTTAACTCAGCTACAGGGACCAAGATCCCAAGGTGAGCATTTTGTGGTGAGCTGCAAAGTGTCTACAAAATATCTCTACAATCCACATGCTGTAATCTTTCTTGGCTTGGAGACTTCTAATAGGGTTAGTAGTAAAACTCTAATAAGATGATGGCCCTATATGGTATGTACCTTGAATCCCTTGAGAGCTTTTTACTTATCTGTAAGACATTCCCGCAAGTTTAATTTTGAAAACCTTCGCTGTGGTAATGATTCCTCATGAACTATGATACTATTATATATACTCTGTAAGCTTTTAATATAACAGTCTCCACCTAAATGGATTTTCTCAATGGAAAACAGATTTATTTTTAACTTTATGACTTCTCATACTGTAATTTGATAACTATAATGCCAATAGGTTAATCATATTGATGAAGTACCCAGAGAGACTGTATTTAACACCGCTTACCCTGTGGAAAAGTAACCTGATTTACTGGAAACCTTTTCACCTTTAGTGGCAGGGGAATAACTGCTAGTTTGGCCCTGTGTTCAAACATATAATTCCATAGGCTGGCATGTAACCCAAAGGCAATATTACCACTGAAGGATTGATCTGAATTAACAAGCTTTAAAAAGGGGGAGGGGAGAGAGTACATGGAGAGGGAAAAGTGGGGAGAGACAAAGAGAGAGTTCTATGGCAGGCAAGTACACACTTGGTATCTTTCTTTGTATATGAAATTCTCTTTCAGATTGTTGTTTGGGCAAATTATTTCTTCTATGGAATCAAGATAATTGCTGGCTCCTTTGTAAGTTTTCTGAACTCACACGGTGGATATCAGCTGAGATTTTTATTTGTAAAGACCTGCACTAGATGAATGAAATGTTACTTAGTGCATATATGTAGACTAACAAACAATTTCCTTCAGGAAAATAAAGGATCACTAGTAAATGTCTTTCTTCTAAAACGTACAGCTGCAAGCAATTTTTTCAGTAGTTTTACCGTGTATCTGGAAAATTTGCAGAGATCAAACAGAATGCAAAGGTGGCCTTCACTGCATCAGTCCTCTGTCTCTCTAGGAAGGCAGCAGAAGTCATCTTAAAACTCAGCACTGCTCTTCCCATACTCACCGAAACATGATTACAGGAGCTGGAATACCTGCAGACTACCAGCCACTGGATTATAGGATTGCCAGTAACTGAAAAGGGTAGCCTGGAGTATCTCCCTCCTTGAAGCAAATTGTACTTCAAAATAAATTTACTCTTCATTGCCTAAGACATACTTTCTCTGGGAGACAGCCATCCTTGTAACAGCACATACTACTGAATTTTCAGGCATTGGTGAAATATGTACTCTATTAAATAATACTAAATAACCTGGGTTGAAATCATGGGTATAAGAGAGACAGGGAAGCAAATTACTTTTCCTTATAAGGCACTTAATTACTCTAAAAATTGTTTCTAAGCTGCTTTTGTGTCTCATCTCTGTCTTTTGATGAGAAAATGAAAATCAACACAAAAAGAGAGCAGACAACATGGAAATTCTTGTTCAGAGGTGTATCAGACATCTAGCTTGTAGGACATATCTCCCAGTAATGGTGGGAATGTAGGCAGCATGATATCTGGAGTGACACTGCTGGTGCTCAGCACTACAGTGGCATGGCCTGGGGTCCTCAAAAGAAATTAAGCTTCATACCATGCTGAACTCTACTTACTACAAGTTGTAATGCTTTAGTTTGAGGCTTACTGAGGATTCAAAGGAGGGCAGCCTGGACTGGAGAATGATAGGGATGTAAGGAGTTAACTTTTTTAAGCAGGTAGGCAAGAACAGTTTATAGTGCTGACGGATGGCTAAATGCCATAGCACCACTCTTGATTTATTTGCTTCTCTTATGCAGCCTTGAATTTCAGAGGGAGACAAGAAGCTTAATTTAGCTAAAGGAAGAGCACATTTGGGACTTCTGCAGCTCAGTTGTTTCCTCAATCTGCAGAAAAAGGCAGAGGAGCTGTGGGGGGCAGCATTGTCAAGTGCACCCACCAGTGCTATCAGTGCAATTTTTATTTCAGCATAATTGAAAGAAGACAATTATGACTCATTCAGTTAAATATAAGATATGGAAAGGGCAATGTAAATACATGGAAATAATAATGGTGTATCGAGTTTCAGATGAAAGAAGAAAGCTGATCTATTGCCAACACTTATGATATGAATCATAAATTGTGCAGTAGTTGACACTCCTTTAGTAGCCTCTGTTATGGAAGTAAAGCGAAAACACAGAGGAATTTCTGTTTTGTTTCATCTGTAGCAGCTTTGCAGATATATTATGGAAATGAACTTGGAAAATATGAGCCCTGCAGAAGGCAAATAACAAAAGCAATGAGGAAATTTATTCATTTTCCAAGTCTTATTACTGTTATTTCAGCCTTGGAATTCTGAAATTTAGCCTTGAGAATGTTTGGGTATGGGCAGGCATTCTGTAGATAAAGAAAAGAAGACACAGGTAGAAGCCCTGAAGCCAACAATGATATTTTAATATGACAAAGCATGTGAGGTATGCATTAGGCCTGGAGACCCTGGTCCTGTATTTGCTGTCCACTGTACCAAACACTCTACTCTCAAGGAAAAAAACCCACGGTTTCCTCAAAGATTTTACCATTTAACGGTACAACAAGAATCTAATAGGTTGATGTAACCAAAATAATGGGAGGTGAAGCACGGAGTATTGCTGAGGTAGTCATGGACAGCATAAGCAGCCACGGTCCAGCTTGACTGTCAGGGTGTTGGATTCTTAGGTGATTGGAATTTTAGTCTGAGTTACATCAGCTTTGCTTTTCTCACAGTCCCTCTTTCCTGACTCCTCTTGATTTTTTCAATTAATGAACTGCAATCCTTGCTGTTCGACAGAGGAAACAAACAAGAGTATATGTAAAAGATGTTTGGAAATGGATTTGCAGTACTCGAGCTCGCACTGAGCTGAGTTCTTCATCAGAAGCTAATTTAAAGAGTGATTACTATGCATGTCCACTGGGGCCCTCAACACGGACCTATTCCTAATAATTAGTGGTAACAAAAATAATGTGTAGTAAAAAAGAACAGCGTTCTACTTGCATAATGGGTTAAGGTTTTCCTTTTCTAAATTACCTTAAGATCCACATTTTAATTTTAATTTTTTTTTTTATTTTTAATAATTTGATAGGATAAAATGCAGTACACATTTCTGATTATTCCAAATATGATTGAGTTTTCACCTGGTGGCAGACAGGCACAGATTGTTTCATGCCTTTGCTGACTGGTCTACAACTGTCCTCTTGAAAATCCCGGTATTGCCTCTGTTATTTGCCAATATCAGTTCCCAAATTGCGGAGAGCTTTAGGGTGAACAGCACACCCCAAGGGCAAGTCAGGACAGCACCAGAGAGGAGATATCACCTTTTTTAGATGTCTCAGGATGAACCTACCTTTCTTTTCCAATATTTGGATTCAGTGCCATGGTTTTAGCCAGCAATCCCTGTTCAGTCCACAAGACTGCCCTATTCTGCCTCTCAGCAGGAACAGACATACTCAGTGTGCAAGGCTGAAAATTAATTTCCTTCTCTCCTGAGAGGATTTTCTGATTTCTGGGGAAGGATAGAGTTTTTTCATTCTGCTGAGTTGTTCTTGAAAAACTAGTAACATCTGGGAAAGAGGTTCAAAAAGGACTAGTGTTAAATGGGGAATATAATGTCTGAAGCTGTGTTATTTTTAAAGATGGAAAAGTGAACTGGTAACTGCAAAGGTGAAAGAGGAAAGGATAAAATCTGTTTCAGGGTAAAAGGACAGAAATATCCAGAGTCACAAGTTTTTAGAAATCCTCAAACTCATCATCTGTGTCCAGTGCAATGGAGGCTGGTAAGTGTAAGCTTTTGCTACTATTAGAGAACGTGTGACCAGGCAGTTCTGCACTTTACTGTCACTATCTCTGTTTTTCTAGAATGTCTGTTCTAGAAAGGAGGCTTTCAATGCAGAAATTGGATGCAAAGCTTGAGCTTTTATTGCAGATGTAATAAAACAGTGTTCATGGAATAGTAAAAACCCAGAAACATATGACCCAGAATTACTGGTATTACACTTAGAGAAGTACTTTAAGAAGTGTTTAATTCACTGTTTGACTGGTACTTGCGAAAGTGGAGGGTTTTTTTTAAAGGAGGAAATGTACTGTGTTAAATTGTTCCATCCCTGCTGTGCTGATAGATACCTTGTCTCTTGCTATTGATTGTTGTGGTTGTGGCTCTAGAATAGGGCTTGCCAAACTATTTACGGTGAAATTAAAAATCCCCAAAAATTCAGACACTTTGAATTGCATTTCAGCTTTATGAAATGGATTTATTTCACAAATAACAAAATGTTATTTACCTTTTAACCTTCAAAATTAATACCAAAACCCAAGTGGAAACAATGTGGATGGAAATATTCACAGGCCTCGGTACTCTTGCAGATGTATGCTTTGCAATGTGAGATATTTGGTGTTCTAAAATGCAAAAGTTCATTTAAATTTCAAATATTTTAACAGCTAATGCAGTGATTTCAGTCCTAATGTTCAAGTAACAATTAATTCAGAATAAGATTTGTTAAATTAAATTTGTGCCGCAATGCCAACTATATTCCATATTATTTCATACTGCTGGATATTCCATAGCATTTCATAGATGATTTTGTCTTCTGGATAGCAGACAAGTTTGCTTTCTTCAGTTGCCTGCCATATGTGACTTACAGCTTGTTTATGTGCAGGTGCAGGCAGGTAGCAGGGATATCAACCATTTGGGAAAGTCACAAGTTTCAGGAAATCCTGTGACCTGGGGTTAAGATAAGAGTACTGAAAGTGAAGAAGAGACAGGAGATGACATAATGACACATCAAAAATTGTTTGTCAACAGCAGTCTTGTGGAAAGGTCCAGTGCTAATGATTGGTTAGAAGAGTTCCAAGGGTTTGTTGAAGAGCATCTATCGGGGGACCACAAGAGTAAAAAGGAATAGGAGGAACTGTCCCCTATGGAGAAGGTGCAAAACTGCTGTAAAACAGCAGATGAAAATACCACAATGCAGCTATTCTGAAACAAATGTGTATTGTAACCCAATCATGAAATATAGCTGAATAAGAAGTGGTTGATGCTGCCTCTAGATAAAATCCATCCCATACTGCTGTCCTATATGCTTTGAGTTCAACCGAATCATCTTGCTTTCGTAAGATGTGCATACATAGCTATAGATAATGCCCTGATGGCATCATGGTGAACACCCATGTGGTTTGTGGGACCTGTATGAGATCTTCATGCCACATTTTCTATGGCTGAGTAAGTGGATTCAGTATAATTAACTTTGGAAAGTATTTAAGGCATTATATAGCACTTGCCAGTATATGATGAGGAACATTTTTAATTTCCTCATTGGCTTACGGAGAGCAAACCCCACTTATTGCCACGGCTGCTGTCCTGTCAGACGGTGTTTCAGTACAATCCACACAGGCTGAGTTATGCCAGCAGTGATGTCGAAATCCTCTTGGCAACCTGGGGTGAAGGGCAAGAGTGGCAGTGTTCTAGGATAGCACCTTTGTCAGCTGGAGGCATTTTATTCCCACTAATAATAAAGGCACAGAAGGCATCACTAACACTGAGTCAGGCAGCATTCTACACTGGTACAACAGTCATCCATCTAGATGTTTGGAATAGAGAAAGCTCATGTTGAAAAAGAGATCCACTAGACACAAGCATATTCATGTTTCAATATTTGCTTAATAACGGTTTTATTTACTTATTATGAGTCATGGATGGCTCTTCAAAGGACTGCTGCTACTACCTGTAAACATCTAGAACACATTTCTCAGGGAAAATATTTATTGATGCCTCTTTTATCAGAAATGTCACCAGAATAAAATAATTTTCCACCACATGAGTTGGCTAAAATACAGGCATCATGACAGAAGCCAATAATTCAATGTAAGATATTGATGGTCACACACGCCGCTTTCCATTTTGAAAAGCAGCATCATTCTGTGAGGTGCATGAGCAGCCCATCCATCATTCCTAGCACATTAGGGATCCCTGCTATGTCACAGAATCTCTTTTTGATGTGCTATCACTGTTGTTGGCTACATGGCAAATTACTATATTTAGTGCACTGCCTAACCAAATCAGCTGTTGCCGGTGTGAAAATTGGAATGTTATTTCCTCCTCAATCCCTGCTAGGTTACAGCTAAATGTCTGGAGAGTACAACTGACAGAACAAAACAATTGCCCAGCATAACAGTACAGAACATGAACACTGAGATATATAAAGACCCACATGATGTGCTCCACAAGTTAACACACACTTAATTGCCTTTTAATTTCCTACTGAGTTTTCAGGTGTATCCAGCAGTGCCACTTGCAGCGTCTTATGAAGGCCACTCTAGAAGAGACAGCTATGCTCATAAACACACCACTTTTATTCTGCAATTGCCTTTACTTCTCTTTTTCTCCATTTTGCTAACTATGGCTCCAGCTATCTGCTGTGCTTGATTTGTGTTCTGGCATCCTCTCACTGAACCACAATAATCAATTTTTCTCACTCAAATGAAGTGGCTACTTATCTAACAGTCTTAAATGTGCTTGTTCCAAATGGAAGCATCTGTTCTGATTCAGGCACAATAGTTCTGATTTGTCAGAACTGTTCAGCTATCCTTACCTTTACATTTTTATAAGCACATATATTAATCCAGTTCCTCCATTCTCCTCATGCCATTTTCTTTCCAGCTGTTCAGCAGGTACAGGTACAACTTGAGCTTCTGGCACTCTTCTTGGACTGGATGTTCTTCCAGTTCACTAAACAAGCAGCATATCTCTGCCAATCACTGCAAGGACAAGTTACAGCAGGAAAAAGCCAGCTAAACGTGGTGGAAACCTGCAGACAAGATACACCACGGAGGGAAGAGGCCCTCACTTTATTATACATGTTTAACATGGATACAAATTACTAATGAATTAGCATGTGATTGGATATAGCAGAACTTCCTCCTTTTCTCTGTCTCAATGTGTTTCTTACCTTTACCTTTATTAGAACTGGTTGATTTTTTTACAGTGGTCTGTTTCCATTTCAGAAAAGATGGAAGTTTCATCAAAGACTAATTTTTGGGTAGGTTAAGTAATTATCTTCCTGAAGGTGCTATAAATGTCTTTGTAGAAGATTAAGAACTGAATCAAAGATGTATTTAATTAAAAAATCTCCTATGAAAATATTCAGTAAATGTCTTCCATGAAGTTGTTTCAGGGAAAATATTTCCTCATTCAACCCTAATACAGACATCTTGGTTTTTATCTCTTATCTGTCTGTTCTTTTCTGCTGGTGAAATGGAAAAAAATTATAGTGACTTTAAAATGTAGATTTCTCTTTAGCTGCTGAGTACTTCAGCTCATTAAATTCTCAGAGGCATAAAGTCAGGAACATATTTTCATTTTAATGTTTCTCTTCTTTACCCTTTCTGTAATTGTTTCATTTGACAACCTGTGGCAGCCTAAGGTATTCAAAGTCCAAGTCCTGCAGAAGAATCCTACTGTTGATGAATACCGGATGAAAACATGCAGTGCTAGAATATGCAGTTATTAAATTGGGTATGAAGAACCTGCCTGATCCAGCAAACTTTTGTGTTACAAGCTGAGACATATTTCAAAGGAGTTCTGTTGAAAATTGTACTGTTGAGCCCTTTTTACCTGCTTAAAGTGACAGACTATCCATAAATGCCACTCACTTAAAACTTTCTAGGACAACAGAAACAAGGAGATAAATCTTAAGTCACTGTAGCACTTATTTATTTACTACTTTTGCATTTAAGTGATAGAAATGAGGAGAAGGAAGGTAACATAGTCCTGGCGTTCTGCAGTGAGAACCCTCCTGTCCGTCTGAAGTCATATAGAAGTCAAAGAGTCTTGGCCCTTCGTTAAATTGGACCAGAATAAGAAAGGGATTGAATTAGTGCTTCATCATTATTTAATCCCCAAAGGTTTACACTACAGTACACGTAAGGCACAGCTGGTTGGTTGCTTCTGTTAGTCAACAGTTAAGGAACATACACATTATGAAGCACAGTTTCCAATCCATTAGTAAGGCATAGGAATATGCAAAACCTTTATTTGGGTAAGAAAAACCCAGATGTTTAAGGCCTTCACTTTTTTCCTTTTACAGCATAACTAACCTGTGTCTTTTAGGTCACATGGCACAGAGCTAAACAGGAAGACCACAAAACAGGAACTGAGCCACTAAGGGCATGGGAGCTTCAGAGGTACTACATTTATGCAGTGCTCTTCACACTGAGCCTATGTTTCACTGTGTTTTATTTTTTCTTCCACCTGGAGCAAGACCAAACAAACACCTGAAAGACTGCACAACTGGCCAGGGGTGAAGCAGAGGTTCATGCAGGCTGTGCCTTTTCTCTAGTTGTACTGTGAACTTCACGGTGCTTTGGGGTAATGCTCTGGGTTGGTTTTTGCACAGGGTAATGATGTTTCCAAATAAGCAGGGAGTATTAATCATAACCTTCATGCAAGTACAGGGCTCTCTGGGCGTAGAAGAAGACATGCAGTAATGCGAATCAAGGCAGGAGATGGAAAAGCTCAAATATTACTTCTTCAAATACTTTTTCTTCCTCTCCTAGCGTATCTCTGTCTTCACAGACAGTGCTATGACCCAGCATGGCAGTGCAGGGTTAAGGAAAGGACAGAAGATACGTAAAAGTGTCTGATCCATCACAGATTAGCAATGGGGTTTTTCTCCTACCCAAAGCGAGAGAAAAACAAAAACATTAAAAATTATGCCAGATTCGGACACAAAAGATACCAGCCGTTTGGACGAAGATTTGAGAAAAATAAGAGAACAAGACAAAAAAGTCGGTGATGCATCTGTCTACTTTAATTTTATTTTTCAAGCACTCTGCTAATTATTTTAGTGGATGAACAAATTTTTAACCCCCAAAAGAGAAGAATCCTACACAGGTTTGTTCCCCCTGATTCCTTTGTCTTCCAAATGCACATTTTATATCATTAGGCATACTCTTTTCATTAGCACATATACAGAAACTAACACTGTCCAGAGATATTATCTTAATCCTGAGGTCAGCTCTGCCCTGTTATTTCTTCGGGGCTTATTTTCCTGCCTGTAATGCCCTGTTAATATGGCTACCTGGCATGCTATGGCTGCATTAGGTTCAAAAGCTTGCTTTGTTTCTCTCTCAATGTCAGCTCATGTCCGGATGCAACAGTGCTGCTTTTTCTCCCTCTTTTATCTTTCTTGTGAAAAACAGAGATAGCACTTTATCTCACTGTTTTGGGGTTATTTTTTGTGGGGATAATACATCAAAGACTGTAGGATACCTATATTCTTCAACCTATAAGCATACTCAAAGTAGGTAAACTAACAGTGCAGCAAAATTATCATTTACACTACTGCACTTGCATGGATTCAACAATATTCAGTCACAGATTTGCTGCTGTACAACAGGAGAAGAAAAAAAGAGAGTTGTTTACACTGCCAGTCACCCCCCTGAAAACAACATGCAGTGGGCAGGAAAGGGTTTCAACAGCTATGGCTGTGGGACCACAGCCCTACCCAGGCCATAACACTGCCAACACTCACATTCCCTTAAATGAAATATTCTTCTATTGGGGTTTTTTTTTGCTTCTTCTCTTTCCATCTCCCTTATATCTTCCTAAATTTTAACTACCCCATGAGTAAAGTCAGATTTGACAACTGAATGAACAAGAAAAGTTCTTACCCATGAGTTCATTCCTTTTTCCAGAAAGACAGCATTGGTGGGTAACCAGACTTGTTTTATGCACAGTAGTACTGAATAAACATGGGTATTCTGACTTCTGTTAATGAATTTTGCCGTATTTGCTCTAAAATTCCTTTGGGAAAGAAAGGCGCTTCCTGGTGCATCCCCACATGAAAGTTATTCAAATCTTTATTTTTGCAACAGTACATTTCTGAAAAAATCCATTTGCATGATAATATTACGACAGATGAAACTTGATATGAGATAATAATAATAGTTTTGAAAAACTTCACATATATGCAACATGCTGACAGAATTACTGCTACTGGGTGTGTGGGAAGTGTCTGTATGTACACTATCAAAATTTTCTGGTTCCTGCATCTGCATAAAGACTCAGAGCACCAAATCAGAAACTGCTGACAAACAGTAAATGGCAGAGCAGAGAAATGAACACAGAGCTGTGCAGAAGAGGCATGTGAAGCAAAGAAATACAGAAATGTATTGGTTACACTACAAAGACAACTGTCCTGCCCTGAGGTTGTGCAATAGAAGAATTTGGCTACTGAAAGTCACAGTTTGGTTGAAAAAACACATGGTAAAGGCTCAAGCTGCCCTTACAGATCACTTCTAGTGAGAATTTCAAAAGGTTATTGCATCATCTTTCTTCTTTTTTTCTTGATTTGCTTTATTCTACTTACTGTCTCTTATCCATGAGTTATCATTTTAAGAAGGGAAATAAAGGCATTTTCAAGCAAGAACTAAAGAAAACCTCCCACTTTTGCAAAAACTAAAGGTGGAACTTTAACTGATGGGACTAAAGTGATGCTAGCAAGAAGTGGGAAATTCTTAAAAACAGCACCAGTGCAGACTAGGCTGCTTTGTCTGGTTCAACATTGTGAAACATTGCTGATTTTGACTTCTTAGGTTTGATTGAATTTTCTCAAGAAATGCTTCATATGTTTTTCAGATACTTGAAGAGGATTTTCAGCCGTTACCTCAACAACATCCAATGATAGTTTGCCTTCTGTAGTAGCTCCAAAGCAATTCTGGTCTCAGAAGAGTGCAGGTATGACTGTGAAAAGCAATTTTTAGCCATAATTTCCTCTAGACATGCACATTTTTAGCAATCAACCAGTCTACTTTTATCAACAGCCTCTAAAGGAGAAGGCTATTGCTATTTTGGTCACAAAGGTGTTAAATTAATGAAAAAAAAATACTCCAGACTCACAGAAGTGCAGGCTGAAATGCAGCAGAGAAGTCATCAAGGATGATGTTACATTTCTAGGAACTTCTGCAGTTGTACAGTTTTGGAAATCCTTTTAGAGTGTTGTAAATAACAGGACTTAAAAATGGCCGAATACGCAACTACTTGTGATGTCTCATCTGTCTGAATTTGTAAAATGGGATATAAGTTAGCTCACTTAGGGAGGTCTGAATCCCAAGGACTGGGGACTGGGAGATTGCAGCCTGCTCCAAGTTGCAGAAGAGCAGCTGTGGAACAATGCCAGTTGGTGATCTGCTGAAAGGGTGCGATAGTTGGTGGAGGTTTTGGTTCTACAGCGTACAGGAGAGAGGGTAAAGATGCCCTGTAAGAATTTGTCAGCTGGTCTTCTTTTCCTTATGCAGAGAAATATCACAGATTCTACCATGTCTGTAATCGCCTCATACCATGGAGAGGACAGGATTCATCCTAAAGTAAATAAGGGCCTGCACTAACTATCAAAATCATGCCAATTTTGCAATGATTTACACATTACAGACTTCAAAGATAAGAAAGCAACTAAGCCTATTGATGGTATAAATATTGAATGACATATTAATGTTGCTTTTATATCAATTTTTTTCCAATAATTCTCCACCAGAAAAAGTGAAAAGATAGGGTCTAACTAAATCTTGCTCCTGTGTGTAGAAAAAGGCTTTGTTTTAAACCACTTACATTTATGAGTCTCTTCTCACACCCTTGAAAAATGTAGTTTTGGGAACTGTAGTTGAGGTTCCTCATGTCCTTTGCTACCAGCTGGAAGAGCAGCCTGCCAGTGCATGGTCTTTGTCTTTTGCATAAAGCTTACACCACTGTTTGCTTGGGAAATCCTTTTATTAGAAGATACTGAAGGCAGAAGGTATTCAAACTGCCATTAAACTGCTAACACACAGTGAGATTCCCAAACCAACAATTTTTGTTATTTTAATCTAGTTTTCATCTAGGGTCAAAAGCTTTTGCTTTGCAAGTGTTTGGTTTTCACACAAAATGGCAGATTTCTTGACAGAAAAAGATATTTTCCCAGTGCAAAATTGTACAGTGGTGAAACAATTTTTCAACCTCAAAATAAAACATGCATGGCAAATTTCTGATAAAACCTAATCAACAGCAATGTGTCTTTGCCAGCATGTTGGCCTTGGTCTAGCCTAAGGGACACTACTACAGAGTTGAATCCTTCTACCTTAGATATCTGAGGAAGTTGTGGACCAGGGTCTGTAACTTGCCTTCTCCTTTTCTTCCTTCCTTTCTTCAAAGACCTACCGGGAATGCAGGGAATGCAGTTGTCTGCACCTTACAATTTTGCTGAATGGTGGTAGAACAGCTTTGGCTCTCCTAATAAGAGACGTAATAGGACCAGAGGACAGAGCTGGGACTTTCTGACTGTCTTTTTTTCCTGATAGCTCTTGTGAATCCAGCTGGAGCCACAGTACATTGCTTGCTAAGGTGAAATTCTGGCTCTGTGAAAGCAAATGGCAAAATTCCAGTAACTTCACTCCAGCCAGGACTTCATCCTGTGCATCTAGCCCACAACTTAGGAGAGAGCAACTTTACCCATGCCAGTGTGTGTGTCCCCCCCATCCCAATCAGATGTTTAACATGTAGTACCTGGCATTTCCTTCTGCTGCTGTGTTTGTTATCAGGAACCCCTTAGGATTTTGGCAGCTGGGGTCAGTTTTGTTTCTAGTTTACTGCTTAGCAGCCAACCTGAGCCTGTCAGAAAGGTGTGTTTTATTAGGATTTTGTAACTAGGATTTTGCACATCTTGGGATTTTGCATTAGTTTGGTCATTTGGGTCAATGTTCACGCACAGACCTACACCCATCAAAGGGTGGATCTGAAAGTTCATCTCTTTTGTAGATCAGGTCATAGGTGGCTATCTCCCCACCCCAGAAATGGCAAGCACCATTGCATAGGGATGCTCAAAAATGATGATGCAAGGGTAAAAGAAGAACTTGATCAGAGCTCAGCACAAGAAGTATGTTATCAAGGCCACAAACTCCCAAATAGCTTTGAAATGAAGTTTCCTAAAGTCATTAAAGACTAAAGTACCCAGAGCTTCTTTTGTTGGAGTCCTGAATTAAAAAGAAAAGGAAAAAAAACAAAACAAAAACCCCAACAACAACTCCCTCCCCACAAAGTTCAGAGTAGAAAAATTAACCCTGGGAAAATCTGGAAAGCCTGAGATTATACCAGACATTCATCCTCAAGCTGATTTTTTTGTACAATCCTGTGTTGTGCTCAAAACAAAAATCTGAGAATACTCCTTAAAGCGGAAAACAAAGCTCTGCTCCAGCCATACATCTGTGAGTTTTGAAACAAAGGTTTGTTTGTGTGCCTCAATCACTCTTGCCTATGAAAGCAGACACTTACTTGAAAAACTTTTCAGGGAAACACTCTAAACCAACATCCTGGTATAAATTTGCAAAATGCAATACAGGCCTGATTGTCTTTGGAGAGGATGCAGGCCGCATACGAATAGCTCTTTCTGAAACGTAATGTTCTTTGCATGGCTCAGTGGCTAATGTACAATAAATCAACAAAAGAGCGCTTCAAGAAAGCTATTGGGCAGCAGCAAGGCCACTGTTATTTTATCTTTTTACAGTATTTAATTGGAAGTTTTTTCCTGAAACTTTACCCAACCTTCAAATTACTAGACTCTGTATAAGAAGAGATTGATAAGATGAATTTTTTTTCACATAGTTTTTTTTTTTCCTTCCTTACAAGAGAGCAAGTTTTTGCCGAGGGAGAATAAAGTTACAAGTGTCTAGCATTTTGCTGAGGGAGAATGAAATTAGATGCTGAATGGAGCGGATAGGAAAGGCTGGGAAAATGCAAAGTTGGCAGTCATACCAGGTCAGTCTAGAGCTCCCACTGTCCTTCTACTGCACCAGGTGTCCGCTGCATTCAAATGATACTATTATTCATAGACTGAAGCAGAGTATTAAAACTCCCCCCAAAAATAATTTGCAACTGAATAAAGATATAATCCTGGAAATATAACTCTCCATTAAGGGTCCCCATTAGCAACACAAGAGCCCCATTGTAAAGGAGTTATGTATATTTATCAAGTAAAAAAAAACACAACAACAAAAAAAAACTTCTCTCAGTGCTTACATGTTAATAGAAAACTTTTATAGCCCTAGTCTCGGAACTAGTAATGCATAAAATGTAAAGCATCTATTATTCTTTGGCAAACTATTTAACATTTGACAGGGAATTGCTAAAACTTGAATAGTGTTCTAGCAAAGGATTGGATAATGTGATCTCTGCTAACTAAGGGGCTGCCATGGAGCAGGCGAGGGAAGTGAGACTTCATATTTTAATAGTTTGCATTTTAGCAAGCTGCTTTAAAGAAGGCTTTTGCTGACTTCTCCTTTCTCTTGTAGAAAAATGGGTCCTTTCGTTTGCAGATGGTATCTGGTACTTAGGAGCTCCACTAGAAATAGGAATGCTGGAGGTCCAGGGAGATTTCTCCCACTGCCACTGGGTTCCTTCTCCAGCCCCCGCCCCCCTAAATCTTAAGTCCTGTTCTCACCCTCCCACCCCAGCCCTCCCTTCAGATGTCTCACTCTGCAGAAGGGCGTGATTTGAATTACCCTTCCTAATGAAATGAATGCTGAAAGGTAAACTCCTTAATGAAGCACACGTGAAGCTTTTGCCTATCACTTTGTGAAATGAACCCTTAAAAAGGAGATGTTAAGCACCTGGTAGATACAAGAGAAAGGTTTCTCACTCACAAGCTCTCCTTCGCTGCAAAAAACCATACCTTCATTGAAAACAAAAAGAGAAACTAACAGCAGTCAAGGCTAATGGCACGATGGAGCAGAGAACAAATTTCAGCATTTTACTTACCCTCCTGGGAAGTGGAAAAAATCATTAGAAGCTCCTTTCAAACCACCCCTGACAACAGGTTACTTCAGGAGAGAAATGCATTCAAATAAGCTTCCATCACCTGATGGTTACGTGGTGGTGCCTCATTTGAATGTTACCAATTCCAGAAGATTTTCCTGAAACAGTAAGAAATATCCAGATATAAATAAAATGTCAAAGTGTGAATTCAAGTCTGCCTTACCCAGGAAACTCTCTCTCTTTCACTAGCTTTTTTATAGTCATCTGTGGTTCCTTTTTAGTATTGGTATGAATCTGGTAGCATAAAAACCACCACCATATAGAGCTGAGAACCCTTACATATCAATAATTGTTTCTAAATGCAAAAATATATTCAATTTTTAGAGCTACACTGTATCATTCTATCAGGAATAGAGAAGAAAGCACAGAATGCAGACAGACTAACATGGAATCAGTGTTTTCAAAACCAGAAAAAATGCACATGTGCTTCTAGCCTCCTAATTAAAAAATATAAAGCCCTGTTCTTTTCACCTATGTGTGCTTAGCATTGTTGGGAAAGAGACAAGCAGCTTTTGCGGAAGACCAAAAAAATATGTGCCAAAATTCTATGTCAGTGGCCACAATCATGGCCTTTAACATTTGAATAGTGTGAACAGCAGAGCCTGAAACACAGGGTGTGTAAGTGCATATTAATTTACTTATTTAATGTTGTTGTTGCAGCTGGGCATGAAATGGACTCCTCATTTCTAATAAGGCACAGTGTTTTCAAGGATAAGCAGAGGGTACACTCACCTTGGGGAGACTTGCCTAGTTTTTGGGTTCCCTGCTGAACTTTGCAGTAAAATAAGAAAATGTCATCCTTTAGTAAAAGAAGGAACCACTGTTGTTTTTTCAGGGTAGATTCAATCCTGTTGTACTGGCCTGCTGAGGATAACTGTCCCTCACTGTAAATGCATCATTTTCTACTAGAGCTGTTATTTTATGGCCATTCCCATCCCTCGCCCATGGAGTGTCTCATAGTTTTGTATAGACAAGTCCCTTAAAAGTGTTGGTCATTCAGCTGTTTAAGCAGTGTTGAGAGTTTAGAGATGAAAGCTCAGCAATGTGACACACTGGTTCCTTTTGGAAAGCAGGGACCGTGGCAACATTGGCTGTGTATATGTTAGGGGGCAGGAGGAGAGAAGACAGGAAAGAAAGAGGGGAAGAAGGAGGGAGGAGGCCCAGACCATCAGGCTTTGCAATATATTAAATTTTCAAATGTATTTAATTGCAATTAATATATAAAGAAGTCAGTGCTGGGCTGAACTAGCAATGCTGCTCCTTTAATTCAGCCAGTGCATTTGTACATATTAAAAACATCACACAGCAGGGGCTATAATTTCACATGCTGCCATCTCTAGACCACTACAGCAAAACACAAAAGAGACAGCATGTATGCTGTACTCCTGCATGTTGTGTAAAACAAGGAGACTGACTGTAGTATATGTGTGCACTAAGAGAGATCCAAATGCAGCTCTTCTGAAATTTTAATGCTCTCATAAAAATAAACAAACTTCAGCAATATACAACATGATTCCAATTAGTAGCTTGATCAGAATAACTTGGCATTGTCTATTGGCTTTATACCAGGCAGCCAGCGACATGTCAGACGGAGGAGTCCATTCTCCTCTCTGTGTGTGATCAACTCCCATTACTGGTAATGGAAGCCACATACACATAAGGGAATAATATACCCCTTCATGAGAAAAGCTCTCCTCGGTGAATTGAAGGTGTATAATGTTGTGGGTGTTTTTCATTCCCTGTCTCTACTATTGTGTTTCTCCTCAGCCCATTCAAATTATTTCATATGGACAAGTGGCACACAGTGTTTGGTCCTGTTTTCATTAAATCTATAGCAGAACTCAATTTTGCCTCAGTGTAAGCCAAGCTGGGTCCAGAAGTATCCTTCCTTTCATTTTTCAGAATTATTCCATACTTTCAGAAATAATTATCAGCCTTTTACCCTCTTCTTTGCCTTTGATGTGCAAATTTAAATATATTTTAACTCTCAGCTCAGATTTCTTCCTGTGTAAATAAGACCAAGAGAGTTCTAAATTTACAGAAATGCTACTCAGAGAAGATATTAGCACTGTGTATGAACTTCCTCTGTAAACATTTTGGGCATTCCTAATTATCTCTAAACTCGAGCTTTCTTCTGTCACAGTGTTCTGATAAATTTGCCAAGCAGAGGATAAGTAGGGGAGAACAGAACATAAAATCCAAATGACAAGACAAGTGATGAGACAGGTAGAATCCTTCTGGTTGACCAGAGAGAAGTACTAGAAAAAGAAAGGAACCAAAACATGTAGCCATGAGTGTCATCAAAGCTACATTGTTCATTGTTTCAAGCATATTTTCTTGCTTGTTTTCCATGCAACATACATTTTAAGTGCATCAAGCACAACTATAAACAACCTTATATGTTATTTGCAAGTTGTCTCAAAACCTATGTGACATAAAATTTGATTTAAAAACTGTGAAATAACCTACTGATATCCCATGAATTCTCTACGACTGCAAGGCTTTGTCTACATTAAAAAGGCAATAACAGATCTGCAGAGCAAAAGAGCTGATGGTGAGGAATTCATGTCCACAGCATGTGTGTTTGTGGGACTTTTTTCAGAGTAATTCTAACCTGATCCCAGAGACTAAAAGCCCATTAGTCCACCCTGAGATGGTCTGATAGATAATTATAGTTCTCTAATAAAATGCTTTAGATATCAAAATTCTGATACTTGTGTCCAGTAGCAGTTTCTATGGTTATAATTCTCTACAGAATAAATTTCAGTGCTCTTTACATCTTCTTCAGTATGTGCAATTGCTGTTTCCAAGGTATCTTTTTCCCTTGATTTTTGTTTCCTCAACTTCCAGTTACCCGTAGGCCTTTACAACAAATGGGGAACTCAGATTCTTCCAGATCTGCTGGCCCAAGGTGGATCTTTCAGAACAGAAAGGTATTTTAATTTTCTTACTATCGTGATAGGGTAAAACATCCAATTAAAGTCACACTGCTGATATGTAAGAGAGCTCAATGTGCTTTCCACACTGAGTTTGTCAAAAACACTAGTTTTGCTTACTGAAACAGCAACATAAAAATCAGGCAAACAAATCAGGTTCCTAGTTTCATAGAATGACAGTATTTTAAATATCCTTTTTTAAAAACCAAATTCATTCATGGAAAAAAATAGCACTCATTATCCTCCATTATCGTATACACAGTCATATACACAGAACCTTTTAAAAGTTTTATTTCATAGCACTAGAGGTATCAGATCACACCAATGTTCTTGGAAATGCAGAACTGAAACTGCATTATACCTGATATGAAAAATATTGCCTTGTAGGTCACTTCTGAATCCTGTCAGCAGGCCTGCCTCTGACCGTGACTAAAACAGGCCACCTTGAGTAGTGTATGTAGTTACTTCAAACTACATTGGGGTTAAGGGAAATTTTCAATTGCAAGTGGTATTCCTACCAAAGGTCAAACTCTCCTGTCTCCACTTACCACATAGTTTTCCAAAAGCACTGAAGACACATAAGTCTCGCTTCAGAAGAGCAAAGTTCCCATGGCACGTACAGCAAATGAATGATCAAAAGTTGTGCTGGATGCTGCAAAACCAAGTGTGCATATTTTAGAGATAGAAGAAAGCATCTTCTGAGCTCTATTTCATGAGTGCAACCAGAATCTGTTCAACAAACTGGTTTTAACAATCCAGCTGATGTCTGGTTTTCAGACAGTGACGGATTCCATGAACTGAAGGGAAATAAATTAATGCGTATAAGATTTTGAACATAGTTCACATTTTTTGAATGGTCCCTGTGAAAGTTTGGCATTTGACTTGAAATGCATTCAGAAGAATGAGTCCAACATTCACTTTTCTGTCCAGAAAACTGAAATCCTGAATGTGTATGCTAAAGTCAATTTTAAAAGCCTTTCACAAGTAGCACATTCCTATTTCTGTGGTTTCCCTACATGCACATATAACCCCCAGCTATTTTCCGATTCATACTCCTAAAGCTTAAAGAGTACATGGGACATCTTGAGACAACTCTTAGAAAAGGATGAGTAAAATCAGTGAGAGCTAGAGTAGCTAGTACAAGCACTTTACTTGTTCACTGGACATCAGGCAGATGTGGGGATAAAACTGTCAAGTCTGAAAACACAAAGAGAAATATTGCTATTTTCTATTATTCACATTCTTCCCATGAGCTGTTTGCTCAGTTGCCATGGCATAGGCGGTGAGATTTTATAATTTTTCCCCTGCCTGCCATGTGCTCATACAACAATGTGAATTTAATCAGTCCAGACAGTTGGTTGTGTTTTGTCCATGTGAGTGGAATAAAACTTTTCTCACCAGCTAAACCCACAAAGTATCTAAAAGCCATAAATAATCAGTAACTCCTATGACTTGCACCTGCTTGCTTTATTTGACCAAGGATACAGAAAGGCTCATATAATGAACAGTGTTCCCAAGCATTAATCACCTCTGATTGCTTATAAAAATCAAAGTAGATGTTATGTTTAAAATATCAGATGCATTTTTTAGTTTCTTTCCTGTACGTAGATTTTAGTCAGGTCAATGTTGCAGCCTTACCTCCCTCAGTAAGATTATCCTTGTTTCAAAAATATTTGATGGGGAAAAGGACAAGTTCTGGGTAGCAAATAAATTTCTAGCCACCTATTAATCATAACAGATATATTCTTGTAGTACATCCTAACCAGCAAAAGGAAGTGGGAAAGATGCAAAAAAAAAAAAAAAAAAAAAAAGGCTGGAGAAACTATAAAGCACTGAGCTGTAAGGGAGATCTCTGCCAAGCTTATGCGGAACCAAGTACAAGTATGTGCCAGCTTGTACAAAACAATACAACTTTATTTTGTATAGCGTCTTTCATCCAAAGTGTATCCCAAAACAACTTTACAGGAGTTAAACAATACAGTTACAGAGATAAATAATAGCAGAGGGAGAGCAAAATTAACAGATATTTGCAGGTCAGAAAAGATATATTTTGCACAGAGATTTGGAATGAGAGCTTTATAGGAACACTGGAGTGTTTTAGTTTTAGCATTTTTCTAAACAGAGCTTAGCAATGTCTATAGAGATACAAATCAGAGCGAAAGTGGTAAATGCCAGGATATTCAAAGGTATGGCTTCATTAAGTCCTGCAGGTTCAAAATTAAATTAAGCCAAAATCAAAAGCCAACAGAACAATTTAAAAATTAAGGCATCTCAATCTTTACACTTTTGGCTTTATGCCATTCATTCAGCTCTATAATATTTGTAGTCGGTTGGCTTCTTTAAATGGAAAAAAAAAGCGAAAAGTAAAATAATGGAGCCGAGTTCTGAGCGCTCTATGTAAACATGGTGCAGCTTCACAAATAATGAAGAGTGTATATCGGAGAGCAAAATTTGACCCAAAGTATCTTTTGTGGAACCTGGCAAGAAAATGATGTTGTCTGTCTGGTAACCAGGGCTCTAATCCTCTGGGGGAGCCCTGGAGGGTACAGAACTTGCCTATTCAGTTCTTCTGAATTAATCAGAGCCTTGCTTGCCCATGATTTTTTATGCCTAATAACTGTGGGAGAAGGATATTGCGAGGAAGGCAGAGTGCACTGACCTCATGGAGGGTGTGTAGGGACACAGAAGTACATGGGCACTTGTCTCTTGGTGGGACTGGGGATGATGTGGCAGTTCCCTTTGTGATTAGATGGAAAGCCTTTTAAGGAATGGGCAAAATTCAAAGATTAAAAAAAAAATCAATTACCTCTTGAAAACCAGCATCAGTCTGCAAGAGAGCCTAAAAAGTGTTATGGTTTCAGTTGCTGTCCTGAAAACCTAAAAGAAATTTTTCTGCTAAACTGAAATAACCTTTCTCTGACTGACCTGACGTTTGTAAAGGGTGTTGATTCCACAGTGTCCTGAAAGTATCCTCAATAAAACCAATGCTTTAAATAATAGAGCTCAATTCATCAGTGACATGAGCGATGAGTGCAAGTGAGCCAGAAGAGCCAAACCTATACCTCAAAATGCATTAACTTCCCCTCAAGTCACATGCAATGAGCATGCAGAGGTGGTTTGCAGCATGTTTATGAAAAACTGACCTGCAGCTGGAAAGGAAAAGACACAGCAATTTCAGAGGGTATCAGCAGAGGAAAAAACCCAAACACAAACCAACTTGCTTTATTTATTGATTGCTGGCTAACTGAACACCAATTTCAACAGGAACTGCCAAATTTGTCAATACTATTGTCACAGTATCCAAAGGTCTTCGTTTACATGTTAATACTCACACATGTTTTCTAGCCTCTGGAGAACAGGTCATTTGGTACTATTTTTTTTGCCACCAGTAAATATTTCACAAAGAGTGGTTACTTATTTCTTGAGACAGTATCCCAGAGTTCTTTACCTCATCCTGTAGTCAAGGCTTAATATTTGTTCATATTCCAAGCCCCCGCTTTTTCTGAGAGCCCTTTCCTCCATCCATATGCTTCTTGTAGGTGTTCAGTGAATGATGACTTCATGTATAAATCATTGTGCTGCTTCACATGGAACACTCTTATTTGCTGAGCTCATGACATTTTCTGCGTGTAGCGGTGGGAGCCAGCTGCCGTTGAGAACTGTATACAAAGGGCACATAAATTGTTGGGTGTCATGGAAAAATTTATGCACAGGCTACATGTTTTTCCATGCAAGTTTCTAAGTGTTTTGCAGGGATGCAGGAAACAAGCAAGTGTCTGTACGAGTCTCTACCTCAGTCATTGTTCATCTTGCAGCACCAACAGGGATGAAGACCTGGGCTTTGTACAGCTTCCCAGTTTTACAGGACGGGTTTATACCACACTTGGAAAAAAAGTATCTCTTTCTGTTTCTTGAGTTTTACATCTTCAATGTAATTTAAAATTGTATTATCTGAAAATTAATATAATCTCAAATTAAAATAACCCTTTAAAAAAAAAAAATCAACCAAAACCTCCAGCAATCTAACACCATGGAGAACAGGACAATTCCAACATGACATTGTGCAAACCAAGTCAGGGTACAAAATACAACTGAGGTCCAACCAGCAACTCTGTCTCCTCTAAGAACTTTTGCAGATTTTCCTTACGTGACCAGACTTCAATTTCTTTTGTCATTGAAAACTTGCCATTTGTGCAACCTTTATTTTTGTACCTTTGCTACTCAATGTAATGAATGATCTTACTCTCTTAAGGCTCTGCTCTTGCTTGTGACTTCTCACTTGACTCCTTTTTCTTTAGGGGAAATGACAGAGTTAAGAATCAGCCAGGAATAAAACAGCCTTTTGATGAAACATGAGTAAATCCGATGTCTTATTTATGTTGGGTTCTTAAGTACTGGTGTTTTGCTGTATGGATCCCAACATGCAGCATGATTACCAGTGGAACCAGTGTAACCAACACCACAATGACTGCTGCAGCTTCTTTACTGATTCAGCCAGTCTGTCTGTCTCAAAAAGGCGTGATAATGTGCCCTTGGGGTAGGTGAGGAATTCATATTGTGGGCAAGATCTTTGCCCAAGTAAGTAACACAGCTGTATCGAAGTTTAAAAAAAAAAGGTCATATGATTTGAACAAGTACAGTAATGGAATGGAGGAGATTTTGTTATGAGCCAGGAGAGCCAAGCTATATGTAACACTCTGCAAGTGTCGATTATAAACCTTCATTCAACTGTAGTTCTGTCATCATACAAGAACCTTTCCCTTGAGGTAACCTTAGCAATTAATTAGAAAAGATAATAAATAAAAAGTTATTCATTTTTTTCCCTCTCTCTATGCATGCATTCATTCATTTGTGTATATATTTACATAAAAGGTATCAAATAAAAGTTAGCCTCAGAGTATTTGTCAGTACAGGATGTGAGTAAAGATAATTCTGTCACTTCAAATGTTTCTTGAAATGATCAAGTCAAGATTAAAAAAACCAACATCAACTTTAACCTTCATCATCCTTTGGTCTTGGTTTTGAAAGTACCTAATATTTTCTGGCTATACCCCCTATGTTATTTAAATGCTGGTAATCTTGTTCATGGCAATTTCAATAAGCCACAGCAGACACATAATGCTTCCTCTTTTAATAGGTGCAAAGTGAGTTATTGTCACAAAGCATATATATGAAAAAAGGATGTGAAAAGAGAATCCTGCCTAATCTCGGTAATAAGGGCTTGTGAGGGTGCTAACATGGTCACCTGAATTATGCATGTCTATTGTGTTCAAATATCATAAATCGATGCATGAATACCCTCCAAATCATTTTCAGTTCATGAACATTTATATACAGAGCTCTTGAGCACTGCAAAGACAATTAGTCATATTTGTATGCCGGAATTAATTGAGAGTGAGATGCGGGAGGCAGAAAGAGAGAACAAAGAATGCTTTTTGTCAGTTCTTCCAACTGACAGGGATAATTAGATATATGAAATTGAAATTCCTCAGCAGGGGGTTTCTGTTGACAATGAATTTTCTTTTGATTCCATTCTGTTATTCTTTTATGCTGTCATCTGTGGCAATTTGTTATTCAGCTTGAAGCTTAAAAAAGCAAAGCATTCCGCTTTTATGAGTAGATGATGTCAGTTTGTACACTGCTGGGAAATAGATATTAAATGTAATCTTTAAACTAAAAAAAAAAGAGAGGAAAATAAAATCAGTTAAAGAGACAGTGCTCTGTTTACACAGCCCTCAGAGTAAAACTTTTGTGAGAGACAGAACTCGCTTTGATGGTTTTTAAAGTTGCTCAGGCTACATTAATGTTTCAGTTGCAGTGCAAGTCTGAGCCGTGCTGTGTGGTGGAGTAAGGACGCGTGGCTGGAAATGCCCCCTTACTACTATTTTCAAAATGCTGGACTTTGTATTGGCAGACATCCCTGGAGTATATTAAGTCCAATGCTTTAGTACTGGCAGTAGTACTACTATGTACCTAGTACATACAGGCAGTATTTGTTCACATTCCCAAATCCAATGCCTGACCGAAAGGAAGTGACAAATAAGAAATATTTCTCGCTAGCACATGCAAACCTTCTTAGTGCTTTTTGGTCCTGATTTGGTATCTGGGACCTGATTTTTGCACAGGGTCAGCAACTAGGGCAGATGCAGGATCTAGCCCTTGGCTTTAAAAATAATCATGGCAATAAGGCAATCACTTTTTCCCCTGCTTGAGGTAAGCATCTCATCCTCTCACCACTTCAAGCATCTTTTCTCTCTCACTTCTTCAGTTCACCATCAGCATGATCATCATGAAAGCTTTAAAAAAAGGTTACCTAAAGTATCTGTCCATGAAATATTGGTCTTTATGGTCAGAAATTCGCATGTTTACTTATTGTCTCCTCTCTGTGATTTTGGCAGCACACATTCATGCAAGAAACTTAATGCATGAGCACACATTCTACTTTATAAGCCTAGTACATACATATAGCCTTAATAAGAAACATCTATAAAACCCTGCCTAGTTTTTTTGGCAAGGTTTGTTACAAGCATTGCATGGAATCTAGAGTATGAAAAGCCCATACTGTTCTGCTCTCGCCCTCCCCTTTTCACTGGAGCTCTCCTGGCTTTCTTTTGCCTCTTTCCCTCCTCCAAAACCCCACGTTATTTGGCATTTGTTATATTTCAGACTGCAATTTCTCCTTCAACAGGCATCTTGGTGACTGTGGCTTTATTATATTTTATTCTATTTTTTTTGTTGTTGTTGTTACTAAAGCAAAAAAGCACACAGAGTGTTATGATGTAGTATATATTCCAGTGAACTTCTGTGAGTCTAACTATACCATACGGCATATCATTAAACATAGCAATATTTAACACATATGTATTATCGCCTCTGCACCCTCAGAGCATTCTTTGCAGATGCATTTTTATCTTGCACTTTATGGAAGAAGGCCCTGTTTAAGAAGTTGCAGAATCTTACAAGTGAAAATAGCTGAGAATATGGTTTGAGGGACTTCTCACAGAGGCATGAGTGTGCCCAAAGCATCCCAGCAGTGACCTAGAAGATGCACCCCATATAAAAAATATTAGGCTCTTTTCAGTCTTTTGCTCTCTCTGTTGAGACTCATTAAGGATGCTGTTTGTGATGGCAGTTTCTGTAACCTGGCACATGTCCACTGGGAAATGCATTGATGCCATCAAGTGACTTCATGAAGATAAATTTATTTAGTCACTACTGACCTTTGATGAATTTGAACTGGTTACTCAGACTTTAAAGACTCTATTCTTTTGCTGTCTTCCTACCATCTAAATAGCATTGCAAACACTGTATTCGCAAGTTTTTTAGCCCTTTGTTCATCTTGGCCTCAGTTATGTTTGGTATATCCTCTACCTTCACATGAGTTTAAAAAAAGACAGATAGAATCATCTACAATATTTTACAGGAAATTTTTTTTTCATTTCAGTAAGCCAAAGGGAAGCAATAATCTACCACATAGAGGACACCATGTACCTCAGCCTTGCTGTTCAGGTTTGTTCAGTAAAGACATAGTTATTATGCAGTGAAGTGCAGAGGATTTGTCTCTGTTTCATGCCCCTCAGGCCTGCCCCATGCCAGCCCAGGATCTTTTGGGATTCAGCAGGACTCCATGAGGGTGGACTGGTGGAATCAAGAAGCATACCTCTGGAGTGTCATGGGGCAACCAGGCAAGAGTCAGAGGCTGCATCCTATATTTGCCTCCTTTACTGGTCTAAGCTCAAAATTATTCTTCTTTTTTTCTCTTGAGTAAGAAATTTAAGTAGAGCACAAAATCAGGCCTCAAGTGTACCTTTCAGCATTAGATGAAGATAGAAGATTTACCTTCATAATGTGCATTTCTTAAAATAAAGCATGTTTTTTGGGGATGACCAAGATCCAGATGTGATATTATTTGTTGGTGTTCAAAGACCATCAGTGACCATCAAAGCATCAAACCTCTGCTATACTCTGAGGAGCTAAACATAACACGGGCTTATTTCATAACCACGAGTTTTTAATTATTTTTTAAATAATCAAATCAGTGTATGAAGCAGCATGTAAATTTTCAAAGAAGACATAAAGAAATTAATTCTATTGCCAAAATAGTATATATGTCTTGTTCTGAAAAACATCCACATATTGCCGGCTCTGAAAGACTGGAAGTTTGTAAAACTCGTCTTGTAGCATTGGTGAAACTTGCTGATTTCAGAATTTTTCTTGGTATTGTATTTTGCTTTCCAAAAATATTAGCCCTTTGTAATATAAAGATTTGGTAAGGATACCAACATGATTTAATTTCTTGCTTTTTAAGGGCTTTCCCTCCTCTGGAAAACTGGAGAGAGTCAATGCAAAAGAATGGTCTAGATTTCAGTTATGAGCATGTTTGTGATTACTGATAGACAGATATTTGTTTTACCTATATATATAGTAGTTCACTCCATAACTTGTTTGATAACTGTGGACAGTGCTTGGGATCACTGACTTAAAAAACCCTTTCTTTCTTCTTCAGAGAAGATTCAGTCTATCAGGACTGCACTCTTTCATCTGTGTTTTGCTTTGTAAAATGAAATACGTAGCCAGAATAGATGTTCATATGATCTTTCTCAAGAGCAAATTAAATTACGATTGCATGGCTGCTCTGCCACAAAAGAAAGGAAGTTATTATTTGAGGCCTTCCTTCTGACAACCAAATATCATTTTGTAAGTCAATTGGTAAAGTACACAGCCTTATATGATACTCTAGCTTATCAAAAAAAAAAGGTCACACAGATTTTCCATCTACATTTTCTAAAAGCTACGTGTCTATGACTAAAAATAAACTGGTGAAGCTTACTCCTAAAGTTATTTTATAGAAGAAAAAGCTCCATATGAAAAGCTAAATCAGTGTCTCCCCTTTTTGCTTTTACTGTGGATGCAGTGAGATGCCCTGATGGCAGCTGCAAATACTGAATTGCTTTAAGTTCAGGAAAGTGATTGCCTCTATGCCTTTTGCCAGATAAATAATCCCATCTCTTTTAGATGGCCAGCTTCATTCCTGAACTGCTTTACTCTCTCATTCTCATTCTTGTCGCAGCACATGTTTCTCTGGCTGGGAAGAGAAGCAGTGCCTGACTGGGCACTGGCAAGAGCTCAAGAGCTGAGGCTCATCCCTTTCAGAAAGTTTCTCACACTGCATTGGCCCAAAACTGCAGCAAGTGGTTTGGGGTGCAAAATCAAGGGGTTTTGAACCTCTTCAGCTTTGCAGCAGGTGCTGGGGTGATTGTTTCGGCCAGGATTAAGGGATGCTCTCTTCTGATCTTCTCCTTGTCAGCCTGAATGCACACAGTGCAGTTAGGATGCCATCATCATTACCAGCACTTCTAATTCCCTGTTGGGACTCCTCCTTGCAGGGAAGGATGTTAACTACTTTAGCTTTTCTCATTGAGTCCTGTGTCCAACTCGCCTCCATCATGAGGTGATGTTAAATGATTCGTGTCTTCCCCCCAGAGAAGCTGAGGCAACTTCGGGAGAATGAACACTGGCTCTTAGTGAAGCTTTAGGATAGCACCAAAATCTGTTGATCATCTAGGCGGAATTACAGTGGCACTGTACCTGCATGACCTGTTTGTGAGAGAAAAGGTTTGATTTACCACTATATCAATCCCTTCACCTTTCATTAACAATGTGCTTATTGCAATTAATTCTGGAATTGTTTAAATTGTTTCACCTTAAAGTTTGTGTTTCTGTGTGTGAGTACTGAGAGAGATAACATTCATCTGAATTCTCTGTTTAGCTCCATTATTGCAACCATTTTCACAGTTTTGAATTTAGTCCTTACATTGGCAGATAAGTACAGTTAACCCTCTTTCTTCTTGTGCCTCTTTTAATTAAATTCTAACTGCTTGCCCTTTCTCTATATGATCTACCAATCCTCATTAGGGCAATTCCTGTCTCTTCAGCATGAACTGGGAAACACACCAAACACTTCTTTTAATACAAGGCGGGGGGGCAGAAAGGTGCAGGGGCCTTATTTTCCTCTCATCCTGATGAGATTTGTGCCAGATGCTGCGTTTCATAAAGTAAACACCCAGGCACATCTTCTAACTTCATAATTATGTGCATATATTCTCCACATAATAAAACTAGAATAAAATCACTACTCACCCACAAGTAGTAAATCAAGCAAATGGTGAATTAAGTTTGTTTGATGAATGTTGCTCTTTATAAAATTAAGCTGTTTACAATGCGTGGTTCATCTTCCTTTACATGTTTAATGATTTTATTGCTTAGTATTTGTTCTATTATTCCATTATTGTTCTATTATTGTGCGAGGAAGAAAGAAGTAATGTTTCTGTGCTGTGGCTGTTAAAATAATTCCTCTTTCTCTTTCTTTTAACCATAGGCATTTGCTGGTTTCCCCTCAATTACAAGTACAAAATTAATGAAATATCACTCTTACATGTCCATCATACTTTTTCCTTTAAAGCAGATGTAAATGGATGAGTTCTGACACACTGCTTTTTGTTCTCCAGAGAAAACACTGTTATGGAAAATGTGGTGTTTCACTCAAACCAGGAAATTTTGCTTTGTTTTCCATTTAATTTTTTTTTCAATAACAACCAGCCAAAGTATTTGCAGACAAGTACTTTAGTATTTTTCCATTTCAAACTTTTCTTCTTTGAAACACCTGAATGACACCTTCAGCTTCAGCAACAGCTGAGAAATATCACCTCAAATTAAAAACAGACAATTTCAATTACACTTTTTCCACTTTTCCTTGGCTCAGAGCCTTGCCCAGTCAGTGGACCATGCCTGCAGAGAGGAGCGTACATGAAGCACCCTACACTTACTAGGAGCATCTGGAACCAGCAGATTGAAAGAAGAGGTTTCTACCTTGTGGGACAAGCAAAATTTCAGCTGGACAAGGAATTGGCACTGGTAAATCAGAGAGAAAAAAAACAACTAATGGAGGCCAACAAAATATGCGGTGACTTCTGCTTGTGGAAGGAGGAGACGAAATCTCTCGTGAGAGCTGGGATGAACACACTGGAGTCTCTAAGAATCCCAAGGGCAAAAGTGAAGACGCAGCTGGACATTTCACAGACAATGAGGTTGTCTGAGCTTAGGAGAAACCAGGATAGTACTCCAGGCAAGACAGAGACCCCAGGATTGCTAGCAAGTGACCCCCACAACCCAAGAGGTGCTGCCACTTGGATGAACAAGAGGACCCATGGGATGAGAGGATGACAGAACAGCAGTTGACACATCCTTCTTTGGGATCTCCTCTTGGAGCTATATGGGCAGCCCCTCCCTACTGCTCTTTCTTTTCTGGTTACAGTCTGGCTACAGGGGGTTGACGATGACTTTGGGGATGAATGAAAGCAAGGTTGTGACGGCTGGCAATTTTTTGCAGTTCAGTTTGTGGTGTCTGTGAGTAACTCACCCTTAGACCTCTTTTTTTCACTCTACCCAGTGGAATTATACACACAGCATCAAATGAAGTCCTGTGCAAAAGACAGGGTAGAACACAAGTTTCTAATGTTTTGAAGTTGTATGTGTGCCATCCATATATTGCTGCATTTCACCCCATTGGGAAGGAGAGGCTTGAAAAGTTGAAGAGAATCAGAACTGAAATCTATTGCAGAAGTTCCTATGTTTCTTCTGTGACCAAAACCTATTATACCTCCTACAAAAGCATGGTGTTTATATATTAGCAAGCAATTATGCTGCTTTTAAAAATGCCTGGAAAGACTTTTAGAAACAGAAAATATGCAAGTTATGGTAGCCTACGGCTGGCATTAACTTGCACAAAGATAATTTATATTTTATGTGTGTTTTATTTTTATACACCTGCTTTTCTTTGCAATTCATAAAGAAACCATATTGATATCAAAGGAAATGCTCTGTCACAGAATTTATAATCCTAACTGAGAGGTTCATATCAGTGCCTTCTAATCTTTTACTCTTTTATGATGTCAAAGGTAATTTCAAGGGAGAGGGAAATGTAAAACTTGATGTTTTATGATGGGACAACAGCAGGCTGGCAAACCTGAGTAACAGCTGAATAACAGTCAAGAGATGGCACTGCTTGAGGTTTTCCTTGCTTTGGTTCTTTGCTTGTGTTGTCTGCGGTTTGAAAAGTCCGTAAATGGCTCTCAATCAGGTGAACCACTATTTCCCTCATTGTTCTCGCTGGAGGCTGGTTCTTGCTGTGGCCTCTGTCCCTCTGGGCATGTTTGATTTTTCTCTGGTGTAATCCTCCATGCAACTTGGAGGTGCCATTTTGGGGAAGTCAGGTCCCTTTGCAGCTCTCCTCACAACCCTGAAGACAGCCAGTGGTGCGTGCCAGGGGGACGGAGGGAGACGGGAATCAAGAGTCAATCATCAAAAAGTCCCAGGCGCAGTGGGGGAGCCTCTAGATTGCTTCATTTCCATAAGGCAGCAGAGCTTGTTGCCTCTTTACACAGAGGGTTTACATAGTGCCCAAGCTCTGGTTTCATGCACCCTTTGGCCGACCCCTGGGTCCCTGCTCTATTGGGGTCTATACAGCAGGGCAGGGTTGGAGACCTAAGTGTGCTCCCAGCCACTGCTCCAGGGTTGTCTGGCAGGGCAGGTGCCAGCAGATGTTAATTTTCAGATGCCCTGTCATGGCTGTGTTGCCTCCGAGGCCCCGCTCCCCAAGGCAGCAGCACTGTGCTCTCAGTTCCCTCATGTGTGACCCAGCAGCCTGTATCATCTTACAGGGAGTGAATAGGAGACTGAAGGGCAGGCTGTGTGGTCACTGTTTTCAATATCCCTCCTGCTAGCCATTACATCATCCAGCTACTCTCTAAGAGGATTTTCAGCAGGCTTGGCTTCGTTATTAAAATAGTAATTAATTTTTTCCTCTTCACAAAACCCGAGGACCTTCAAATGGAGGCCTCAGGAGTGAGGGCAGCTTCCTTTTGAAAGTGGCCTTTCTGGAAGCCATAATCGGCTCTCCAACTTTACAGTACACATGTTCCCCAGTAAATGTGATTAAAGAGCCACACAAAAAACCCCTTGCAGAAAATTAATTCAGTTTCCAGAATAAAAAGTTTGATAAAGTTGTGCAATGCTCCAATGACAACACATAATAGAAGTGCAGAGTTTTATCCTCTTGAAGGATAAATGAGCGGCCAGAAAGGTCTGGTAGTTCCCAGAGTAAAAACATCTGCTACAGCTAATTCACTTTAGCTTTTGATTGTAAAATTCATTAGCCATATCAGGCAGCTGTAGTTTCAAACATGTTGCTAGGAAGTACAGTTTTATAGGCTGGGATGCCGTTTGTTCTCCCCAGCAGTGGCGAGGTAGCCTGAGTGCCTGGTGAAACGCAAGCTCCTGCCACCCAAAAATAAGAGCTTGAGTGGCGGGGGAGAGGGGGAGGGAGGCTGGCCAGGAAGCTCAGGGCTGAATGCAAAGAGGTGCCAAGTGCCGTCAGGGCCATGGTGGCTGCTCCTCCACATCACCAGAGCAGCAGCAGCCAAAGGCTTCAGCCTTCCCACAGAACTGGGAAGGAGATGGCTTTGTGAATTAGAAAGTAAACATGGTGTGTATTGCAGTGCGTTTCACTGCTCTCTTCTATGGTAGTTTTTTACAGACCTCATTAAGCATACATTTTGAGGTACATGTTATGGAAAAGTGTTTCCACATACTTAGAGGAAGAGATAAATCCCAAGGGGATTTAAAAATACCCACAGACACACACACATATATATATGTGCATACGTCTGTGTTTTTCCGAATTTTAAAGTACATATTTATTCCTATTTCTATAATGATTAATTTATATTATTTATACTCCTTTTACTTATATCTATATAGAGCAAGCACGGAAAAAACAAGATAAAACTGCATTTTCTAGGTATTTTACTCTTCCAAGTAAATCCTGGTAAAAGATTATTTTAAACTGCTCTCTAAATCTGAAAATAAACTTACAGTAGTGAGTATGTCACTCCAGGCTTCCTGTAAGCATCCTGTAAGCCTTTTTGGTGCACACTGATCATAGTTCTTGTAACTCATGTGGAATATCCCCTGTTACTTGGGTTCAGTTTAAGAAAGCAGCTAAAAGGAAGTGGGAGTCAGGGACAGAGAAATCGTGTTTCTCTGTCCGTCAAAAAAATTATTCTAAACTGGATGAACTTTGCAATTCCACGAGGGATGGAAAAAGTGTTTTGAGTTTATTATGCCCCACAAGACTAGCAATGGCCAATAAGTGTTAGTTTTCGATGGGCAGAAAGATTTCCCAAAAACCTGTGAAACCATCCCTGATGTTATTTCTGCAAAAATACTGTCCCTTAAGTAAAATGAACAAACCTATGTACCCACTGCTCCATTTTCACAGATCACAATGAATTATGCAAGCCTGTCACCTTAGACACATTAGGGTGTAGGCACAGACAGCTTGGTGATGGTAAATTCACTTTGATTAAAGCTGATTCCAGCACAACAATTTTTGTTAACTGAGAAGGATAGATGTTGATACCTTTCTCCATTGTAACATGAATATATGGGAACTGTTCTAAATAATCTTTCTTTAATCTTTCCTTCTCATGAAGTTGTGATATTTTCTAATTATTGGAAATGTTCAAATGATAAACAAGGGCCAAACAAGGACTAGTCTTTTCCATGGGAAGATGCTGATACTGGTGTAAATACACCATCCAGATGAACACTTTATAGTGGACAAGCCTAAAACTTTAAGGCTGCCTCTTTCTTCCTGCCATATTGTACCTACCTTTGATTTCTAGAACATCACAGAAAAACTTCAAAGATGTCTAGATGACAGATAGCTGCTCCCTCTAAATTTGTTTTATTCATGTGATTGGTAATGTGTGCTCAAATGAACTGATAACTTCATCATCTCTCTCATAAACTGCAGGATGAATTAAAACTGAACCAGGGAGGCACTTTTATAGCTAATCTACACTGACATTTTTTCACTGATATCAATGAAGCCATAGCAACTAATACCTAGTGAGTGTATGCCCTAAGGTTTACAAAACATTTCTTTTTTGGTTAATTTTGAAGCAAATAATTAAAAATGCAGAGTTATTTTACTTACAGTCTTCCACTAAAATATTAGTTCTAAACAAGGACATTGGTGGTTTTCACAGAAATATAGGTTTCTTTCTTTTTCTGCTCCATCTGTCCAACCACACTGCGTCCTCCAAGACAAAGAAAGCAGAGCAATGCGTGCATTTGGATAGGTTGGTGTGACACATTGTTTTATTGCAGTCTGCGTTCTCAGATGTATCCTGTGCACCACTCAAGCCACTCTTGGTGACTCTTTACAAGATCATGAAGCAGATTGTCTGAGAAGATTTGCTATGGCACATAAAAGACAAGTGGCTGATGCCAGCGTGGCATTACTAAGGGCAAATCGTTTCTGATCAGTCCAGTGGCCTTCCGAAACAGAGTGAAAGCAATGGTCCCAGACATGAGCAGAAACTGGGAGAAGTCTTTCAGAGCAGCCCTGTAGAGAAGGACCTGGGGTTCTCGTGGATGAAAAGCTGGACATGTGCCAACAGTGTACACTTGCAGCCCAGAAATCCAGCTGCATCCTGGGTTGCATCCAAAGCCATATGGGCAGCAGGAGAGGATTCTGTCCCTCTGCTCCTCTCTGGTGAGACCCCACCTGGAGTACTGCATTCATGAACTCATGAACATGTACCCTTTCCAACAGGGTAAGGGGCAGCAATGGTTTAAACTGAAGGAAGGTAGGTTTGGATTTGATGTTAGGAAGAAATTCTTTACTGTGAGGGTGGTGAGGCACTGGCACAGGTTGCCCAGAGAGGTGGTGGCTGTCCCATCCCTGGAAGTGTTCAAGGGCAGGTTGGATGGGGCCCTGAGCAACCTGATCTGGTGAGTGATATCCCTGTCCATGGCAGGGGAGTTGGATGTAGATGATCTTTAAATTCCCTTCAAACCCAAACCATTCTATGATTCTGTGATTCTACAATCAGGTGGCACGGGCATCCACAAAAGTTTTGTAGTCACATGGGAATCACAGCGTGAAAATGAACAGATGTTGTGAGGCACTTCTTATGACTTATTATTCATATTGCAGCAATTCCAAGAGACCATATTCCGATGGGGCTGGATGGAGTACATCCAGTCACTAAATACTTCCCTAGAGTGCAATGGAAGAGCAGTAAGTATCTATGTAAAATTAAGTCTGCTGTATTCAGCACACCTTGAGAGTGTTTATATATTCTGGAGCACATCTCTGCCTTTGGAAGTATCAGTAAGAGAGACACTAACTCTAGTCCTATTTTCTGTGAATCATTCTTTTAAATAGCTACATTGGAAAGGGCTCTTGTGATGAGCCTACCAAAGCTGATTTTTTTTTTCCCAGGCAAGTGGCAACCTCTTCCCACATGCTGCTGCAGTTTTCCTGGCCAGGGCAGAAGGCTGCACTTTGCTTATTCCTACAGAATTATATCAGCTTTGACTCCTGACCCTATGGCTCTGAAAATCCACTGAATGTTCAAGGAAGAAGAGGTTCTTTTAGGAATAGCACCAGAAAAAAAGTAAATAAATGAGCTTGATCCTTTCACAGGCTTGTTAATTTAAAGACAGATCAACAGAAACACTAATTCTTATTTTACCAAAAGGAGCAAGTTTGGAAGAAGTTCTTTTGGACACAAAGTATATTCACTTTAGAGAAAATAATAATAATGAAGAAGCTTTAAATAAGATTCAGAATGTTGACTGGAATTCATTTATTTTGCTCTGGTTTTCCCCCTTTCTCTTTTACAGGGAACAGATATTTTGAATGGGAGCAGGTTGTGCTTTCAAAACTGAGGATCAGCATAATATAAGTGAACAGTGAGATTGTGCTGATGACAGGAAGAGTTTGTTGCTGAATTTATTTAATCAGCTAGGTCCCTTAGAATAATGCGTATGCCCGCTCCCCGCAATTAACTGCATGCTATTATTGAAGATGATTCTTCTTTTTCCCCTGACAATTTGAGAAAACATACATGATGATGAGTATCAGAAAACTGTCAAACAGAAGAATAACCTGCACAGAGCAAAACCAGACTTTCAGACCAAGCGGACGACAAAATGAGTAACCCATCTAATACTTATGATATTTTTTGATAAACAAAATAAGTTTGGGATATTTATAACTGAAAAGCAGTGGAAACTGTGATTTATAACATGAATCTGCATTGATTTTTGTTACCTATTTGAAATTAGAAACCCAAACTTGAATGATTTATCACCATACAAATCAAATTTTCAAATTCAGATTTATGTAGGTTTAACAGTTAAGAAACAGCAAAGATTTTACAAGTAAATTGCAAAGAAAAAAAAATTTAACAATAATAAACTATATCTTTAATAATAAATAACAATATTTGGGCTCTGAAGAGAGCTGAGGGGTGATATCATCAACGACCCACTACACATTTCTCTGTAACATAAATGCTTACATGGTCTTGCTATTTATTTGGAAAGCGTATTGCATCATGCCTATGACAAAACCCCTCTTGCTAAGTAAAAACAAGCTCATATCTGAAAACAAATATATGTGTGAAAATAAAACTACACTTCAGTATAATAATTAAAAGAGTAAAGCAATTTTTTTCCCTACAGTATGTAACTGAAAATATCAATTTTCTTTTTTTAAAGCTTTTTCCATAGGGTACCACAGCATTATGGCCCAAACCCCTTAGCTTAATTTTACTTGCTGAGAATAAACAGAAAATCTTCCCCAGCCTGACTCTTTCTTGTCCCTGGTGATTTTAAAGAGTGCACTTTTTCTTCTTAAATACGATATAAAGTCTGTATTATTTACTGTGGAAGTTTCCACTATTGAAATAATGATTGCTAATATAATTGAGTGAGAACATTCTGTTTCCTAGTAGACAGAGGTCCTGTGCAACCTTGCACATTTAAACAAAATGATTACCAGCAATCACCTACTTGAAATTCCTCCAAGGGTTTTTGTGTAGAGCATATGAATACACAGGAACAAAGACAAAATACACATTTTGTTCTATTTTAGTAGTTCTACTTAGATTTGAACTGGGAAGCTACAGAACTGGGAACGATCATTTTGTTCCATTTTTTTGAGTTTGACTGAATAAGTTAATTGCCCTAGGATGGAGATCTTGGGACTTACTTGCATGAACTGTGGCAGTACGTGAGTTGCACACAGAAGTAACTACAGAATCTGTTGTGAGACACACAGACAAAATGAAACAACAGTTGGGAATAATTATGCAGGAATATCTAAGCATTTTAAAAGTCTCTTTTTATCTGGGAGACTAATTCATGCCCAGGTGGCTAGAATGGGCCCCATCCAAATACTCTAGGACTTCAAAATTGTTGCCTGGGTGGGGACTGCAGAGCTTGCTGTGGTGAATTTGGGTGACCAGAAACAAAATAAGGAATTATGGCACTGGCAGAGTATGCTAAAAACAGGGGTGCAATCCTTTGATAAGACCTCTCAAATTGCAAGGGGGTAGGGCAGTTTGGGAAGGCTTTCAGAAGCCCATGTGCCAGCTGGAAGTCAAACTTCGAGGAATAATAGCAATGTCTTTAGTTAATATTATTGTTTAATTCCTTTTCTTTCACCATGTATTTCCACAGAAATACATTTAAGCAAAAATTCAGTTTTTATTAATGTTGCTGGAATCTGAGCATGTGCTTGAGCCATAAACTCACGTTACATCAAGGCAAATTTTCCCTTTGCTACAAGGCTGCCGAATCCTGTTCTTTCTGCATACCCTCTCCCAACAGCTGATAGCACCCCTGTTCCCTGCTACTTTAGCCTAAGAGAGATAATTATGCTGCTGAAAGTCGTACCTATGTTGAACATTTTGAAGCATGCTATTTTTGCATTTAGTTTTCCTTTGTTTGTCATTGGTTTTGGTTTTTTTTTTATTTTAATTTATTGGTGATACATTTTATTTTCCACATCTGGGAAAAGTACCCCTAGTTGCATTGTATCTTTTATCCCTACATGTGCTTATCCCTTTGGTTCTCCCATAAGTAGCTAGTATTCAGCCTGTCACAGGTACATGAGGCTAATAGTTCAATCACTGGGGAGAAGGGGGGGAGGAAGATGAAAGGGCAGGAAATGGCTGTCATGGCCCCAAAGGAAATATTTGTAGGAAAAGGAGCACAACAGCAAATAAAGTGCTAATTAATGTCCAATTCCAGCACTGATATACGGACCACAGCAGTAGGCAAAACCCAGCCTTCTGTTCCACTGCCTGCTGAAGAGCTTTTGTGCTGTAGCTCTATGCAAGCATGCATTTGCAAGTTTTGAATTTATAAAATGTTCCAATCCCCTCCTCTTTATATGTTTTGTGTTTAGCTGAGTTTTCATTTTCACTTTTTTGATGGATTTTTTTAAAAATTAATATGACTGAGGCTGGTTTGTCTGTGCTGGTGCTGACTTGTTCAGTACCTCCTGAATTTATAGCAGCAAACACTCTAACTGGAAACATTCTGGGAGGTGGAACAAGGGCTTATCTGCTAAGCTGAATAACAGAAAAAAAAAAAGGAGATGAAAAGATTACCCTCTCCCAGGTTTCATGGGGCTTTCATGGGAAAAAAACTGGACCTTACTCTCAAATTTGAGGATCTGAAAAATACAGTGGCACTTATGGTACTAATTTACTGGCTTTGTCCAGCAGAAGGCATTGAGAGTGAACCTTCTGCTGGGGAACATAATAGCAAAAGCAGTACTGTTTTAATGAAACACAGCAACCGGTACTTGGAACTGACTAAATCTGTTGTTAAAAGAACAAAAATTAAAGATGAAATTCACAAAGGAATGTCATGATGATCAATTATTTCTGGTGTTTAGTATCTGAGAATCACATCTTAAGGTAAAATGTTATTTGCTGAAGACTGAATGCCAGAAATAATAATCTGACATTAAGCTTTTGTGAATCTGACCAAATGAAAGCCTAAAAAAGGGAATTTATAGAGCAGAATACATTTGTTTCAATGATGCACAGCTTTTAGAATATAAATGACTGGAATATTACTCATTATCACCTAATCATAAAAAGAACACAATAGTTATTAAATAATAAAAAAAAAAGCCCTAAAACAACCCCACAGTGAAATATAGTTAAAGATATTGCCTCAACTGAGACAAACCAAGAAACTTCAGAACCAGAATGGAAAGAAGAGTTTGGCTTTCCAATGTTTCCCATAGCAGCTTTACATGGACACAGAGTGGGACATTACTTACAGCACAGCACATATTGTAACTCCTGGGTCCAAGGCAATTTGAATATCAGCTGACCCCTTGGGCTCATGACAGGGAGACGAGGGAGAGGCTCTCAATGCAAGATGCTTTCTGTGGAGGAGTCACTTTCACAATTATAAATGTCAGCAACAGCCAAAAGACAGCTATGGAAATAATTTTCATTCCACAACTCTTTTGGAGGCTTTATGTGTCCCTGATCCACACTATCAGACTGGGCTGAGATCAAATTGTTTGATGAGAGCCAAAACCTATGCATTGTTCTGGCACGCCATGCCAGCATCCTACAGGCAGTGACCGTGTCTCTCCCTTTGATTCCTGGCCTTGCCAAGTGCAGTGTTGGCATGATTGGAGGTCTGTGCTCTCACTGGGACAATCCCTCTATTCCCACCCCTGCACTTGTGGTCCTGCTGGAAAGTGCCTGCCTGGGAGCCAGCTATGAGCCATGGCTCTTGCCTGCATTATATTGGCAGAAAATGAAGCCACTGCAGGATACAGCTGCTGGAGTCTTAATGGGGTTCTGTGACAAGGCTTTGCTATGCTAAGTTTTTGTCTCAAGAAAGTGTCTACAGCAGAATGGTAACAACAACCTTTTTCTCAGTTTTTGATGTGCATGATGAAGATGGGAAGTTTTAAATCTAGATCTTCTGTAGTTACATATCTATAAAGATATTTTGTTCATGCAGCACAATATGTTTATAATCCTGCTTTCATTCGATAGTTGAAAGTGATCTTGCAGATCTGGTTTTTCCCAGTCTTCAATACTAAGTCACAAATTGTTCCTGCTTTTAGTATGGAAGTACCATGTAAATGATTATGTCTTATGTGGCAAAAGAGGGATCATGTCATACAGTAGAATATTTCTGATGCCTTAAACAAACAAAATCTTTAACATC
Organism: Rhagologus leucostigma; assembly: GCA_013397725.1. NCBI lineage: Eukaryota > Metazoa > Chordata > Aves > Passeriformes > Rhagologus > Rhagologus leucostigma. The sequence goes on from VZTD01003686.1 coordinate 704,611, forward strand.
TACATTTTTCTCTTTTATCACCATTTTAAAGGTGTGAATTATCCATTGATATTCATGCTATTGTCAGAATATAAATTCACCATGGAAAGGAATGTTTTTATACAGCTTTACTTCTTTGAGATGTGGCTTCATCAGCATAATCGGATGGCATTTTTATGTGCTGTATCTGAACTGTACTGTGTCATGTAGTCTTTTGAAGGAACAGAGACTCATTTACTTGGTTTTATTTCCTGAGGGTAATGTTTCTGAAATTATGTGTGAATCTCAAGGCATGGGTCCTCACTATAGGTGAAGAAACCATGTGGACTTTCTGTGGGATCATGCTCCATCACCCACCTACAACTTGCAAACTGCCTAACCCAGGGTTGGATTCCAGCAGATCAGGCTATCTCCTTGGACCACATCTAAACTCCTGGCTCTCTGCAAAGTAGTGTTGGGACTCCTGTTGCCTCTGGAGAAACTTGTGCACTTGACTGTTTAATACCTTTCTTAGGTGAGGAAGGATTATTAATAATGTCACAAAAGGGAAAAAAAGCACAGAGTGCAGAGTCTTAATTCCACGACAATTTAAACATTTGTAACTCTCTTAAATAATGTCAGTACTGACTAAATAATTCAGTTTGTGTTTGGGACCCCACTGCATCAACAAATGTGTATAAACAGATGTGTGGATCTGTACTGTTTACTAGTTGCTGAGCAAGAAATTCTCAAGGTACTGCCTAATCCTTCACGTTACCATACTTCTTTGAATAGTAGTAAAGTTTACTTCTTTTCCAACAGATGTACCTCTTCCATAAGACATAAAAAGTGATTTTAGATGCTATTAAAATTATTGGACAGACTTTTTAAATGTTTGAGAATTTCTCAGATATCATAGCTGGTATAAACAGATGAAGCATCACTCACTTTATATATGCTGGTAAGATGGTCCAATGCTTAAGTCCATTTTGACATTAAGTTCAACCACCTGGACCTGTTTCTTTTTCCATCAAATGCTCTATTTCAACAGCTGTTCATGAGGGCAACAGTGTGGTGCCCTCAGGTAATAACAGGGTAAATAATTTAAAGAGCTAATATGAAATGTATGTTCAATCATTTGATTCTGAGAATATGGGCGAAAACTGGGGGTTGTTCCTTTACAAATCAAAATGAGGCATGACATGAATTATCTACATTTTAGATTTTGTTTCTTATGGTGGGAAAAAAATAAATTGGGAAACACTCAAATAAGATGTATTTCACATTACAAAAAGCTTTAGAACACTGTGGCATTTATTGCACTTTTTAATTATGCAGAAAAAATGGCATTATAAAGGAGAATTATGTCAGAAAGTTTGAGCATTGCAAAGTTACAAGTGATAAGATATGGCCATTATTTTATTTTAGTCCCCTCACATGAAGTAGTCCTTTATTACTGAAATGAACATCACACTACCACAGGTTCTTCACCTCAGAGCAGTGCACAGACCTGAATGAGTCAGGCTGGGTGGTGGAGGGGTTGCTAACGACTGGATGCCCGCACCACTGATTGCAGAAGTTGGAAGGCTTGCATGCATGGATGGTTTTGTGATGTGACTCTTTGGGTGCAGCTAAGGTAAGAAATTCAGTCACTTATTTATGGTGGTAAGGAAGGGAGCTGGAAGAAGAAGGTATCTGAGATATGCTTGGAGATCTAGACTTTTTCCTGCCTCTGTTTCAGAGTTTCAAACCACTTCCCTGGTCACTAAGAATTAGTTTTTTTTGTATGACTTGTGAGGTTTGGGATCCTAGAGGGTATCATACCACACCATACATAGAAATGTGAAGTTGCACACCCACAGCTGAAATCAGTGGCACTGCCAGCCCATGAAGAGCCCTTGGAGGGCTAAATATATGCTTTCAAAATGCAACATTACAAAAAAGTGTAATAATCCATCTGTTAATAAAAGACCCACTACAACTGCAGGCTGCAGGTTATGTCATATCTTAGTAACTGTCTGATGAAACTGGATGGTATTCCAGAGGAAAGTAAGTAATACGCAACATGATGAAGAAGTGGGGAACTAATAAACTCATTCAAAACAGGAAACCTACCTGAATAGCAACAGGAAAAGGTTCAGCAAAGGATTGTATCTCTTCATGACAGACAGGAAAGCTTTGAAATGGAAGTAAAATGAGAGCAAAAGAATTTTTAGTAAAGTAAAGCCACAGACTGGATAACAGAAAAAATTGTGTGGGAAAAGCAAACAAGTTGTCTAACAAAGTAAATAAATGTCTACTTTTTTTCTCATTTATTGCACTATTGTGTGTTTAGATAAATGAAACATTTGAATGCTATCAATCTAGGGAGAAATTCCTAAATAGTGTATTAAATACTTTAGACTGGCAAGTTAGATGCACAGTTTTTGGAGATCAAACACCCAGAACTGAGAAGTCACACAGAAGAACCTGATTTGAACTTTGGTAAATTCAACAAAATTTTCAAAGATGATGAGTATAACTTAGAGGAAGTTTGAAGTTTTGGAAAGGAAACAAGACAGGCAGAAAGAGATCAGCAAACCATAGGAGCAGACACAAAGAAACATGCAGAAATTCTTTACTACAGAACTACAAACACAGCGTTAATGTCAGCCAGGGCCTCAGGAATGCCTTAGTTTTGGATAAATTGTTTGTTATACGTGTAAGTGACAAAACCATCCTGCAAAAAATTTTAGAAAACCCTCAACACTGCTAAAAAAACCAAGATACATATACCTGCATGTTGAAGAATGAAAGTCCCAGAAACCCTTTAAATGAGAGAAACCTGAAAATGAGAGAAAGAGAGATAAGTGTTGCTTTCCCCTGGCCAAAAAAACCAGTGATGGAGAAGCTGATGTTTCAGGCAGTGCTGTTGACACTTTGGAGAGTTACAAGATGATAGAGATGATTTAAGAAGTTGCTGCTGTCTTTTTATTTATAAATTGTTTCTTCTCATTTTAGTTCATGTACTTGTAGCTCTTAACCTAGAGCTTTCCTTCTCCAAGCAGTGAAAAGATGGTAATATTTCCCCCCTCTTTCATTGGCTGAACTACTGCACATACATCTTTGGACCTATAATCAGTAAGATTGCTTGTCTCACCTGTTCTATAAGAAAGCAACTGCAGGTTCTCACTCATCTGCTTAGAAACTTCCTTTTAATTTTCTGCTAATGCCTTTTCTCTACAATCACTTCAGTCTGTATGTTTTTATGCCAACAAAGTGTCTTTGCATATACTGCTCTTTCCCATACCTTCAGTCTTTCCCTTTGTATGGTTCATAAATATGTTTTGATTTATTAAATTGTATTTATTGTTGTAACCACACTACCAAATAAATAATCTAGCATCTGAATATCTTTTTCAAACACAAAGGTCTTTCCCAAATCTGGGGTGCAAAATTCCAGCTCCAGCACTGGAGCAATTGAAGGAACAATTCAATTACAGTGAGATTTTCATGCAATTGCTATTTTTTCCCTCTGTTTGCTGTAACTGAAAAAGACTAATCTTTTTCATAAGTAACCTGCACAGTAATAGAAGGGAAGAACCCCTACACCAACTAAAAGAAAATCCAGTGTCATCTCACCCATTTAGAATATGATACCTGCTGTAGAGCATTTCCTTTATGGGAGTCCCACAACAAAAATCAAGCACATTGTGTGTCAATAGGGAGATGTCTGTAATAGATCCCCTGTACCAGTATAATGAAAGTAATCCTAAACGCTAATTGCAGCAGGCAAATATCTGCTGGGCTGGATGCATAACATCTTATTTTCATTTATGCTTAGGCATGTTAATGTTAATCTGATAATGTGTAAGATATCTCATCACTGTCTACAGCTTCCTCACCGGGGGCAGTGGAGGGGCAGGAACTGGTCTCTTCTCTCTGGTGACAGGATCCAAGGGACCTACATGAACCTGTGTCAGGAGAGAAGTGGTCACAGCACCAAGCCTGCCTCCTGTGGGGGACCACATCAAAGACCTTACAGAAGTCTGTATATATGATATCTATAGCCCGCCCCTTGTCCACTAATGCAGTCACTCCATCATGGAAATCCACTAGGTTGGTCAGGCAGGACTTGCCCTTAGTAAAGCTGTGCTGGTTGTCCCAAATCACCTTCCTATCCTCCACGGGCATAACTTCTAGGAGGATCTGTATCATACCATACCACTGACATGGGCATGAGATCTGAGCATATCAGTAGATAAACTGCAACTCCAAAATCACAGTTGACCAACTGCTTAGAAGTGAACTTTCTGACAGTAGCTGTCTGTGGGTAAGGGAATTGCAAAATGCATAAGGAATAGCACAGGGACAGCCATTTTAATCTTTGCTCCCAAGGTGTCACTGCCTACTTATTAAAATGAGATCTCCAGCACACCTCTTTTTCTTGGTCTCACTATTGTCCAGTATGATGATATTTGACAAAATACATTTCTCATTAAGCTTTGTTTACTGCTGTAAAGCTCTGGGCACTGATGTCTGGAATGCTAGTCACAGAAAAAAAATTATTACCAGGATTGCAGGACAGTTTTTTCTCTTATCATGTGGCTATAAATGCCAGTTAGACTTTGGCAATTCAGAATGTTCATTGTGGCTTTTCCTCATCTGCATGCAAATTAGCTTCTTAAATATAATGTTCCTTCAATTTCCTCTCTAGACCTCTTAAGGGAAGCTTGTTATGATGCTTTTAATGCAAGTGTTATCATGTGCTGGTTTCTCAGAAAATCTATCCTCTATTCTTGTCCTCCTCTTTCTGCCACTCCCCAAGATGAACTCATCCATAAAAGTGTAGATTGTGGTTTAAAAGATAAATGGAAAGCTGTGGGTGTCCGGGGCAGCCAACTTCATCTATAGGAATGTGATTAGACTCAGCCAGTGGAAAGCACAACTACTTAATGCTTCCTAACCTATGAAAGGATAGTGAGCTCCTAGGAGACGTCAATCATGTTTGGAGGAAGTTAAAAAAAAGAAAAAAAAAAGATTACATTTCAAAGGGTTAAAACAAAGTTGACTTCTGAATCCTTCTTTCTTCCTTTTCCCTGGGTTAATGACAACGGGGACTGTATACGTTATGACTTATGGCATCACTTCAGCTTGTTTTCACAGTCTGCCAGTGGCCAGGAAAGTATGGAGCAATAATATTGAAGTATTTATTCGAAGACAATAAGCAGTCATTGCTGAGCTAGGGAAGCTGGGCCATGTTTATCTTCATGGATTTAGTCAGCTGGGAGATGAATAAGAGCCAAACTTGAACAAGCAAACATTTGCCTTCTTCTCCACAATGCAGCTATTTCACTTTACATGGCTGAAGACATAAATCTTTCTTCAGTGGCAAGCAAACAGCTTCAGATACATGGCACTAGCTAGGCATCACAGGACATCAACTGAATACTTGTGACCCTGAGTGTTCATGAAAACAACCACAATCTATCTTAAAACAAAAAATGGCAACAATCTTATAGCGCTTCAGCAGCAAACAATAAAAAGCTGTAATTCTTTCCGTGAACTGGTCTCTGACTAAATATCAGCTGTAAAAATTACTTCCTATCTATTGTTCTGCTCACAAAAGGAATTATAGGAAATTATTGATTGTTGCAACCAATTGTTGCAGAGCAAATACAGAAATAAGTGTTTCAAGCAGGTATAAAGCAATTTAACTTCTATTGATGCCTTCATGGGGTGACAGGGAAAGTTTCAAAAAATACCTACAGGCTAAAGACATAATGATCTCATTGATATTTTCTTGGTGCAGGAATTAAAAATTCTTTACCTCCTTTTATGGTCAGACAGTCTCATGTCATAAAAGATGGTGCTGGGGAATAATATTCTGTGACCTTTATCTTTTAAGTTGTTGTGCAGTATGATGCAGGGAGTGTTAAGGTGTTGCATTTCTACATGCAGTTCCTTGCTCCTGGAGTCGTATGAAGATGTTATGTTATTCATTTGTTTTAATCCTACTATCTCCTAAAAGTCTTTCACACAAAGCCGTAGGTGCAGCTGCACAGAGATGCCTCCCTCAGTCTGCTCACTGCATGAGTCAACAGTTTGGAGAGAGCTGAGGGAGACTTTCACCTCTCACCTGTTGACTCTGTTCAGTGCATACGTGGGTACTTATGTATCATTTGCCCAACATAAACTGGGCACCTATGTGACTCATGTTACAATTTCTAAGGGAAAGAAAAAGGGGTGTATGGGTCAGAAATTAAACTGTGCCCCACTGGAGGGTCCCCAGCTGCAGATTACGTATGTACCAACCAGTTAGTCCATTTATCCAGGGATTAAAACACTGGCTCATGCAATGCTTTTTGACTGGAACTGAACGAAGAGGGAAGGAGGTAAAGCAGACCTCTCAATGTTATTACTGTTCCAAAGCTTTGTGGTGAGATGTATTCACATTTAGGTGAGCAGGTCCTGTGCTCCCTTAAGTATTGTTTTCCTCAACAGGAGATGTGAGTGGCAGGAGGTAGTTTCTGAATGATGACAGTGTGGAGAAGGTCACTGAGTGGTGCCATGAACATAAGAGCTTTACATGGGAGTGCCATCACCAAGCTGCTCTGATAAACTCTGAGAACACATAGAGATACATACTTGGTTTGAAGGGCTCAAAACACCCAGAGGGATCTCTCATTAAACTGACAATCCAGGCATTGTTCGTCTCACTGAATGGACATTTCAAGTCCTTTGCTATTGACTCCTTACTGTCAACGGCAGTGGGTGAGGGGGGAAGGGCTGGGGGCTGTGTGCAGGAATGACGGCTTTTGCTGTGAGCAAGTCCAAGAAAAAATGGCATTGCCACCATATTCCTTGTGGCATTCAGCTACATGACTGTCCACGTCTCCCATTATTAGGAAGAGAAAAAGTGAGGTGAAGTTATAAAACAGATACATCCAGAATACACCAAAAATCATCTTATTTTTTTCATCTTTTTTTTTTTCTCAAAATAGGAGTAATTTGGTAACCATGCAGAAGTGTTTTAACTAGAGCAGAATGGTTTCTGCTACTCGCTCCTTTTAACTTTCACTTATTTACAAGATGTTTGTTGCAAAGGATCTGCCTTAAGCAGCCAGACCCTCTGTTGCTGTAAACAGTCGGTTGCAAAAATGTCCAGGAGGAGAAGGCAGATGGTACGTCCAGGAGTATAACATAATATATACTGTGATCTGCCTACTGTGTCTTCCCAAACTGTAGGTGAGATATTGTGTGAGCAGCTGTTAGAGATGTGGGAGGGGAGGCAGCATGAAATGAAATGGATTAATAAAAACACAGACAAAAGTACACAGAAATGCTTTCTAGTAATGAGAGTATAAAAACCTCAGCAGCTCCCCTGTACCAAACATAATGCTCCCTCTCACATGCACAGTACATAAAATAGCTCTCCCCAGCCTGTGGGGCTTCCTGCTGCCAGAGACACAAGCTAAAGTGCTGTGCTTTCACATCAGGAAAGAACAAGTGGCCCACAGCCATTACTGGGCTGTTGAATCCAGGCCTGGCATATATATTAGGCCATATACTCCTCCTGTATTTTCAAAGTGTTTGCATTTGGAGTTGTCAACTGCTGGAAAAAGGAAGATAAAGAAAGTTCTTTTTCTCACACTGTATTTTAACAGAACTGAAAGACAGTCTCATTCTTCTACCTTCTCTGTAGAGAAAAGTCTCCTTCTTTGCAACTTCATCGACAGGTCTAAAGACTGGACCTGCCATAGAGATATGTTGGGTTTTCATGGCCAAAGCTTATGGAAAGATGCCTGATGGTGTCCAAGAGAGCCTGAATCCAGCTGTTTAGTCTCTGAAATATTTGTTCTGCAAGACAAGTAAGGCTGGGAAGGTAGACGAGGCATAATAATATGTCTGTTCATGGGATTGGTAAATATGTCTTATACATGAGAGAAGTGAAAGAAGTGATATTATGCTAATTTTTTTTTGACATTGAGTTGCCCTTCAAGACAAACTTAAGCAAGCAGATAGATTCAGGGAAATACCAAAGTTTCAGGAGTGTGTGAAACCTTCACCAGGCTAGTCACAGTCAATGTCTTATGGCTCACAATTTGATGAAGTGATTTCTTGCTATTATTTCCTACTGTACTCAGAGTCAAGTCAACAGAAATAGGCCCTAATCACCTATATTCAAATTATGAACTGCTTAATCATCATTCTCTTATAACTGGTGAAAAAATGAGGCATAATAGGCTGAAAGTTAACAGTAAGTGCACGTTACTACATTCAGTAGGAAAAATTAGACATAAGGTTAAAACAACCCAGGTAATTTATAGTGGATTTGCATGTCTAACTTTTTTTAATTCCTTACTAAATAAAGGAGGTCTCAAAATAAACGCTGCACATTTCAAACTAGGTTTTAGGTCTTGAAATTTTTAGCTGATGTGATTTTCAAAAGATAAGGTCTGTCCATGGACAGAAATTAACTCAGAGCTAAGTATGAAAAATTATTTTTTGCTGTCTTATTGCAGGTAGGTTCTCCTCATAATTTCTTCTAAAAGACATAGTTTGAAAAGGGAGGTATGATCTATGTCTTACTTCACTTGTTGTTAAGGCAAAATTCAGAGCTTATTTTTGGGAAGAGGTAGGTCAAAGCTCTGTCAGATTCATTTTAGGAAAGAAAATTGCACAAAATATTAAAATAATAAGGTGTCACAGATGTTTGAAATCCATATCAAGAAAATACTGCCTTGCTCTTGGTGTATGTACTTTCAGTTGTGGGTTCAAATAACTCAGGTGCTAGAAAAGCAGTATTTCAGTTGCCTATTTTAACCTCTCTATTTCTAGCAACCCTGTCACCTTTAGTGCACAAGTTTGATCTGCAATGGAGTTGCAAAAGGTAGACAAGATTACCTTCCCTCCCCACCTCCTTTCTTAAGCAGGTGTCCTCTCCTTAGAAATTGACTGGCCTGTTTCACACAAATGGTCAGATTTGGTTATCGTGATTACACCTGAATTTAAATCACAGAAAAGGAAGCCAGTTTTTATTATACATATTTGATTATTTTTTAACATACCAACTAAACAAAACCACAGTTACCCAAACCAGACGTGCAGTCTACTCCACCTCAGTGTGTAGCAGTAAAAATGTCAAATACAGTAGGTGGGATGACATCTGTGAGGAGCAATATAGATTCATTACACATTGGCATAGATTCACTCAAGGCACACCAATTAAGACCCAGCGAAGTGAGGTTCTGATTCAATATATTTATTTATTTCATCACTACTATTGAGTAGTTATAGGAGAGAAAATTAATGGAAATAGTTTTTTAAAAACTACTCTCGCTCCGACTAGAGAGCCATTCAATTGTTCCCAGGCCATCCAGGCTCTACGGGGAGTGATGTAGGGCCAATTAATATGTGCACATTGGTAGTGCCAGGGTGGAAATTGCAGCAACACCTAAAAAGTGCTCAGGTGGAAAGGAGTAAACTTCACCCTTAATACTGTGAGGAATGACAGCAAAGATGAATGAATACCAGTGGGAGTGGATGAGATTTCAGCAGGCCACTTGCTATCAAGTGAAATAATGAAACAACTAGGAAGGTTGGATTAGGAACAAGAAGGAAAAGGGTGAATGTAAAGGTTGGAAAGTAAACATGTAAGTGTGTCTTAACCTTACTTGCAGGAATAGTATGAACAATTAAATCAATTAACTAATCCTATTAGTGAAGATAAGCATATGTATACTTGCATGAGTGGGGGGTAATTATGTAATTGCTATATCGGATGCAATATCACTGCATACCTTAGGATCAGATTACACGTATTTTGTCTGTTTGAATGATCAAAGCTTGTGCAATTTAACTGCTAACTTGGGTGCAATCCTCAGCAACAGCAGTTACACAAATGCCTTTTACCAACTTCCTCAGCGTTCTGTTTTCCCAGGAATATTTCTGCTGTGCCATAGGAAACATGTGAGATATTTCAAATGTAGGATTTCTGCCAGCTGGTGATTTATCCCATTGATTACATTGTCATGTAACGGGAAGAGGCAAACCATTTTAACTGCTCACATAAACTGCAGTGGCATGCTGGATTCTTATTTAATACAATAAATTTAGTTGCAGCTTTGTGCAAGTTGCCTGATTCACTCCACACATTCCTGTTACAGTACATGATATTCACCGTTGTCCCGTACAGTAGGTTTGTACAAGAGTGGTGCCCACTAACTCGTGTCTGTCTAAATAGTTCAGGGGGAGGGAAGCACATTCAATTTGCTGCTGAGTGGTTTTGCTTATCTATCACAATTCAGTGGACTTTAGATTCTTGCATATTTAAAACAAAAGTAAACCTAATTTTTCAATCTTGTGCTACATAAGTTGTGCTTTTGATGGTTACGTTTTCCAACTTCCCAGTCACCCAGGTTTTAGTGCCTTCTCAAATAAGTGTTTTATAAACAATATTATTTCGTAAGTAGCTCTATGCTGATTCATACGGTATAATAATACCATATATTTCTTATATTGTGCAGATGTCAAAGAACTTGTGTCAAGACTTCTCTGTACATCTAAGCACAGACTGTCAGAAGGATACGTTCGGAAGGCCCATTAAGGTTGGAAGTGTGAAAGTAACAAAAAAACTCCAGAATATTTAATTTTGTTTTTCTAAAATTTAAGATTCTAAGAGACCAAGATAAGTCACCAAGACCTCTGATAACATGAGCTAACACAGATTGGGAAATTACAAGCCATAAAATAACTAACCTGTCAATTCAACTCTTAAATGAATGCTTTTATCCTTTTCCTTTTGCAAAGTAAAATGGTTTAACTGAGGAATTGTTACTCACTTTCACAGTGAAAGCCTGTAACTTCTTCTGAGTGAAAGCCCCAGAACAGACCAGGATGATGTGTGACCCAAAACTTTAAAACTTGAGTAGTCTTGGTAGTTTGGACTTTCCTTTGTAACAACAATCTTGGTTGTTGGTTCATTTTAGTCTACAGTAGGGCTTCTGGGTTATTGTCAACTATTGCAGTGCTGGGAGACAGACCTGTGAAATCCTGGATCTGTTCTGTAAGTTACCCACAGCTTTTCTGAAGCTCTAAGAGTGCTTGCACCCAGAGCTGTAGATCAAAATTTTCTTCCCAGAAAAGCTCCCATCTATGAGAGGGTCAGGAAAGAAGAAAATAGGAAGCACTGTGCTCTTTGTATTTTATTGTAGATATTCCCTGTCTCATCATTTTATTGATACAGAGTAAGGAGCCTAGTGAACCTGTAGAACATACTTATGTTGTCTAAAGGAAAAAAAAAAAAGAAAAAAAGAAAGGAAAACAAGTAAGATGGAAAAGAAAATAAAAGAACAAAAACTTGGAGTATTCTCCTTATTCCTGGGCACCATTCCCCCGATAAATGTTGACCCTACAAAAGCTTGGGGCTTTGGAGTCAGACACCAGCCAACCTTGAGAATGCTTGGCTTCAAATGCTTTTTTTCTTTCTTTCTTTTTAATCTAAACAAGGCAATTTCCCTCCTCCTCCCCTTTGTCTGATACTTTACTGCACATTACATTATTTAGAAAAATGTCACTGAAGGAACACTCTGTGTGGTCTCATAAAATATTAACGACTCCTGAAAGAAAACTTGAAATCAAGATGCTCTTTCATGCTGGGGTATGTAGTCTCTTTTGTTGGCTTTTTTTTCTTTCTTTTCCCTTCATAGAATCTGAATTGCTTGTCTATCTTTCCCTTGATATGAGCTACCCCTTACATTTATCATATTCCTCTGAAAGAGGAGAATTCAGGGAACAAATTGTGTGATGCTGATGCTAACCAAGAAGTGACCTGTCTCTGCAGCAACAGCTTCTGCAGATACTAAACTAAAGTCCTGTGCAGTCATTTATTTTTAGGTTAATGTCGATGAACAAGAAAACTGTAGGAGTGGAACGAAATAAAAAGCCAGAACAAGCTGATTTCTCAATCAAACACAGATTTCTGGCAATGACTGATATACTGTTTTAAAACATATCTGAAGAGACAACAACTGTTTGTAATTCTTTTAAGGAATAGGAAAAAAAGAAAAAAAGTACCCACCAAGAAAACCTCCATGTAAATTGAAAAGCAGTCTACATGGGGGAAAAATAATCTGACCGAAAACTAAAGGAAAGTAAATCTTCCCATAGTAAAGGCCTATAAATTCAGAGGTGGACAGCAGTCCTGAGTAAAGAATACCGACATTTTAAGTGAAACATTTGCTGGCAAAGTGGCCGTCGAAAGTGGTTATTGAACGTCTTGTGAGAGAGCAAATTGCAGACTAGAGGTCTTTCTTATATTTTGTAGCAAAGCCAACTTCCATTGATACCACCTCGATGTCAGCCCCTTTCTGCAGCCATTTGTAAAAAGGCTTGTGATGTGAGATTGACGACTTAAATACTTCATCAATCAATGCTTTAGCCAATGTGTTGTTCAGTGATTGGTGGAAAATTCAAGTAATCCATCTTACCCCATCACCCTGGTTCTTTATTCTCTTCAGGTATTTTCATTTCCCCCCCCCCCTCTTTATTTGTTCACTTTCACTACAGTCTGAAAGAGAAGCTGGGCTGGGAGAGAAGGGCCTGCTGCTATCTTTGAAAACCTAATCATTGCAGTGAAACTGTCCAGTGCAAAGTGCTACTGAATTAACTGAACTTTTAATGATCCTAGAGGTGGTCCTGGTGCATATGGACTAGCAAAGCACAGGGTCAGGCTGCAATTTGTGCCATTCTGTCAAATTAAATATGTCAAACATCCTGAATCATTTATATAATCAACAATAAGGCGCTTATTTCTGCTGAATTAATCTGCTAAGTAGCTTTAAGGAAAGAAATAGGTATGACACAAAGCTAAACAGTGAGTGTAAAGAAACAAAAAAGGATTTAGGTTATTCATTTTGGCATAATGGAAGGACATCCTTTGCTCAGAGAGAGAATATCCTTTGCTTGTGAGTGAATATTTATGTTGATATCTAGTACTCCCTAATTTTAATCTCAATAAGGATTTAAAATCTTAACTGCCTACTTGAAATTTTAGTATAGATTATACAGCGACAGCATAGGCTTTATAGCAATCTAGATGAATAGGCTTTGTTCACCTAGATTTTGCTTTTCCATCTAACAAAAAAATTTTCTAACACAAAGGAGCAGCTTATTTTTTTTATACATATGTAATGTTTTTCTTAATGCATTATTATTATATGGATGTTTACAAAATTCCATATAAATACTGGTCCAGAGGCATATGTTTTTAAAGACCTGAGGTACCAAAACATTTATGTATCCACTTAGCTTAGGTATGTGTGCAGATTATTTCTGTTTGTTGGATCCAGTAAGAGTACTGGCCTTTTGAGTTCGCTTTTGAAAGAGATAAAAACTAAGTTATCTTTAGGATAGACCTGCCATAAAAATTTTGATTCGTAGTGAAAAGAGTTTATAAATATTTTATAAAACATATACTTGTCTGCAAGTACGTGAAAAAGTGACAGACATCTCAAAACTTGCCATTTCAGTGGCAAATTTTAGCACACATTTTTAAAGGAGCTTTCATTGTACATTTATTGAGATACTACTGGGCAATATGAAAGAAGAGAGTCATAAGCTTCTAAAGTTGGTGCCTGATCTATTTTGATTTTCATGCTTACTTTTTGTTGAGATTATCTTAAGCACATCAGTTTGAATCAGGGCTGTAATGAAAAAGGAGAGAGAAAGAGCAAGAGCAAGAATCTAAACTACACTGGCTACTGTAGAGGCAATCCACTTATTCCTCATTATGCAGTTTCTCTAAACAACATAAGCAAGTCTCCAGAGAGTAAAGTGAATTTTATGACACTATTCTTTCATTTCTATTAGTTTATTTATTTTTCACTTCCAGGAATTTGGGTCTCCAAGACATTTGGGAATATTGGTTTGGGATATTCTTGGTCTACAAAATCCCAGATAGAGGCCACAATCTGGATGAAATACTCTCAATTTTTGTCTATCAGAAAAAAAAAAATAGCAAGAAGATAACTTAGGCCTAGATTATGACCATGTTTATATCATGATTTTGTTAGTCTTACACAAGACAAACCAAAGTCTACAAAACAGATTCAAGATTGTTCTTTTCACAGTGTACATAAAAGAATTAAAAAAAATAAGAGAGAGAACTAATAAAGAACTAAGAACTACAAAACCAAAAGATCATGAGAACTAACAGAAAAAAATCTTTTATCCAGATCCACATTAAAATGCTGTACAGACTCTGTATTCAGCAAGAAATTATTGCATTATTAAGCAACCCCATTTAAAAATGATATTTGTGTTGGAATGCCAAATTAATCAAAAAAAGTTCGAAGCAAAATAATCAGAATAAGAGTTTTCATTACTTGTCTCGACCCATTATCAGGACAGTAACAAAATTAGGGCCAGGAGGGCAGTGGCTACTCTTCCATAAATTTACCTTTCATTTCAAAGCTCCTGATGCAGTGTATTGCTAAGTTGATATTTAAGCGACATTTGATACTCTTTCACCTGAATAAAAGCAGATTTCTTTGTGTGCATTTGTGTGTTCATAAATGAGCTGCTCAGTGAATCATTCCTGTCATTAGAAGGTAGATAAACTGCAGGGAGGGAACAAAGTCATCATTTCTACCTCTGTGAAAATGATGGGGGTTTTTTAATTATTAAAATGCAATTATTTCCATTATTGATGAGCGTGATACCCAGGACAGCATCAATACAAACTGTCCAGGACACACACTCACTTGGATCTCAGGCTGGTCTGGCTGCAATAGAGTATTGATGCCAGTGTTTGTTTCACTTCTAATTCACATAATGGATGAGGACTTAAATACAATCCATGGCAAATTAGTACCTAGGAGATTGGGTTTATTTATTTATTTATTTAATGTGTTTATTTTTGTTACATGTGAGCTGTTCAACGATACCAAAGTAGGAGACTTTCTGTATTAAGGCAATTAAAGAGCACTAGAATTTGAAACATAAAAGCTGATTAATATTTGAGGTATGTTATTTAGGCTGTAAGAAACTAGCCACCAGTAAAGGTGTCAAGTTGCCTTCTAGCCCCCGCAAATTGCACATTGCTTTAATTTTTCTCTGTAATATATGCATGTGTACGTAGCTACATGCATGTATTCATTCATTGTACATACGTACATTTGAATTAAAAAAAAAAAAAGGCAATTATTTTCATTTTCCAAAAGTCACTTGCTGCTTGTTTCATACAGCCACTGAGAGACTGACATTCCTCATATTTTGGGTTTGGGAATGGATATGTCACTCCATCCTTTTGGACCTGGACCGTGAAGACAGGTGGCTCGTAAAATGATCAAGGCTGAAGAAGTTGGAGCCTTTCTGTGTGGTCATATGTGAGGGCAGAAGGGATGATGGTGTCCTCTGCTGCCCCTCTCCACTCGGTCGGTACCTCTCAGAGCTTGTTCCATCCCTGCTGCTCCCTGCTTAAACATTAACTGTTTGAAATTAAATGCCCACAAATGTGATTTATTCCACAGGCCCACAGCAGTTCATGGATATGCAAATGCCTCCTATGTTTGGATGTCCTTCTGAAACCATCCGTGACCTGTTCAGCAGCAATCCAGGTGCAATGCATGCAGGCAGCCTGACCTGAGAGCTCGTGGGCCTGCCCTAGGATGGGTGAGATCTGAGGGTACCACGGTTTCCAGGCTCCATTTCTTCATCTCCATGGGAATCCAACCTAGGCTTTTAGAGCAACAAAAGGACTAATCCAAACTCCCCATTCCAAAATCGCTGTGAGCCACAGACCCCCTCATTTTGTGACAAAACTTATACCTTCTGCTTATAATTTTTAAAAACAGCAACACCCTCCACAAAATGCTAGGTAGTGACTCATATAGCATTTCAGTACACTCATACCCGCTCTTACCAAAAGGCAACTAAAGATGCATCTTCCAATAAAACAAAGTCCATTTTTCCTCTATCTATACACAAGTCTCATATAGTTCCTCCTTTTCTTGATTGCTGTTAAAGGTTGAAAGGACCATCTGTACAAAAGCAATGACTAAGACTGTGTTTGACCAAAACCCTGAGCTAGGCAGGTTTTCTTATAGACAGGGGATTTGGTTAAATGCACAAAAGCAACTGTGCAAAACAACCAGTACAATACTGTATATCAAGAGTAATTAAAAACCTTCATTAAAAATGTGACAACCAAATCATTTTATATTAGACAGAAAAACCACTATCGACACTTGAAAATAATGAATAAACAGAATGTCAATTCACTAACATTTGCTATTTAGACTTTGATGCATACTCTTAGCTCTAAAATCTGCTCCTGGATACACACAGGAAACTCCTATTGAAGTCAGTTGGAGTTGTTTATGTGTAGTTGGCAGTGAATTTTGGCCCTCAGACATTTTTTTGTGTTCATTTAAGAGAGTACAGGCTAGCATAACCCTCAGTTTAACCCTCTGTTTGAAGGCACTGCTCTGACTGGATCCAAATGTCATGGCTATGGACCATTCCCTTAACACAGACCAGACTAGTTCCTATGCAGCTTTGGCAAAAGTGGCAATGCTGGATTCACTTGCGTAGGAATTGACCACTGATACAGACAGATAAGGTAGAGCGGATCGAATTCTTCCTCTCTTATAGCAAAATCTGATCTCTAGCACTGAGCAATAAACTGTATAATTGTCATGGCAGCCTTTAAGGTCCCCTGTCCATGATGGATGGTGTTGCACTGGACATAGCAGAGACATGCCACCTCACTTACGACACCCTGGCTGAGAGTTAGCCAACAAGCAGTGGCAGTGCCTGCAGATTAGAGGAACTCTTTGTTATTAGTGTAAATGATCAAAATAATGCAGTGTAAAGAAATGGAATTGCAGTCCCATATTTACGTGGGAGCAAGGAAGACAGCAGGTTGTGTTTAGTTCTGCCTTTTCCTCTGTGCTCATCTCACTTCAAATGGTGCTTTGCTTTTTCCACCTTCAGTCAGCAAGCACTTGAGTATATTTAGTGCCACATGTTTTCCTTTACACCTATCCCTGATGCATTTCCAGCAAACACTGGCGCGCTGTTCTTGGCACAGTGAGAGGCTCAGGAACTCGCCAGAAAGTTTTGTGCACAATCAGCAATCATCACTTTTCCTTATGAAGCAATAGGGATTTTCCCAGCCAGAAAACCCACAGGCATTTTTTTTCCTGTGCTTGGAAGCTTTAGTTTACCTAAGTCTCCCAAGTCTGATATTTGATGTTGATGAGCCATAACTGGCGTAAGCATACGTCCATAGCTCATGGTTTGCCTGAACATCACTGCAGTACAAAGTGATACGGTACTTGCAGCACTGTTGCATATAAGAGGTCTTAAGAGAAAGTGACAGCTGCTTCGTGTTTACTTCTGTAGCAGCCTCCTGAGCGCTTTTCCTTCTTCAGTTACAGTCCAAGATTGTACACATGCAAGCGAATAATGATTTATTCACCAAAATCAGTGTTGCAATTGTATTGGTACGGGTTAACACTATTTTTTATAAATGCTTTTAACTTTAACCATATTTTTAGACACAAGAAGGAACTCAACTTCTCCCTGTGTGGGATCTTAAATACTAAGATTTTCTTTTAAATAATTCTCTGATGTAAAATCATATCATTTTCATGGCAATATTTCTATTGGTGTTAATTGCTATACACTTAAGGCAACTCCCAAAATACAATTTAAATGCTAATTTTTAATGTCATCATCTAATTTTTCATTCCTCTTTTGTTCCACAAAAAAAATTTTTAACAAGTACTAGCCAATAATAATTTTGCCATTTGATTTAACAGTTAAATTTACAGTTTTAAATGTTTTTTATGACATCCAACTGTACTAAGCTGACAAGTCTACTGGTAAAGCAACCATTTAAGTACTGCATTTACAGTCAAACCATTTTTTGTCACTCCTCAATTGACAAATTTCAACTGCTCTGTATTGTTAAAAACAATTTCTAAAATTACACAGTGAGAACATAACAGTCTCTGTCACTGTGTAATTAAGTCCCTAGAACTGTTTCCTATATATAGAAATACTGTATTATAAAGTGTTAGTTACTGTTAAAAAAATACCAATTACATTTATAGTGAAAACCATTAAATTGATTTATAACAAAACAGTTAATTCACTGTGTTTGTGCATAAAGCTGCTAGTAATGTGACACAAAATGTAGTTTCCATTTTGAACTCTGCAAACTTGGGAAAATTATAAGCAGGAAGATACAATAAAGCTAATGAACATCTGAAAAGCTCATGTTCAATAAATTGCTTTACACTTAAAAAATACTTCTGCTGGAGAGACAGTTCACTGGTTTCCATCACAGTGCAATTCTTTGGTGTAATGAGAAATTTTGAAAAGAATTAAGAAGGGTCCGACTCTTCCTGCAAGAGTCCAGCTCAATTATGGGCCGAAATAAATCTTTACTTCCAACTTAGTTTCAAGTGTATTCCAGCGCTTCGCTAATCTTGGTCTCATAAGTGTGGAACACAGGTGGTGTTTATCAGTGTTAGATACATTTGCCATCAGCATATTTTAATTTTTGATATGTCTTCTTTTATAGCTAATAATTAATATGTCCGTTTCTTGATTAACATTTATTCTGAAGTTTAAATGTTGCTATTAAGTATATAGATGTTACTTCAAGGTTCAGTTGAAATGCAAAAGAATTATTTTCCATTTTACCTATTGTCAGTACACTATAATAACCCAGTAGTTATTTGCCAGTTTGTCTACACTGCATGCATAGAAACAAAGCAATCTGGCATATAAATTTTGCTCGTGGTACAATGAAACTAAGTATAGTCAAAATAATACCATAGCACAGCAAAGTAAATCCATACATCCCTTGATTTTAAGTATTTTGTTTTCTTTTAGCAGCTTTTTGGAATTTTTTTACTTAGAGGGACAGACTCCTAAACCTTGTTGGTGCAATCAAGCTCTGATTACATTTGAGGAGAAAGACAACTTTATTTCAGCCTTATCTAGAGTGATTTGAAATCATTATGTTCCTGAAATGCACCATTTTGCAGCTGCTCTTCTAGTAACATTTAAAGCATCAGTGGACATATTAGAAAAAAAGGTATGTGAATTGGTGTCTGACTATACATTTTTCATTAATAGACATTATTCCCATTGCTTACAGTGATGACTCCTTGCTTCCTTACAAGTAAGAAAAAGAATCTCCCCCTTCTCTAATAAGAGTATAGTAGGACTTCAATATTTGCAGACACTACAGCTTGATATTCAGATGATAGAATAATGTGCAAGAAGTAAATACTTGACTGCCTTTATACAAATATTGAGAAGCAATTATGAGGTATTACTCTCTTTTTAATTTAAAAGGGCACTTTAGTTTTTGAAGCATTTGCTTTATAAACTTGAACTTGCAGAAGACAATCAAGAAATTTGCTGAATAATGCTCTTCCCACCAGTCCAAATAATTCACCAGAATGAGAAAAAACCTCAGTGATATACCTGTTTCCCTTTTAATTTCTGATCTAGCATTGTTTTTCCTTCATAACATTGGATGCCAAGTAATAAAAACCAATTAAAGACCAGCCTGTAAGTGCAACATTTGCTTGTGAATCATTGGTATAAGCAGCATGAATGAGGAATAAAAAAAAAAGTGGTGATTTTTTTCTACACTGGCAATATACATCACAAACTGTTGAGTACAGGGCACAGACATGCTGAGAGTTATCATCTCTTTCTTAAACAGCAAAGGCATAGACCCCCACTGCTCTGGGATGCTGCTGTCCTACAGGCAATTTGAGACTAAGGTGAGTGATTCATTCGGAATCCAGATATTTCTCAACAAAACCTTCAATACTCTGGGACAGAAAGGGTAATTACGAGAAGAGTGATAGGGGCTAACAAGGCCAATACTGCAGCTCATTTCCTTTGGCAATCTCCAGTTTTCAAAACGATTGTTCTAACTAAGGAAAAACAGGTTGTGGTTGACTTTTTGTTATCAACCGTTTTCCTTTAAATATGAGATAGGTTATATATACTGTGTTTTGTGTATCAGGATCATTAATTCAACCAAGCTGGTTAAAAGTGTCTGTACTAAGATGGAAATAAAGACATCACGTTCAGAAGGATATTAAAACCCAAAGACAATGCAAATTATTACTTTCAGTCAAAATCTGGAATGAATTTTACTAGCTCTGGAATGGTGCAGCATTCCGATTTTTAATTAAAATGAAATCAAGTAATTTCACTTTAAAACTGAGACTGGCAGTAATATAACAAGAATGTCAAGAGTTTATGTTGGCCTTCGCTTAAATCATGCCTGTTTTAAAGTGATGTTTGAGACATGGTCAATTGTCTTGTGTAATTCAACTGTTGCAGGCATGAGATTGAAGCTCAATGAACACCACAAAACCACCTGTTTCTCCTACATTTTTTAGGTACAAACCATAATTTCACAAAATATTTTTTATTTTTAGCAGGAGAGGAACCAAGCCCCTGATATTTTACTTTATTGGCAATACATTTTTCATGTAGTCTCGTCTTTAAGGCATGATGTGGATTGGTCACTGGCTTAAATGATGCATGCAGTTTCAACAATTTAACTAAAAATTGGTGTCTCTAGCTATATAAAGTATGGAAAGGGTTACATTTCAGCAAGCTTTATCATATCAATTAATGAGCCTTTTCATACCTTCTTAACTCTTATTTTACAATAAAGTTTTAAACTAGAAATCACTGTGACAAGTTAATGACCTCGAGTTTAATGTTTAAACTGGGACGTTACTTAGGTCACGGCATGAATGAAAACAAAAATCTTTTTATAAACTTCCTCCCTTTTGGTGCATGCAGCCTTTCCCATTCTGTGCCTCCATGGGTGTCAGCTGGTCCTTGGCAGAAGACATGTTCTTGCATTCTCGGACTCCGTGGTCGTCACCTATAGTGAGCAGAACAGTTAATACAGCACAGCAGCCATCAAGCTCTTCACTGGTTACCCAGATTTGTTGATATGCTGCCTCGATGGGCTTGCGATTTCACTCATCAGCTTTACAGTAAAAAAATGGAATTCTTTCAGGCACCATAAATGCCAGCTCTAACAGAAGCACAAGAGCTTAAAAGCGGATCAAAGCTAACTTTTCTGGCTCCTGCTCTCCCTCACAAAACTACTGATTTGTGTATGTATGAATGACCACAAAACTGGAAGACACAAGATTGAACAAAAAAAATTAACCTTTTAGTTTCAGTGAGGGGAAAAAAAGAAGTGGCTGAAAAGCTAAGGTCTATACCATGAAGACCAACAATTCAGCATCCCAGAGTCCCCTGAGTTCAGGGATTTTTACCTCCATGTATAGTTTTCTGTTGTATATGTTTTTTTTAAATGGTTATTTAGATTAAGTGGGGAGATTTTCCTCTTCCCAATATCTGAATTCTCCAAGAATGCTGTGTGTTCAAAGTGAGATTGTTCACTAGTCATTTTCTTTTTTTTTGAGTTATGATCAAGTTGGAGTGCCATGGCGCTCTGTCCGGCTAGCAGGTGACCAGCGCCGGGCTCTCGCCCTGCACGGGAGGGGGTGACGGAGGCTGCTCGCAGGTGCGGGAGGATTGGTGAAGCTCCAGCATGGGTTCGCCTAATCCGCTAGTGTTAAGGGCGCGCGGAGGAGGCAAAGAAGGAGCAGAGGTGGTTCTTCGTAGAAGGCTAGAAAGGTTTATTGAGTGCACAGGGACAGCCACCAGTAACCAAACACAAACAGCACGAAGAACCGAGATTACAGGACTGACATAGGGCTTTATACCCTAGTAAAAGGGGAGGGGAAAGCACAAAACAGCCAGTGGTACAGAAATGAGGGGGTGGTACATAGGCGGGGAGAAGGATACAAAACCAATGGAAAGAGGGTAGGCGGGGAGGATTAACATGGGCCAATGAGGAGTTGAGGACCATAGAACATTCTAGGGAAGCAACCAAATATAGAGGGGGGAAAGGAGGGGACAGCGGTCGCCAATTATGCTGGTGCGGGTTTGCATATTCTGCACAGCTCTCTGGGTACTCACCATAACCTATGGGTTGTTGGGCTGTGGGGGTATCAAACCAATGGCACTGCTGATCTATTTAGCTTTGCTGTCTGCAACACACCACAGCATTGGAGCTATCAGTGACATGGTGTTCTTTTCAGGTACTGGTGTGTTTATTAGCTTTGCTGCATGTTGCTGTGCCTTGGATGATATCCCCCATGAGCTGTAGCTGTTAGCTGCTGACGCTTGGCAGAAAATGCCTAGTAGTCCATGAGGCAGCCCTGAAGCCCTGCACGTTTTCTTGCTGAATCCGTGTGAATGGAGAATGTAGTGAAAGGGGTCTGCACAGCTTCACTTCGGAGAAATCACCTCCTCCCACGCTTTCTGAGCCTGAGTCAAACAAGGGGGATGCTCCAATCACACTGATTTCTACACCCATGCTGACTGGCTCCTTTTTGATCTTTGTGCATTTTACTTGCAATCTAATGTCACATAATATTAACAGACTTAATTAACTGAGGAGATGAACTTATTCTCATTCCAGTCAAGAGGAATTTGGGTTTGAGTGAAAAGGGAGGGGATAAGATGAAGGAGGGTCAGAGGTCACACAGTTTAAAGAAATTTATCTAGGTTCACTTTAAAACCCACATAAATCTTTCTCTCCTCACTTTGGGGATAGACAGCTAGAGGAAGTAAAAAACATGGCAAAAGATTTGTAGACAGCTTGTCATTTGGAGGCAAAGGTAAAAAGAGTGGAAGCCCCCCCATTGTGAGATTTTTCCCATTTCCATCACTTTCTGTTTTTCTATTCCCCTGTAAGGTGTAGAAGGGAAGAAAAAGCAGTCTGTATTCACGTTATAATTAGTGCAAACTTGCAAAGTTGAGAGATGTCCAACAGACAGTAAGAACCCTCTTGACAAGTATATCATAACCACACTGTGGGATACTCATTCATCACACAGCAAACAGCCAAGTGGCTGCAGTTCGTGTGCCAGGTGCCCATCACAAGGGCACACCTGCATTTCAGGCAGGTTATCATGGCACACATATCCCTGCTGCTCTTGCCGGGGGGATCTAGTATCTGTATCTACACTCCCATCATGTGGGTGGAAGCACAGCTGCCGTGCAATGGGGAAACCCACCGCCTGTTTCTGATATGACAGATGCGCATTCCGCCAAAGGTGGGGGAAGACCACACACCATAAAGGATACAGTATGGAATGCTCTTCTGAAAATGTTGTCTAGCACAGAACCCATTCCATCACAGTGCCTGGGAGGCTTTTGAAGAAACACAGGAGGAGTACATGGAGCATGCAGTGCCTCCAGCAATCTGCATCCAGGCTGCAGGCTCGGGCGTGAACACCCATGGAGTAGTTTGATCAGATATAATGTTAGGACAGGAAAAATACCCAACTAAGAATTGATATCCTGTAACAGAAAGGATGAAAGACCAATTAAAAACTTACCTGTTTCAAACCAATCTACTACCACAGCTTAGGATTGTCTAGTTTTTACTCAAAGACAGAAATATCATAGGAAAGGAGGATGCTTTCATTCATTCTCTCATACTCCCTGCACCTTCCAAAGCATGCACAGTTTATGGAGGGCAAAGCTTATAATTTATGTAATAAGATATTGTTAAATATTCACATAATAATATTATTATTTTCATAATAAGAATATTACTATCCCATTCCTCAAAACAGCCATCATATTTTGCCCTCACAGCTATCAGCTTTCCAAAGAAAGCCAAAACACTGCAGCAGCAAAGATAAAGCCCATGATGTGAATGCAGAGGCACTTTGCCTATTGAGCACTTACCCTATTTATGGGTACATAGTATTTGGCATTTGAAGAATCCTTTGGCATACTATTCACAGAAAAAAATCAGAAACTTGAGAGATGAAAGTTAAAAATTATGTGAAAAAGTAAAAAGTATGTAAAAATTATTTATCACTCCAGGCTGGTTTCCAAATGCTATTCAATTTACATCTGTTTAGTGATATATTTAATAGCTATGACTAAAATAATAATATGGAAAAACTACAGAAGATTAAAATAAATTTTCCTTGTAGATATCCATGGATAACCTCATTATGAAACAGTAAGAGCATACCATTTACCATGAAAGTAATACTATGGTGATAAGACTACTATAACTTTTTTGCTTTGATTTTGGATTTAGAACTTGACTAAAGATGCAATCACTTTTCTGAAATACACTCCTATTTGCACCAAGTGTATTTATGTCCGTGGGCATTTGGCAGTGCAAGTGGTCAAGGAGCTGTGGAAACTGCTGCTGTCTGTGAAATTTTTGCTCAGAATTTCTTGTCGCTTAAAAAAGTTTCAGCCTTGTCACGTGTTTTCAAGGCCGCTGCAGGACAGTATCAGTACGGACTTCTGAAGTCTGCCAGGGGAAGGTGCTGATTACTGTAAAAGTGAAATGTTTTCGTGATATGGGAGTGATGTGGAGGGGAGAGGGAGCTAAGGGTCATGGTTTAGCACTAAAATGGCTGCCAGGCTTACAGTGGCAAGTTCTGAGGAGCTCCTGGGTGTGATCACACAGGTATTTCTTTTTCTGACAGGATGTCTATGATGTAATTACACTTTCTTTGACACTAACTTTTTTATTGGAACTGGAATTTTTCGTCCTTCTGATTTAACTAGGAAATTTGCTCCCAATAACCACTTTTTTTTTAGAGGAAAGAATAAGTAATCTAAAGGTAAAATCTCTTTCACCAGGGAGTGAGTTGTTCATACACTGTTTCTCCGTTTTCTGCTACTACGTATTTTCTGTTTCGTTCACTAAAAGAACGTGGTGGTGAAGTCAAGAAAAGACAAAAGCCCAACCCAAACAGAAGAAGGAGATGCTTATTCCTGGCTTTCCTTCCTCCACATTTAAAACATGCAATCCTTTTGTACTGTGGAAAGAAAATGCTATATTTTGTCAATAATTAGTTATGAAGGAAAATAACCAATTAGCTTTATATTTATTCTGGTAGATTCAGCTGTGAGCCAGATGCAACACATTCCAAAATAACAACTGCTGTCCCTATGTAGGTCGAGCAAGCACTCAAAACGCTAAAAAAATCAACACTTCTTATTTGTTCATTGAAATTTGGGCCTTCTGTCTCACAGACTGTCTTGGGTTACGATGTAGGGTGGAACCAAAAGTACATATTCTGCTGCCATCTACATGAGCTGTTAAAATGGGTGGAGCAGTGTTCTTTATCTTCTCCGTGACTCAGCCCTGATAGCTCCCTCCAGGGAAGCAGCAGCCACCCTGGGGGGGCCATGTCCTCTAACGTGCCATCAAGGTCTCCCAGCATCACTCATAGAATTACATCATCCCGTAGTGAGATGCCCCTTCCTGGGGGAGGAACTGAACATGCCTACCTGTATATAATCTGAGGCTTGGACTATCATGAGAGGACCACCACTGGATTGACAGAGGACAGGAGCTCTCGATAACCACCACTGGACCTCCAGAGAAGTACCAGACCTTTCTACAGGATTACTGCTTTGACAAGACCACATCTACCACTCCAGCAGGACTGCAGTCACAGTTTAATTGGACTGCTACCACCACCCTGACCAACAGGATGTCAGGTCGTATTCTGACTTTGTCAGTTTAAGCCAGTGTTTCCCTACTATTGCCTTTATTTTAATTTTCCTATTAAATTGTAGTTCTGACTTGGAGTCTCTCACAAGATATTTATGTGGAGTTAATTCCTCCTGCTGGTTTGCCTTCAAACCAGCAGACATATCCACTGGAGCTGAAATTAGGAAAACCAATCCTTCTGCAGACCTGACAGGAGGAAAGAATCAGCAGTGCAAAGGGAGCACCACAGCACTGACAGGAAATGCTTGTGGTCTCCAACTTCACTTTGTAGTTCTTTGAAAGATCTGCATTATATGTTTTTAACTTTCCTACTTGCTGATGTAGAGCCCATTGCCATCACAGAAATACAAGAAAAATTATTCTAAAACTGGCAGGAGGGTGCTTTGGAGATAACTGGGAGCTTTTTGTAAAAGTGGTCCTGTTTCTCCTTAGCTGAGACCTAGTTCCTAACCCATACCTACATGGTAAGAGCATACGGCAGAAATTTTGCAGGTGAGGTGGGCCAGAACCGTAAATGTGGAACAGAAAAAGGACAGACTGTCTCTCTCACCTTGCATGAACAACGGCACTTTTGCCATCTTCCCCGTGCCCTAAATAGACTGGATTCAGTAGCTTTGAATTCATGACATTCCTTCTTACACCGATCTCCAGCTCATAATAAGCTAGTAGCTTAGCAGTCTTTTTTTTCCTTTTCCTTTTTATTTTTTTTTTAGATTGGCTAAGAAGGCAGGCAAGCTTTACAACCAAAACAATCAATTTCAAGCTGCCGAACCCAATCAGGCCGATTTGAGAGTGACCCTTTAAATTGAGTGTGAAATTGGGAGATGGAGATCCCCTTTCCTACTCCAGAGCTGGTGGAGAAACCATCACTTCCTTTCGTAAGTGGGTGCGTTAATAGTTGTGCTGTTCTTGCAGACATTATGTGCTAACAAAACTATGTGTGCCTGGTTCTGTAGCAGGTTACAGGGGAAAAACAAAGAGAAGGCCATCTGGCTCCACCAGTTTGTGTGTATAATGTCCAGATACTAATGCTTAATGCACTTGTAAACCTAAGTTGTCTCTCTCTCTCGGGGTCTGATTTTAATTTGGGTAATATTCCCGTTAATAATAACATCTAATTACAACATCCATTAAAAGTTAGTAACATTAATTTAACAGGGAGAAAATCTAATAGAGTTCTTAGAGCGGTATTGGCATTTTTCCATTAAATTAATGTTACAAACTTTTAAAAGGATGTCTTAAATAGGCATCGTTAGTGGTGGGAATATTAAACAAATTAAACTCAGGCCTTTAATATGAGGTGGGAGCCTATTTATGAATCCAAGCAAAGGTGTCTGCTATGCCTTTCAACCCATTTAAAATGTTCAACAGGAAGCATAAGGCTGTGCAAAATTTGCAGTACCTAAGTTTCCTTCTAGTAAAGGCTCAAATGAATGACTTTTTTTTTACAGTATCTCTTTGGCTGGCCATGTGGTCCACACAGTCCTTGCTTGGCTGCTGCTGTTCTTTCTTTCCAACAATGATGTTCTGGCCTATTGATTTCCCTCCTTCTGATTATTTTGGTTTGTTTGTTTGGTTTGTTTGTTTGTTCTTTTGTATAAAGAAGGTGATCATGAAACCAAAGGATGGCCAGTTCTCCTGCTCCTAGGCAGAGGCCTTGATAGTTTTGAAAAAGACTCACGTATTTGACTGAAGAGGGAGGAATTGTGTCAGAGATGTATAGGTTTTGAAAGGCATGTTTTTGTCTAAACCACATCTGCAGTAGGCAGCATCTACAGTTTGAACATGAGCGTGTCAGATGGTCAAACTGAACTGTTAAGACATTAATTTTTTAAAGATGATTCTTAGTTTACAGGCTGACTATAGACAGAACTTTTTATAAGGCAAACATTGGATTAGACAGATTATATTCCCCTTGGGGTGAGGACAAAAAGAAGAGCTACGTGTGAGAAAAGTTAGTCAGATGCTTAGTGTGATACTGGAAGAGGATCAGCAAGGGACTGGCCACATTTTGTGCCCCATGTACAACACAAGCTTCTAGCACAGTCTATTGTTAAATGCTTCAATAATACAACAAAATTTAATAAAGCAGCAGTGACAGCAAAACCAGCAGAGCAGTGCAGTGCGGTCAAACTCAGCAGGCTTTAATAATGCATGGCTTCAAATTTTTAGCCAACACTTTGCTGCTTCAAGACTTTCCAAGCAGACATCAGCAAACACACCATATTCAGAGTACCTGGAATATATACCAGGATGGGATCTAGATACGAGCAGTTTGTGTTTGACATCTCTGGACTTGTGCAGCACTTCTGACTACATACTGTTAGAAACTTATTAAATCCCTTTTTTAGAAGGGTCTGATCTAACGTAAATACTGAAATAGGCATGCATTCAAGCTTACAAATCCCCACAATTCATTGTATCCTTCATTGCTCGAAATGCTAAATTTGTGGAAATTTTTTTTGTTTACCTTGCTATATGGACACCCTTCTCTTATTTGTGTGTTTGCCTGCCACACCAAGTTTCAGCCTGTGATGCCCAGCTGCTGGGCAAAACCCATGGACTCATTTTATCTCCTATGGGTTCTGGACACCAGAACCATTTTCCCACAGTACAATGTGCAACTAATGAAGCAGTGAAAGAACCATAGGTTAACAAATAGCTCATAATCTTGCTGCAAAATGTGTGCTGGGTGGCCCATGATAAAAAGCTACCCTAGCTTTTACCTGTTAGCCCTCTCTAACTTGGTGTGGGCAGTATGGTAGGACCCTTTCCCAGAGTAGAACTATGCAGACCCCCTAGACAGGATGTGAACCTCCTTGCACCAATATCATCAGTCTTCAGGGCTCATATCCCTATTTAACAGTATATCTGAATTTTGATCTTTTCAGGCAGTCCCAGGCTGATCTCCTGCATACACACAGGGCTGGCACACACAGCTTTCCAGCTCACAAGTAGCTCTTGCCTGGAAACTCAATCCTTATGAAGCAGAGGCAGCTTTTCATTTTCACTCTGAGTGCATTTCGCTTGTGAATTCCACCCATCAGACATAAAAATCCTTAAGACAACAACAGCTTACAAACCCTGTTGACTTCAGAGTTTGCAATAAATAATGGTGATGGGAGAGTTGACTGCAATTTGAATGGCCATTTCTGTGAGTCAAATTGTTCATGTCTCAGACAGCAACAGCATTTTGACTAGCTATAAATAAGAATAGTAAAAAAAGAATGAGAAAAATTACTACTATTGCTTTATTACTGATTATTAACTATTACTCCTATCCTATTATTTAAGGAGTATCAAAATGCTATTTTCATGCTGAAATATGGCAGCCAGGAAAAAGTAGGAAAAAACAAATAGAGCTAAAATAATGTTTTGATTCTGGTTGGTAAATTGAATGACAAGTCGTAAGAAACAAGCTTGGTGTTTTTTGGTTTGGTTTGGTTTCTTGGTTGTTTTTGTTGTTTTGCCTTTTTTTTTTTTTTTAATCCTTGGGTATCTGTTTAGCTACACTTTCGAGCTCAGTTGAGAAAAGAGGTTTTACATTAACCAGATGCTAAAATACTCCAGCATCTCCAAGTAGTTTAGTGATACTGTTTGAAAGAGGAAAAAAGTCTAGTATGCCATTAAGCAGATTGGTTTTCCTCTTTTTTTCCACAATAAGCTTTTGAGAAAATATACAGCGATTTGTATCATCCTACAGCCAGTACTGTAAGCTGCAATAATATAGAGTACATTTATAACCAACACAGACTTACAAGCAGACTGTAGAGACGTGTGTTGCCTAAAGCAATTAGATTATTATTGTTGGGGTATTAGAATAAATTCAATTAAAATGTTAAGGGTTTTTTTTTAAACAAGAATATTTTGCTTTCTTCTAATATTCCCCAATATATTTTACTTAGAACATATTAGTTAAACTAAATCATCAGATGATTTTATGCTAGCAATTTTAAATATTCAAGACTAAAAAAGAAAAGGATGTAGAGCCATTGTAAGGGCTGTTGTTTACTTTTATACTTCCCCCTGCTTTATCCAGACATTAACTAAAAATGATTCAGCAAAGGATAGGTCTATGTGCATGTTTATATACCTTCACATATGGCTTCAACATGCCCATGAAACATAAAGAATAATGGATAAAATCCTTAAGACCAATCAGTAAGCAACCAACTATACTGTCCTCCCTTACACAGGGTTTTCACTATGAATTCTTACAGCACCTCCACAACAGGGATTGGTTCAATCAATAGGGATAAGCTACTGTTAATTAGTCTGATCTACTTTAATAACTTTATTCAGAAGGAAGGATGGGGGGAGGCTAGGGGAAACTTCCCTGCTGTCTGTATTATATCCCGTGGAGGGGCCTTATATCAGCAATTCAGTGGGAGGAAGTCATGTGGAAGCATTTCTGTATTGTTCCCATGAGCATTCATCTCCTAATTTGCATTAAACTCGTAGGCAGTCGACACTGGTTTGGGTCCATACCTGTAAATCTTCTATTATGAGATGAAAGTATTAAAGTGTGGCTCTCAGACAAACTTGCTTCCTCCTCAGGTTGAACAAAAGCCATCTCTAATGCAAATAAGATTAGCTGTAGTGTTTGGGAGGGTGGGGAATGCTCTTGGTGTGTTTTTGTTTTTAAACTGGAAACTTGTTTTGTGGAAAATTATCCACCCACCTTTGGTGTTTACCTAAAGACTTCAGTCACCCCACCCCCTTTTCCAAAAGGAGCCCCAAAACCACAGAAACCCCCTCCACTGTGCGCACACACACACCCTTATCCCTACACACACCCCCTAACCTGCAGCAAAGCAGCATTCCCACAAACATTTCCATTGAAGGGGCAAATTCTCCGTTTGTGTAACTCTGTGCCCTACTGGTTTCTAGAGAATTACTCTTATTTACTTGATGTACAGCAATGGCCCAAATGTTCCCCTGTTAGGCAAGTGTTTCTTTTTCACAGCCAGATTTATACCTGTATATTTCTCAGAAACGAATCAGTCAGACCAAATCAATTATCTTGTTCTCTCTGTTTCTTGTGGTGCTATCTCCATACGTGTTTGTGCATTTTCTATCTCTCCATCTATCTATAATTATACAACTAGAGCTTGGCTTGGAGGGCAATAGCAGTAAACTATTGTTCAAAGGAGATTGCAAATTGCTTGGAGCAGGGAACTGTCTTCTTAATTAGTCTGGAAAACATCATGCACACTTATGGCACTATAGGAATAATAAATAATAATAAAAATAGTTCCTGAAAGTGGGTTCATATTGCCCAAGGCAAAGGCTGGGCAGCTGTTGGATAGATTATGGTTCCCAGCAATAAATATGAGTGGATTAAGCATCAGCTCCAGGAAGGATCTTGTCAAGCTGGAGATTCCTTCCTAACCTGATACCTGACAGTGCATCTACTTCAGGTACATTCACTGGAGATATTTTCTCTGATAGGGTATAAAGTTCAATCTGTTTTAAATGACAAGGTAAAAAGAGAGAAGTAATAAGGTAACTTCCCAGGCTGAGCTGAGCAGCCTGCTGCAGAAGTGTCCTTGCTCTGACCTTTATAGGCTTTTTTTTTTTAAGGTACAAAGTGTGCAAAGACAATCCAGCAAGACTGCTGTTCAAGCCCAGCAGTATAGTGACAGTCTTTGGAAACAGCTGTGCAAGGAGACTGACAGATTCATCAGGTACGGTGTGGCCCTGCTGCAGGTCTGCCTCACTGAAATGGTTTAAGCTTTTTTACGGCTGCTTAACCTAGGGGAGAAAGGGAGGGGACAGAGAGAGGCTGGAAATTTCGCTATCAGGGGCTGCAACACTCTGCTCCACTCTCCCATGAGAATACTCCTGGAGTCCGATCTGTTTAGTAATGCAAGAGATAGCCTGCCTATTAAGGGCAAACAAAGGCTATAGAAAAAAAATAACCTGCCTGAATACAGCTTATTTGGTGGAATCTACACTTTTCTGTAAATGAATTAAATTGCTAGATAGTGAAGTGATGTATCTCAGCAAAACCCATTCATTGGAAACCAACAACGAACACAAACTTAAGAGTCAAATCCTGCAGACCATATTTAATGATTACTTAGGCAAAGCTCCCAGCAACTTAAATGGAAGTTTTGCCTGAGGAAAAACTGTTAGACTTGGTACCCCATAAGATGGTAAAGCCCACATTCAAATCTTTAGTTTCCTTGTTTTTTGTTTCTATCTGGAAGTATTCCATAAGTGCTTTTGAAAAAAAAAGAAAGAAGTTTTATTTTTCAGTGGAGGTAAATTCGCGTAGGATACCTTAGACCGTTGCATCCATCCCCAACAACCTGTGTAGTATAGGTGAAGCTTAGATCCATGGGTTGAGACAGCAAATCTGCCTTTACCTTTAGCAGCTATCTCAATTATATCCCTGTATCTTAAGTAGATTTCAGAAATGGCTGCATGTCTGCCTGTCTGCCTGAATCCACAAGTGATCCCCCAGTGTGCTGCTGCAGTTTCCCATGGCCCAGGGAAGTGGACAAAACCCACTTCTTGTTTGACCTTTGCAAGGTACCATGATCAATACCAGTAGCCCAAATACTAGCAGGCACACTTCTGCTGCCAGGAGGAGACAGACCTGGGACCATATCAGTCTTTAATCTTCTTGGGATATGACAAATCCTTTCTTTTTTTTTTTTCCCTAGGATTTTACTCTTTTACTCTTGTTTTTCCACCATGTACACTTTTTTTTTTTCAGTGTTATTGGAAGTACAGTGCCTTTATGGTAGCCAAAGCTTACCTTTTGGGCACAAATGCAAGTTCCTTTTGTCTAGATCCACAGGAATTAAGATTTAGATCATGATATTTTTCCTAGTATTACTGACCTGCCATAAAGCCTTCCAAGGACAGGTGCTCAAATTTACCAGTGTCCTTTTCTCCCCACATATATATCTTAATTTCTACAGGATTGCTACAGGAGCCCGTACGAGTCAAAAGGGTTGAAAACCGAGGAGAGTGGAAGAAAAATTCAGACCTAATGTAAGGAAAATATATTCTTTCAAAAGTCTGCAGTTATTCTCCTGGAAGGTGTTGGCTTAGATCCTAATCAAAAAGGGAAAAAGAGAAGTTATTATAACAGTGAAGATCTAGAGGATGCAAAGTACACTCAAAGAAAGGAGGCAATTTCTGTTCACAATGCATCTCACAAACAGTATGATTATCCTTACTGCAAAGAGCTTGTAACTGTTTTACAAGAAGGGGAACAAGTGAATGAAGATGGAGATCTGGGAGACGGGAATTTCTTAAACTCTGGCTTTCTCACTGGCGTAAAAAATCTTCCATGTGAGATCAATCTTTGTTCAAAAGCACTTCATGTTCACATAAGTAGTTAGTATATATTCGAATGTTAAACCGCAAAGCTGAAGAATCTCATCATTTCTATGCAACATTCTAGAAATGCAAAATGAGCAAGAAATAGAATGTAAAAATTCCAGAGCCTCTGTGAGACACATCATTTTTTCAAGATGCTATAGACTGCTAAAGACTGAATTCTAATACTAAAATCTGGATCAACAGCAAATGTACTAACATATAGCTAAACCAGTAATTAATAGAGTTATCATGCTTATTATTTTGACTGCAGCCTTTTCTGTATGGAAAACACTAATTGTTTATCTGTGCTTCTATTAAGGCAGAAAAAGTCCTGTCAATCTTACTGCTATTATTAAGGAGTACTTTCTGACAGCAGTTTCTGTAGGATATTTTGGGAGGTAGATGCTGTCTTGACAACAAACTGAATACTAATACTAACACTATTACTACTACTACTAATAACAACAACAATAATAAAAATCAAGAATAACAATAATGAATATAATGATATCATCATCATCTATATAATATATGGATTAAAGTCATAATAGCAATAAATATAACATACTATTGGTAAAAAGAAGCCAGCAGCCTGCTTGAAGACTAAGAGGTATGGACTTGTACTTTTTTAATACTCAGAAATGCATTTATAAAGTAAGCACTCTAATTGAATGAAGGAAGGACAGATACAGGGCACCACCAAGCAAGAGCCACAAAAGTTCAGCAAGCTACATCAGGACAAACCTAGAAGGTTTGTGACTGCATTGTAAAATTCAGTATATTCAGAGCTCTTTTTCTGAAAAATAACTCCTCCTTTGTCTGGAAAGTAAAGAAGAAAAGAGAGCATCAAAACAGATTTCTCAATCAATATTGGAAATCAGTGGTATGAGCATGATAAAGACATAAAATGCTAGTTTCTTGTTACCAATATCTCATACTCAGTGGTGTTTAATTTTTTTTTTGCTGAACAGCCACATTATTGTCACCTATTTGTTGAAAAATCAAGATCATACATTCTCAGCCCTTTTAGTCGTACTGAAGACAATGTTAACCTTCCCTGCCACCTTGATTCAAATATGACGCATTTTACATGATGTAAATTAATCACTCCATATTTTAATGCTTTTTCTTTCCAAAGAAAAGGAATATAGGTCACATAAGTCAGATAAACATTTCTTGTCTTTTATATAGGAAATTAGGTATATATATTATATATTTGCATTGTTTAGCCCTTCAAGCAAAATCCCTTGAAATTACCATTTGTTTAATCCAGATATAGGCTTCACAATCAATTTCAGTTAACTGAGACTGACTTTTGCTAAGAAAAAACAGCAAATGTGACCAATTTTTCGACAATCATTAGTACTGTCCTTCTTCCACATAAATGCATAGAACCAAGTGCTCCACTGAGTGGTCTCAGAAAGGTCATTTAGGGCAAAGGATGATATAAACAGTCACCTAAAAGCATGGCAAATCAATCATAATTAACGCTTGGAAGTACTTCCTGCACACAAAGACCCTGGAGGGAAAGATCACAGGGAGGGATCACAAGACAATGTGCAGATATAGGAGCAAACAGGTTTTCTCATTCCAGGCTTCCCTTTTGGTTGATGAGTTTGTGCCCTCCCTACAGTGAGAGGGATGTGGGAAATCCCGCCTTGCATATACAAAAGGGTTCAGGTCTCAGATAGAGCTGAGAAGGTGCAACAGATAGCCAGACCTTCAGAAAAAGAGTTTTCAAGCTCTTAACTTTGCACATAAGTAACTATAAATACCAATTGAGCACCTATGTGTCAAGGCCCTGGCCACCTCTCCTGATATTGCACGGGAAACTATCATTATAATCTATAAAAACCACCCTAAAGCTAACTGGAATGCCCAAGGAAAAAGCTGTGTTTTAGGGAAAATTTCTAAAGTATTTAGGCACGGAAGGTGAAAGGTGTAGGCATTTATGGACCACAAAATCTACAGTTTTGAAACATCTGCAGAGGGCACTTAAGCCAGTCTTTAATTCATGTATTAGTATCTTTACCTGAAACAGAAAGAATTGCAGGTTAAGGAACTGAATTTCCCGCTCTTGTACACTGTGCAGTGAGAGTTTTTTAATTAGAGAAGAAAAAGCTGACACCCTTTCTTTTTTTTCTCTTTTCTAGTCCAGCAAGGATGTCTTCTGGACCAATCCCTGTGGTACAATGCCCATCTTGTGCATCCTCCTCAGTCTCACAAAACAGAGAAACGTGCACACATCTAAAGCTGTCAACAGCTGTGTATGCCCAGAAACAGACCCTTCAGTACATGCCATGTATTTTTGGCATCCCCAAGGTCATATGGCAGTCAGACTGGGTGTAAGGGAAGACTTAATTTGAATTAAATATTTGCTTACACAAAAAATGCAACAAAAATGCCTGAAATCCAAACTTTTGGATACATGATGGTCCTTCATTGCAGATCATCAATGAAGATTTATTGCAGGACCAAAACCACAGACTCGATTTGTTAGATAAAATCAACAGTTTCTGTGTAGATTAGGCAAGAGAGAAAAGCCTAGCCAATGCTATAGAGATACTTTTAAAGTTGTCGTCACTATAGGTCAACTATTTAAAGCTTCATTTATATAACAAATTAATTTGTGTCTGATATTAAACATTCTAATGCAGAACATGTGATACATGGTGTGCTATTATTACTAGAGGCAGAAGTGCAGGGGCCTGTTGCTGTAGGCACACCAGACTTAGTGACTTAGTGACAATTAGTCTGTGTCTACTTCATCCTACAGTCCTGAGTGCTGAAATGATAGTGACCAGTTTGGTAATACAGCACCTGAGGTAGTATACACCACTGGTATATCCCTTAACCTTCACCCTCCTCTACTCAGTCTGCCACAATCTGTGTTGAAGTTGTTGACAGAATCTGCATCCCTGCCTCTGCATCAGGGCCTTCACCTTCATTAGTGAAAAAGTAGTGAGGCAAATAGCTGGAGTATCTCTGTTGCAGAAGGAAACACTAGCTGTGCCAGTGGGTAGCTGGGGTTGCCTCTTCACCAGACAGAGACCACTGTGATGATGGCTGGCATTACTTCAAAACTGTGGATTTCCATGCACTATTTTGGTGCTCTCAGTATGATCATGGAGTGAAAACAAAGATTTTGCTTCAGCAAAATTTTCACTAATGTGATTATTTTTCAATAGCTACAGCAATAATGCATCATAGCAAACAAACAAACAAACAAAAGGAGTGTTTGGCACAATAGAATTAACATTCCTCACATAGCAGTTACCATACTATATACTCCTGATTCTGGTGGCACTTTTTTCTATGAGCTCTGCTGTGAACTCAGTGATGGCACTGAGTGTATCTCACAAATGAAGCTTAGCTCCACTTAGATTCTGAACAAGAATGCATTTACTATGCAACAAACCCAATGCATGCATAACCAATTTAAATGCAATTTAAATACTATTATGGGGGTGAAGCACAATTAATTTTAAAATCATATTTAAGTGTTTTTTAGTTTGTGATCTCCTGCCTCATTTAACGTGAAGAGAACACCAGTAAATCATTTACTTTGCACTTAGGGGAAGCTTACTTTCTGCTCAAGTGTTTAGCATTTTTATTCCCTTTTGTTTTCTTTTTTAAACCAGATCTTCTGCTATTGCCGTGATTACATTGTAAACTGTTAAAAGCCTCTCTGCTCACAAAAGAATCATGCAGGAAGGCTAAAGCTTTCACTCACTTCAATTTAGCAGGTTTGTCAAACTTTTCTATTTTGAAGCATGATGAAACGAATAAGTGACACACATTCAGTGTTCTACTCTTAGAAGGCTTATAAACATTTTGGTTTGTACACATAACAGCAGATCTCAGGCAACTGAAATAAATCCCACCAGTGAGTTTAAAGGAGATTGTCCAGTCATGAATGGCAGCAGATCATGGTGCATGGTGGTCTCAGGTATGTGATGATGTATCATTACAACACAGACACATAAATGGAATTAGTGGCTGTAAACAAGTATGAGTTGAAAGGTTACAATTACACAGAAAAAGCCTTAACATTCATTTACGCAAATGTGTAGCATAGCACCACCCAGTACTTAAGACTTGATAAAAAGCACGTAAGTATAAATAACTTGCCATCTAAACTAGTGTTTAATTACAAAGAAAATCAAGCACAAACGTTAAGATTTTCTTAGAACAAGATAAGCTCTTTTTTGGTTTGGGTCTTAAAGTCTTTTCCTGAGGTTAAAAAGCATGG
This sequence comes from Rhagologus leucostigma, assembly GCA_013397725.1. NCBI lineage: Eukaryota > Metazoa > Chordata > Aves > Passeriformes > Rhagologus > Rhagologus leucostigma. The sequence goes on from VZTD01003686.1 coordinate 741,774, forward strand.
GGCAGATTAAAAGATACTGTACATGACCAGCAGTTACTAGTTGTTGTTGTATTGTAGTTCACATCTCTCTCAAAAATTTATCAGACATGATGGTTTTTGTGAAAACATCTTAATGCATCAGACAAAGAAACTAATGTAGAACTTTCTCATACTTGGAGGACATGTTGGGACGAGGGCCCCATAGGGCACAGATTGACTATTTAGGTGCATATGGATGATTCAATATAGTCTTAGAGAGGGATGCTTGTGCCAGCTCTGAACAAAGAACTTCTCAGGTGGATAAACTAATCCAGAAAAAATGCCATTCAAATATAATTATATCCAAACTAGATCTGATATCTCACATTGCAATGCACAATGCAGCAGATACCATTCAATACATGCTTTTAGAGTGGTTAGCACAAAAAAGGCCAAGCAAGCTTCAGTTGCAGAGACCTTTCAAATGACAACAGGATCTCAGAATTAGGAGTACTGCAGTTTTCTTGCGTGATAAATACTCAGTAGTGCCTCAAAAACCAGCGCCACTACTTGAGCCCAGATCATTCACTTGAAGTAACTTGGGTTATCTAAAGTAATAAATGTATATTTTTCCCAGCACAATTCAACACCCTTCTGCCTAACAGGACACAGATCCCATTGGCAGACTCAGCTTGCATATATCCCTCTGTATCCTGAGCCATGTGAGGAATGAAAGAGAGAAGTAAGAAAGGTTCTAGCACTATGGGTCCTACCTGATAGGAGTATTGGCCTATACTCATATGTTGTATTTCTAAAGGTGTCAACATGTGTTTCTCAATAAATATGCCATTGCATGTAAAATAAAATTTGACACCCCCCCCAACTCAGTACAAAACCTGCTCCAACCAAACAGACAAATACTCCTACTCATTCTTTTCAGAGGATTTCTGCACAACAGCACAGAAGACAAGATTTATCCCATGAAAAAATTTGGAGACAGATTGGTTCCTTTTGTCTGTAGCACACATCTTACTGGGAATATGAAGGGCAATTCAAAGCTATTGTCTTGAACTGGTGTTAAAAAAATCAGACATTCAAGATCCTCATGCATGGGCACAAATGTCTGCAGATAAGAGCAGTCCGCTTTCTGCTTGGATATATTGCTTTGCATAGTATATATACACAGTACTGAAGAAACCTCTTTGAAAATTAAGTCATCAACCTTGCTTGATCCCGCTCCAGTTCAGTCTTTCTACTGGCTTCAAGAGAACCAGCATTCTCTCCATGGGAATGAACTCAAGTTCATTCACTACGGCTCAGTGAATTGTCTTATTCATCCTTTCTCTAAATAGTTACACACAATTTAGAACTGATGTGGATGATTTTAACTGTACTTTAACTGTACTTTACACTGCCTCAGCCTATGTTCCCACCATTTCATTCACTAAGTAGGTTTAGGCTCAGTACTTTGGTTAAACAGCCAAGGAAAGCCTTGCTGCTGCACAAAGTAGACATGATGATCCATGAGATGGCCCTCTTTCCTCCCATCAGTTCTGAGTGACAGACCTGCAGAAGTTTTCTCTCTTATGGATGAAATCCAAGTTTAAAGAGGATTCATTCATTCCCAAGGCCCTTGAAGCATGCCTCAGAGTGTTAATCTCCAGACTCCAGCCTGGGTGATTACACTATGCCCGATGAAATTTTCTCTGTAGTCTCAGTTGGATATGTCACTCTTCCAGCTCCTAAAAACTGCTGAGCAATGTTATTAATGCATTTCAGTGGGAGTGGTACTTTTCATTAGTGTTGAAAATATCTTCTGTATTTCCTCACAGAAAGAGGAGAAATTTCAGAATGCGATTTTAAGCAGACTATGTAGCATCTTTTCCATGAGTCTCCATGTTTATTAAGGCTGAGGTTTCTTGTTTGATGGCAAGCATGCAATCAAACCCTTATTTAAGAAGTCTGCAGTCACCAGCAATACCAGATCCTTATTTCTGCCCACTGTCTCCAGTGGCCACAGTGCTCTGTCACATGGTGAAGTAGCTCAAGGAATACGTCTACCCAAAAAAGAGATTATTTCCTTTCTGGAGATTATTTGTTGTGCAAGGACTGAGCCAACAGTTGTGCTGACACAGCATATAGGCAGTTATGAGGTTCATTACAGAGAGAATGCTTAAATCATTCTTACTATAAGAGAAATGCCATGTAAGTTAGCCCTAAGCATGCTAGTGCAGGAAAGAGGAAAGGCTGATCCTCCAGTGAGGACATCTGTGAGAAGTCTTGCAGAAAGAATGGATTTTGATCATCTAATTGAGCAATCGAATAAAATATTCACCATTTGAATGTCTCTAGCTAGAGCCTCCTGCATGTATGTTTTAAGGACAAAATACATTGACTGGAACAGGTCAAGTTAGACTACCCTGGGAGCAGTGACAATGTGAATCTGTTTTCTCCCCTCATGAGAGTAAAGGGTCTGGTCACATATCTCCTTCTAGACACAATAACTAACTTAACCAAATTCAGATGCTTGCAATAGTCAACACTTGTTGCCATTACAGGCGTGTACTGAATTCAGACCATGGAAATGAAAAAAGCCAGGTGAACATCCCGGTGGTCCGTACTGAGTCAGTGTTTGGCTTAAAAATCATCCTATGACTTGGGCCTTTAGGCCATGACTGCCTAAAGGACAAAAGATTTTTTTAAACTTCAGAGGTCCACAAATACAAGGTCTAATTCAAACACAATCTGCTATATTTGACTTCATGACAAGCATAATAACTTGCCATCCATCTCAGTAACTTCATGCAGAATTTTAGAGCAGCCGAAGTTACCTGCTTTGCAACATTGTGGGTTTTGGGACACTTATATGTGAATTTATTACATATTCCATGCAGTAATACTTTGACTTGGAGGATTGTGTTAAATTTTTATACGTCAAAGTATACTGGCCCCTTTCTGAAATAGATTTAAATGTTAAATAGTCTCAAGAATTCATTCTGTACTCATTGCTTTTCAGTTCAAGATGGATTATCCAAAATGATCATACCACAAACGAAGTCATTAAAAGAGTTTCACATTTATGATGCATTGTGTCAAGCAAGCTCACGATTTAATGTAAGTTGATGCATCATAAATTAAGAAGCTGTGGAAACAAACTCCTAAAGGCCAAGGAAAGCATATATTAAAAATATAGTCTGCAGGGAGCTATGCACAAAATCTATTGCTATCCGACAGTGTACATAGATGTAAGTGTAACTGTAAACTAGAAGTATGTGCAGTACTGCAGAAAGGAGAATTGCCAAAACAGAAAGAAGCTATGAGTAAAATAGAATAGAAAAGGGAAAATAGATATGTAATGACAGTATAACTGGAAATTGGTTATCCTACACTGGGCTTTTCAAACTGCACAGTACTGTAATCTTGCAGGAAATCTGCTTCATTTAAAATTATCCCATCAAATAAAGGGTGAAAAAGTAACATTTAAAAATATACTAGAAATGAGGAGAGTGCCAGTAAAGAATGAGGGAAAGTGAAACAATAGTAACACCAGAGCATTTTGATGTTATATAGGCTACAACAGCGGAATACACTGTTATAGAAAGTGATAGGAAGTTTTTGCTGTCTTGAGTGCAGAAAATCCTGGATTGTAGGAAAGGCAGAATCCTGGATTGTAAATGTGCATGTTTTTTGGTTATTTTTTTTTAAAGGGAATAAGTAGTGATATAATATTCCATAAAATAAGGAAATATTTTCTGTTTTCCTTTTTCTAAGTGCATTAAAAAGTTCTAACTAGAAGCAAACATTTTAAAATTTGAGGTTCTGCACAAATTTTACCTAAAAGCTTTATAAGAACTGGCTAAGGAATCACAAGAATTAGCAATGCAGACTTTGTAAATTTTGGCACACTGAGGAGCAAGATAATCCTATCAGGTTTTTAAATAAAAAGTAAACCTGGAAGAAGAAAAAACCAAAATACTGAAAAAGATCTGGAGATCATATTAGACAATTGTTGGCCGTAATAGAGATATTGTCTATTCAGCTGCATGAGTCCTGTGGTAAATGCAAATCCTCAATGTAAAACACTGAGGAAAAGAGAGGTGAAAAAGATAGGCTTTAATCACAAGTGGGCAAGGGATATTACTTATATTTTGGCCGGCCATTACCAGCATATTCTGCTAAATCCACTTCAAAAGTAGGCTGATCAATTTGAAAGAGTTCAGAAAAGTGTCATAAAATGACTTAAAGCCTGGAAAACAAATTCAGGCTATCCCACACTGATTTTAAACAAGAAGGATGGTTAATTAATAAAATATCCATAATCTCTGTGATGCAAGTGGGCTTTTGAATCTTCCATCAACTCAAATTGCAATCAGTTCCCTAAATTAGTATCAGGTTAATTGTTGGCACAGAAGTTACTTCTGTGATGTGCTGAATACAGATGGATCACCCTTCCCAGCCAGCTGGCGCACCCAGACAGGGAGATACAGCGCTGAAGTCAAAATAGGCAGGGATGAAATTCAGCCACACTGTTACTTTTATTTCCACAAGTAACCAATGACATTATCTTTCTTCCAGCATAAGGCTTTCTTCCAAGAATAGTTCTGGCTTGCTGAGGGGCTGGTTTGGTTTTTTTTTTTTGTGGTCATGGAGTGAGGGAGAGGAATGAGGGGCAGGAGGGGAGTTATGCGTGCAACATTTGTGCTTCTTATCTCACTCAATTCTGCCTACATGTGTGAGTTAAACATCTACCTACTCACAGTCCTTAGAGAGTGAACTGGTTTTGCATTCATGCATATCATATTAAAATGCATATGAAACTGTAGATTAGATGCCTTATGTAACAATCTGTTTTACTCTCGCTCACAAGATACGTTCACTCTGAAGAAAAGCCTCCACAGAATTAAAGTAAGATGTATGCTGCTACTGAGGAGTATTTTTGTATAAACATATGTTTTCACTCATTGGGATTTGAGATCATCTTCAAGCACTAAATTTTGAAAAATAAATCTCAATAAATTTAAGGATCGTCTTGAATACATGCAATTTGTGAGCATACGAGCTAAGTGATTTCTGTGGATAATCATTCAGCAAATTCAGGTTATATGAATTACACTACCAATGTTTTGAAATTTGCAGGTGAGATATTATTCATATCACAAGGAATGTGATACTTATATATGAAGCTTTTTATTTCCTTTGCATTGTTTTCTATATCACAACAATTGTTTGAGAAAGATTTGTTTTGGAGAAAAGTGTCAATTACATAACAACTGCTTTAAAATGTCCCAATTTCATCCTATAATTTTTTTTTCCAGGCATAGGGGGAACCGATAAGCTGCTTTTATTTAATCGGCTGTGTGTGAAGTTGCAGAAAACAAAACTTTTGCCCTTTTCTGAGTAATTATTGGGCACCTTGGAGTCCTGTTGAGTCAGGTTACAGTGTGGAATAACCATTTCTCAGGAACCCCCATTCCTCCCTCAAAAGGGGCCACTCATGGAAAATCCCTTCACAGTCTGCTACAAAAGCTTTTCTGCTATTCTTCTTCACAATAATATATATTTTACCCTTCTGAGATGAAAAGAAGAAGGGGCTCAAGCTAAGAAAAGTTGACCAGGAGGCTGGTGACAGCAGTCACTTGAGATCCTTTCAGAGATGCTCTCAAGCATAAATATTTAATCTCCTTCGTTCCCCCTAGTGTGAATAATTTTTTTCCCCTTCAAGTATCAAAACAAAGTTATTGAAATGCATATAACCCTGATATTTGATCCATGGCCTCTAAGGGTCAAATACACACTGACCAAGCTCTTAAAGCCTGCAGGACTTTCAGGTGGTCACTTTGCACACACCAGCTCATCAATCAAGCAATAATCAGCAGGACAAATGGGGGAAGATGCTGGTACAGACTGCTTAAAAGGCCTGGGCAGCTGGTCCACGTCAGAAGTCCCCTTTATATAGTTTCAGCCTTTAGCCCTCCATGTTCGAAGGGAATTAAATACACTTGTTAGTTTCAATAGTTTATCCTCACATCTGTTTGCATTAGCAAACAAAACTGTTGTTGCTTCTCTTTTCAAACATTAGGATCACTTCTTCCAAATTAAGAAGTGGCTTGAAAACACTTCAGCAATTTCAGTTTTCATTTTGAGCATGTAACACATCCAAACCCCTGCCTCATCTTTTCTTTGTAATAACTGGTTTGGTAGAAGCTGAACATAGAAAAAGAGATATTTGTCCTAAACAATGTGCCATCACGTAAACAGATTATAATAAAGCTCATTGAGTTCAGTCCCCCAAGTAAAAACCATTGGAGTATACATATCTTGAACTTGGCTGGTATTTATTTTTGTGTGCTGTTGGTTGGTCATGTTGATGACAAATTAGTAGAAATTCTGAAATGTTGATCGCTTCTGTTTATCAGGTAATACGCAATGATTATTCTTAGCTTTACAATAGAGGAGGATGAATTGGTTGGCAGCACAAAGTATGAAATCATTCTGTCTCTCACCGAGGAACAAGCAAAACTGTCAACCTCCTCCACTCCCAGTATGTCATAATTAGAAATTAGAGCTGCATCAAACTGTTTGCTACAGCTGTAAACTCTGGCAAAAGAAAAAACCTTCCAAAACTATCTGTCATTTACTTAATAGGCTTCCTATTTAGTGTGAGCATGCTGAAACAGGAGATTGGGCTTTGGAGCAGTCAGTGAGCATATTTCCAGGACTTTCTGGAGGTTAAAGAGCTGCTTTAAAGCTGCTCTTTCTTTCCTTCTCTTTTATATTTTGGAGTGAAAATCAAAAAAAGGGTTTGAATTCACAGAATTTAGAAATGAAAATGTGGCGGATTCTCCTAACACTGAAAGCATACAATGAATGTGGAACTGAAAACCACAATCTAGGAAAAACATAAATAGAATGGGAAGATTCAAACACAAAATCTAAGAGGAATTTTGGAAGAAAAAAGATCCTTCTGAAATGAAGTAATTATATTAATATATCATATTATAATTATATTCTGTGTGAGTATTACATCTTTGGGCTTTCTTAAGGAAAGCAGAAGAAAAGAAAAAAATTATCCAAGTGTTCACCTTCAAAATATCATTATCAGAAAAAACAGAGTTAAGCAAATATCCCAGTAAACAAAAATTAGCAATAGCAATGTGAAAATGGAAAACCACATGGCCACAAAGCCACAGAGCTACCACCCCAGCTTCCTCAGCTGCCACGTGAATCAATGCAGAAAGAAATTTGCCTGCTAATTTGGGGGTTTTTTTAAAGGTCTTTGAGTTTGGGCCTAGATTTTTTTTATTGTCAATGTACAGATACAGCTTGTACAGTCCACAGGCAGAACACTGAATTTATTAGTAAAGTGTATTAACCTGTATCTGTATTTTTGTTGAAGTTATCTGGAACCTGGTACCAACAAGTAAAAGTAACATTTTTTGGCTGGGCTCTATTTTACCTTGTGGAATAGGATGGCTGAGCCTTTGCTGAGCCAGACTGGACCCATTACCAAGTGATGCCTTACAAGCTGAATAAAATAATGGAGAAATATTCCATCATAACTGCTAGAGGTAACAGGTGACCTTCCAAGCACAGGATGAGGTGGCAGGCATATGAAATTAGTGTCACTGTCAAGCTGTTTGTAATCCAAGCCCTCTGCCCAGGGGGGCCAGCTTTGCAAATGGGCACATAACCAAATAGAAAGAGGCAAAGGCAGGGGGTAGGAAAAAGGATAAACAGCCCTCTTTTCCTGTCACTTCTGCCATGGGTCCTCAGCAGCTCCTCTGCTGCTGACTGACTGGAGAATTAGGAATCCAACATCTGTGCTATGTGAGTTAGAGCTGTACCTATGCCACTGCTGTGCAAGGCACTGAGCATGCCAAGAGCCCAGCTGCTCTTCTTCAGGTGAGCCAGGAGAAGCCGTGAAAAAGGGATGATGCAAAGCATGATAAGACAGGGCATGTACAAGAACTGGATTGTCTTGCTGGGCATTCGCTGTGGTGCGTGACATGTCATTATGTTGTCTGGTCTCTGTTGCTGGAAGAAATCTTTCAGGAAACAAGGACTGTCCACTAGGCTGATGTTTTCACTAGAGATTTCCTCACTCTGCTGAAAGCTGAAAAGTACCTAAATACTTGCCATTGTCCAAGTCATGCAATCCAAATAAAGCAAATAAGTGACAATAAAGCAAATTGTGAGAGGGCAGGTTCACTTATGATACTTCTGTTGCCAAATGCTATTCATGAAAGGACAAAATACAGTGGGGTCCTGAGCAAAGTTTTAAAAAAAAATTAAAAAGTCAGTAGAAAGTAGTTTTCCTGATGTTTAAAGAAGCATCAAGTGTTTTAATATCAGATTCTGTAAATCATCATTACTTCAGGTTTTGTATGTATGTTATTTTAGCTAAGGAAATGAAACATGATTCTTATCTGTAAATATACATAGCAATACTGTTGTGCCAATTTAAAGCAAGGAAAGCACCAAATTAAGTCTAAGAGCTGGTTAAATCCTTATTTTTCATGCTACAAGCCATGCATTTATAGTCCTTCCTTCCCCCCTGTACTATTAACTCACACTTTCATACAATTTAGCAGTATTTTTCTCATGCTCGGCTTCAAATCCCTGACCTCTATATTTTTTAAGTTGTCTCTGGAATGTTTAGTCTTGAGATATTTAGCAAAGCAAGGGGAAGTTTGTGGACTATTTACAGGATTCAGGCACTAAACATGCTGCTGGTGTTCAGAGTTTGTTTCTCAAATGACTTTTCAGAAATGTGTGTGTTTTTACCTTTGTACAATTTACTACTCCTATTTCCATTGTCTTTATGGATGGAGACGCTTGCTCTGGTGTCAAAAACACCATTGGGGCTACACTTCCTATCGGGCTTTGTTCACTCTTTGTTCACTCCGCCCCCCACCTCCCAGACTCCAGTAAAATACAGTTCAGTGTTTGGGATTTCCCATTCATCCTGATTAAAACAAAGCCAGCAAAGTTTCCCCCACCAAACTGTGTGCCTGTTTTGAAGAGGCGGCAGCCACCAGCTTTGGTTTTGTCAGGGATGAAAAGAGGGCATCGCAGCTGTAAGGCAGCGCAGACGTGTGAAATGGGTTTCACACGCTGCTCAGCTACCAGTGGGGTGGCCGTGTATGATTCAGTCTGCACTGAGTCAAGAAAAGGAAAAGCCTTCAAAGCCACGCCAGCCATCACCTCTTACAAACCCTAAGTACCCCTTTTAACTGCCGTTGCTTTGCTGAAAATAACACATTTAGTCATTTGTCATAATTATAAGAATCCCAGTGACAAGGAATGCGGGCCCACATCTCAGCCCTGCCAGGATGGCGATAATGCCGACAGCGGGGGATGGCTGCTGCCCGCAGACCACGGCAGCCCTGCCAGTGACACTCCCGCCCAGAGGTCACGCCTGGCCTCAGCCAGAAGCTCAGCCCACATGATTGATAGGCTCACAGCAAAATTAATAATTTCACAGATCTTCATTTCCATTCATCTTCCTAACATGAAATTTATCTCAGTGTGAAGGATCCCGGTCATGCAGCAGTAAATTGGTGAGCCAGAAACCTATTACAGCCCCAGAGGTGCCACTCAAACCTTCCAGGCCCCATCCCCCACCCCAGCCCTCTTTAACTTCTTGCTTTCTGCAAGTATTTCCCAAACACAAATGAAGAACATATCCTTTTGTGTCTATGTATCATAGTTCTAAGCATAAGCTGCAAAAGTCAACCAAACGTATCCTGTTTGCCCTCTCAGCTACTCTCAGTGTTATTGCATGTTTCTGAGACTCACAGATCTCTAATATCATTAGAAATATCCATTTAACCACCTTTTTAATAAGAAGGACATAAATACACTTTTTTCTTTCTCCTGTCAGTTACCTAGGCTCCTCAGGTTTTTTGCAACAAAGATTGCTTTCTCACACAATAAAGACCTTCCGCACTCCCGATCAAATTCAGAGCTCTTCAGCAGTGTGAGTGAAGATTCCTGCAGGGATTGCTGCACTTGCTGGAAAACCTCAGCAGGAAAACATACACCGCATGTATGCATCAAGTAAATAGGGGGAGATGCAAGTCAAGGCAGTAGAAGGTGAAACTTTTTCTAAGGGAGTGAGTGTGTGAAGAGTATCTGTAACTTGAAGATATCCCTAGATGATGGCGGAAGTAGTGAAAGAATGGAAGAGAAATAGCTTGAATTTCTACATTTCCCCCAACTCCAGCCAGCAAACAAACACTCATCAGCAGAGGCTTTGTTTGCAAATGAAGTATCAGTGAACACTTGGGGGAGGTGACACAGGGGAAAATATCATGGATGGGCGCATGCACACACATGCACACAAACACACACATACACACACAGACAGACAGACAGACAGACACACACACACACACACACACACACACACGAGTAAATTCTAAACAAGGACTTCAGGACATGGTCACCACATGCTGAAATGCTTCAAGACCCACTTGTTTTAAGCTGATGTCCCTTGGTCTCTTAAGCCAACACAACTGGCTGCCAGGTTGCCCCAGTTCTCTAGAACCTACTGACCAAAATGTAGGAAAAGCGTACATACAAACTAAGGAACAAAAGAGTTTTATCAAACCTTTTCCTTGTGCTTTTGGGATATAGCTTACATGTACCTTAACTTGCCTGATGAGGAGCCAAAAGTGCTTTGGACAGCTGCATGCCTCTGACAGCCTAACACTGATCAAACCACATATGAATTTTTATTTACTTGAACCATTCACTTTTGAATCTTTCTTATTTACCAAGTAAGGAGTAGGCTCTTCTGTTTGCCTTCTTGCTGTGGAAGACACTTGTAACTGTATTTACAGATCTTCAGTTAGTGAAATTTGGTCATTAACAATTCTAGCACTGAGTAGCATCTTCTTTTGCGAACAGTCAGCAAAATCAACCTACTCATGAAACAAGGTCTTGGTTTGCACAAGTAAACATTGCAGACTTAAAAACTGTGCTATCAAAACCTTGGTGGCTACATCTTTATGGCTTTACTTGCTGGGGGTTTTTTTTCAGCCTATTTCTTTGTTGCACTCACATGTAGCATCCATAACATGTCTGAGGTCTGGATCCCAAGATTTTGCCAAATGCAAAAAAAAAGGATATCTCAAAAGATGTTACCAGACAAGCAGCATTATATGAGAAGAGATGTGCAAAGGCCAAAGAAAAAGCTCAGTCTTTTTTCACTACAGAAAAATGCCGCCTGCTCAGACTATCAAAAAATCCAGCTTTATCCTCCCAAGTTTGTTTCTGTTTTGCTGATTGCACTACTTTCCTGTGGCTCATCTACAATGAATAAACTTTCCTTTAATTTAGAAAACAGTCTCATGCTCTATTTTTACTGCAAGGAAAACAACTGATTTCCCCTCCCCCTGGCAAAAGCCAGTGCAGAACCCAGTCCCTGGCAGCTGCTGCTGACTTTAAGCACCATATATAAGGTATTAAACCACCCACTTTATGTTCTAATAACATTAACAGTCTCACATGAACCAGGACATTCAGGTTGAAGCTGAAATTCTCTCCTTAAGTCACCACATTGTGTCTAGGTACAGTATTGCAGCACTTAATCAGAGGGCCTCAGAGCAGTGGGGGGTTCATACCATATGTGCTATAATACCTAAGCACAGCGGGGTGAGTTGAGGACAGAGTTTTAGACTTAACTCTGAATTTCTTAGGTTCTGTCAGGACCATGCTTAATGTTTTTGAAAAAATTGCATTATGTGTGTCTGGAGACTTACTTTCTTGAAAAAAAAAAAAAGGAAAGAAAGACGTTGTGGGGGCAGGAGACAAGTGAGGATGATTTCTCAGGAAAAGATAAAAGCAGGTATACAATGCCAGCTATCTAAAGTGGAAGCATGGACATGTTCATATTCTACAAATATTTATACAACTTTCAAACACATTAACTTAATCCAGATGACTGTAATAAAGCTATATGAAAAATATTCTTTCAACACAAAATTTATAGTTTTTAAGCCATTTACTCAAATTATATCATATTTCATTTTCTTAGCATCTTCTTCAAGGCCCCAGCCTAGAGAATGGTGAGCACTGCAAAATACACTCTCTAATGAGATGCTTACATTTTAAAGATGAATAATATTTCTGCTAGATTTGTGCTTCTTCTTGGCAACCCTGTTGCAAATATGTATTTGCTATGTATTAATCAAGTTTCATATTCAAAACTGATGCTCATAGAAACCCCATAAAGCAATCTACAAGAAGGTAAGGAGACTAAACTTGACAACGTAACACTGAGTTTTCCTAGGGCAGCTTTATTTACTAGTGATATCACAGGAAGACCAAAAAACAAACCCTTTATTTCTTACTAATGCAAAAGAAAATAAAAGGTATTTAAGCACATAGCACCTACACATTCTCAAATCTAAAACAGAGGAGTAACAGAAGCTGTATCAAAACTGTATAGCCAGTATTTGTTTCTGGAAACAACACTTCTACAAGGTACATCTCATTGGTGGTTATGGTGAAGTTTTTTTGTTTTTAAAGAACGTTCAGTATCACCTAGACATCTACCATTCCTACAGAAAAGTGGCAAAGTAAATTTCCACAGTACATACTACTTTCACTGCCCCTTGAGTCAAAATCCCTTTTCACAAGTAGAGGGTAGATACTTTGCTAGAATTACTTATTATGCTGCATCCTCTTCCAGGGAAATCAATTGAACACACTATGAGCACCATCCAAGGATTGTTGCCCTTCTCTCACTAATGCAGGTTTGGCGTAAGATGCCATATTGTACCTTGGTGAACAACCATCAACCTACCTGATGATTTTTAATGTGGGAAACCAGAAGGTCTAGAGGGAATGTCTGAGAAAGACATGTGAAACACACCCTCAAGAACAATCCCCAGTGAAAATACAGGCTCACCTCTTTGGAGAAAAGCTCATTAAAAACCAGTAGATCTCAGTGGTTTTGTTGCAAACCAATCAACCTGAACCTCCAAAGGAGTCTGACCTCACCCAGATTCATGGGTCTTCTATTTTTGACTTTACCTGCTAGTGATAAGAATTGATTTAAATGATTCTAAAATTAGTGCTGTACATCAAAGGATGGTTATAGCACATTTCGGCAATGTTGCAGTTTTACACGTTTTGCTGTTCTGTGTGTGTGTGTGTTCTCTAATTAGAAAAGTGTAACCCTTAAATCCAGGAATCAGTGACTGAGTTAACTTTCCTCCTGGAGGAGTGGTTGGAAATTGACTTCCTCATAAGTGAGGTTGTTACCCTGGGATGCAGGTGGAAACCAGAGTGTAGTTCTCATAAAGTTAACAAGATCACTTTGCTGGGCTCAGGGCTCATGTAATTTAAGTCACCTATTGCCAGTGAAGGTAGATAACATTCTTTGCCACTACAGATCAGCCCTCCAAAAACAGAGCAGTGATCTTTTGCAGTTTTAGCCCATCAAAAATGAATGAATTAAAAATGTCCCAAATCATTAGAAACAGAAGAGGTTAAAAAAAAAAATCTAAATGCTTGTGTAGTAGTGTAAGAAAGCATTATGTACTGAAAGATCTAAACACACTCATATAGATAGCATCAACACAGGCAGACAGCACCAAAACCACAGACATCACACTAAGTTACTAATCCAGAAAGAAGCCACTACTACATCTTGTTTTTTTCTTTAACACCTTTTAGCTTCTTTTCCTCACATGTCTACCCTCCCTGCTTTTAGGCTGGAAGAAACTGTGAAGTGGTAAAAGGACTTTGTGCTCATAAAGGTTTGATGACTCAACCATCTGGCTGGGAATGCTCATAAAGGAAGCCCTGCAGAGGTTAAGCAGGTCAGAGACTACACAAGGAGGGGCTGAGGTGGGTCCCGGCACTTCTCTGGCACCTGAATTCTGTCCAACGTGTAGTAAGGTGCTCTCATCAGCCTCCAAAGGGAAGTGTCTCCATGGACCAGTGACAAACAGCACTTCTTTCTCTTGCTCACTTTCATAATTCGGTGGAAACATAAAGGAAATCTCTCTGCCCATATCCCGTTGTAATCGCTTCCATCCTCTACCAGTGCTCAGCTCATTAACAAGTGACCTGAAGGCAGGGGAAAAAAACTACAACTTTTGTATAATGGAGCCTTGCTGTGTTGAGACTATAAAAGTAAACAGGCCTGGTTCACTAAAAAAAGCAAAGAAAAAAACTCAGAAAAAATACAAAACTGTTCTCTGAAACAATTAAATGTCTGGTTTTAAAATCTAGCTACATGACAAGTATTTCAGTAATATGTGCTTGTATTTTCCATGCTATATGCCCAAAAAGCTTATATTTAAAACCTGTACACACAAAGTTGAAGGCTTCTGCTGTACTGATTGCCCTGGCAGCAGATAAGTGCCCAGCATCAGGTTTATGAATTGCAGGCTTCATTAGTCTTAAAATGGTAACAAAGGAAGATGCGTCCTAAAAAGTGTCATCCTTCATCTGAGAGGGTAGTGCCTGACACATTAGGAATCTATATGCTCAATTAACCACTGGCAGGCTCATTTTTTCTGTGCCTCTCACTCAGCCTCTCCCCCCACCCTTTTTCCTCACCACTCCACCCTTCCTTCTCACTGAATCCTTCAGCCCTTGCATAGATAGCCCTGACTATATGCAAACACTCAATTACAGAGTGGCTTGAGGGATTACTTTTGGCTGCTACTTGCTCTCTCTCTCTCCTAATTTCCTGTGAAAAACCAAATAATCTAATTGCTGTCTTCTGCTTTTGATTACCAAAAGTGAATACACTCAGATCCTTTGTTTTTAAAAACTAGTTCACAAATTCAAAATCTGTCTTGAAAATTAACATACTTTGATGATTAAACTGTAATAGCTCTTGAGATCCAGAACACTTTCTGAGGAAGCAAAGTCACATATACCTTTTTCCATAAAAATAATTCTTTTATCATTCTGAAATCAGTTTGTGAATCCAACATTTGAATCTGCCCCCTCCCTCCCTCGTTATTTAAATGTATCCTTTATTATCCAGGCAGCCTTACAGAAACACTTTTGGCAGTCACAGCTTTGGATAGGAGGAATAAACAGGTGAAATAAAGCCCCAAACAAAATAAGAGAGAGAAAGTTAACAGGTAGGACACACAGCCAATCAGAACAGAAAGCCAGTGTCCTAAATGTTTAATCCTCCATAACTATTAGCATACACATGATTAACTGTATAGTAGACCTGATTAAGTGTGTCTGTACATTATGCTAATCCCTGCACGCTGATTGGCTGACCTGATTAATGGCCCACCAGACTCTGTAGAGGGATGGAAGGATGATGTGCTGCTTTCACCACTTCTCTGCAAAGAAAGCCGGGCAAAATAAGGGAGCAGTGTACAGCCAGTCACCCGACGCGCAGCAAAGAAAGAGGCAGAGGTCATACTCCTTATGTCTGAACACTAAGTTGGAGACATAAAGTTTGAGAGAATGAAATTGCTTTTATAGTTTTGTTTCCTAATATTTAAGCCTGTCATTAATGTTATTTTTGGGTGCAGTTCAGATATTCGCTTATTCTAGAGTTCACCTGTGCTCCTCTCTCTATATCTCTCAGCACCCGGACGCATGGGACACCTGCCACAAGAAAATAAAAGCACTTCTACATTTTCTAAAGGCACAGAATATGCAATTTTTAACCACATTTTAAAAGCAACTCATTTCAGCTTTTAAGGATTGATTCAAAGCATTTTTGAAGCCTTCAGAGGATACGGAGTCTCCTGGAGAGACTTCAGTGATGGTTTTGGAATTGTGTGGTTAAGTGCTCTAACGACAAGCACTTGAAAATGCATTGATGCCCCTGCCCTGTCTGTAAAAACAGATGATATATATTTAGCAGTGCACTCCTGCCTGTTATTGAGTTATTGACACTGAAAGTCAGCAGTCTTATTAAGCTGAAAGGACTTGCTAAATGGCCTCAATAGAAGCTTAATGTTTAGACAAAGAAGTTAAAACAGACCCTTGTCTCTTTCTCCCTCAGACATACACTGGTATGTATGGCACATGGCAGGCATCTAGCATCTAAAAAAGTAAAAATGCACGTGCACATCAATGTAAAAAATATGAAGTGTCTAGAAAGTCTGTATAATATTGATACACACCATCTGTTCTAGGTCAGGTATATAAACTGTTTTGGCTGTGTACCTTTATCCAGAGCAACTTAAGGGGATTAAACCTCTGGCCTTTAAAGTGTTGAATAGCTCGAGTTACTTGAATGAGGTATTCACGTGAGGTCAATCTAGTTATAATGGGTCAAATTTAACAGCTGCTGTTGGCACAAGTTTGGTCTGTGGCAATAAGTCTAGAATCTGCTCCCACAAAATGAGGTTCTCACAGGCGCCCAAGGAGTCAGAGCATGGCAGTGCCAAAAGCAGGGAGCTCAGACTGGGGTGTCACACCAGTTAGACTGGTAGAGAGTTGTGAGCCAGTGTGCAGAGACTAAAGAATACAGAAGAATTGGGCTGTTGGTGCTGTGCTTGTTCTTCCTCGGATGAATTTCTTCATAGCCCATAACTCAAGACCTGTGGAAACCTGTGTTCATTGAACACTGGCAGTACTGGTGTGGGAGACTGACTCAGCCCTTCCGTTTTATCTCATGATGCAAGCCATGGCATCATGTCTCTAAGCAGCTGTTTCACACAAAGACAACCAAGAGAGAATCCAAAACATCAATTACATGTGTGACAATGATACTGGTGAGGTAATTTTAGTTCACTAAATTTTACTGAGTAGGTGAATCTGTTATTTTTAATTACTTACTTACTTCTCATAATTAATTATTATCTATGGAATAATTCAAGTGATATTTATTTTCACTATTATCAATAGGTTTCTGGATGCTTAGGTTGCCTATGTAATACATCAGAATAAATGTATTGTATGAGTATGTATCTGAGTAAATGTGTCAGACGAATTGTTAAAAAATCCATACATTGGGGACAGAGCTGCCTGGAGCCAGCCTATATAGAATGCTGCAGAAGAACATATGTCGTAAACAGTCCTTCCTAACAAAAAGAGACCTAAGTTGTGTGGAAGTCCTTTTTCTCACCTGTGGTCTCCAGCCCAAAACCTTTAATTAAAAGTAGTTGTCTACATCTGCTGCTTGCATAGAGCAGGCTTGTTCTTTTAAAGTGTGGTAGTGATGGATGAACATGTAACTGATCCTTTAAAAAACTTCAAATTAAATACAATATTCTTTACATTGTTCTATTTAAAACCATAACTGTTTACTAAGTGTTGGGTGAGCAGCAGATGAGGGAATACTTCAGTATTTCCCTACTTACGAATTTCTCCTTCTATGCTTTCATTAAAGTGTCATCTCTGTTAAATACTCTGACATATGACCTATGTCATGTGGTTGTTGTCAGACCCTCTTACCTAGAGTAGGCCTACCTATTCCAGGTAAGAGACATATTTGAGTCCCATCAAAGCCTGAGAAACTTAAAGTTCACATCTTTCAACTTTTCAAGGTTAAATACTTTGTGGTGGAGTAAAAAGGAATATCCTTCCTGTGAGAGGAAAGTCACAGACAAGTGTTCTCTTCTAGGAAAGGGCTGCACATCTGGGACCACTTTTGTGCACTGTCAAGTGGCTGGATGGTCTTAAGGTGTGAGCCAGGTACCAAGATGCTCAGGTTGTCATCACCTGGACCCACACTTGAGCTCCAGGGAGGTGAGGAGCTCTCTAAGTACCTTGTGAGTCCAGATGGTTCCTGAGTTGGCAGTGTCTGAGAATCTGGGACCTAGAAGTCCTACTTCGCCCTACTTTGGATGTGCAACTCACTACTCCTTTCTAGGAACAA
Organism: Rhagologus leucostigma; assembly: GCA_013397725.1. Lineage (NCBI taxonomy): Eukaryota > Metazoa > Chordata > Aves > Passeriformes > Rhagologus > Rhagologus leucostigma. The sequence continues at coordinate 759,553 of VZTD01003686.1, forward strand.
AAATCTATCCATGTCACAAACCACAGCAAACAAAAATATATCCCTATATCTCAAAGGAATTTTCTTGAAGATCCAGGGGAGATCACAACTTAATTTGACTTCATACTTGATAAAGTTAGCTTTACCAGCATACCAAGCCTATCAGGGCATGCAGTCAGTAAAATTCCCAGTTCTTGTGAATTTCAGCTTTTTCTAAGTGGTCTAATTGCTAATGTCTTGCAAAAAAATGTTAGGCTGATTTGTAGCAATATTTAGCAACCACCTTCTGAATTTAAGGAAACAGTATTAGGCTAGCCTCCAGAGATGTGCAAATGATGTCTCTCTTTCAATTTCCTGCTAAAAAGGTGTAACAGTTCGTGATTCTGCTTTTGTCAGACAGAGGTGCAAAAGCAATATTTTGCAGTGTGATTTTTAAGGATAGAATTATGTCTAAAAAGGCAAGCAGATTACTTACTTAATGTGCTCCATACATGTCTCTGCTTCTGGTTAGAGAAGTTAAACCATAATTTCCCCTGAGATATATGGTACAGAACAGGCACAGCTTCATTTTAAACATGATATTCTGTTGATTAACCAGTGGAAGAGTTCATGAAGAAGGAAATATGCTTATGAGCTACCTTTATCAAAAGTTACTACAAAGTGGCCAATACTTTCTCCGCGCAACTTGTAGATGTTGTACATGCTCAAGTGGAAACACTGCTTTGAATGGACACAGCAAGTGTGGCAGATGTAGATATCAGCAAAGGGTTCTTGGATAGTCACTTACTGGAAAAATCTACCTCTCTTTATTTGGAAAAGTCACAGGCAAGTTATTATTTTGCAAAATATATTTATTTACTGGTTGCAGTTCTTGAATCAGTGGCTTTTCAAAATCTTTACTGTGTGGTTTAATCACAATTATTCAAATTTTAGCTGAGTCCTGTAAGTATTTTGACACTCTTTTCATCGAAGGAAGAGGCACCGACAGTTCTGCTGCAAACACCTCAAGGAAATGTATGTGTGTATTTAACAAATGCCCAATCAATACTGCAAGTAGTTTCTGGTAGGATGTTTGTTTTTAAAACATGGTGATCTGGCTTTGCAGCTTTTTAACTGGGGGGTTTTTTGTGTCCAAGAAGAAGGTCTTTGAAACTCAGAATCAAAGTTTTAGATGAACATAGTAAAACAGTTACTCAGTCAGGCATGTATGTGCATTTCCAAAACTTCACCAGTCCTCATGGAAATTATGGCAATTCAACAGTCTTGGAGCCCTTCCCAAAGGAATTTCACTCACTTTTGTATTTATGCTGTGGTTTTATCACACAGTTACTTCTTCACTTCTAAGGGAAAAATTTATTTTAAAACACTTAGCCTTTGGTGAAGCAAGGAGAAGAAACCAAGGGGTAAAAACTCTGAAGCCAAGGAATTCCTTACAAGAAATGCCTTCAGGCCAGTGTCCTGGTGTTTAACCCTGGGATGAATTTGTTTGGATATTTCAGGTGACTGAGTTGTGGAAGCATAACAAAAAAGAATGAGGTGGGCTTTTAAACAACTAAAGTCCCTGCACATTCAAGGTTTGGAAAATATGAGGGAAGCATGACAACAGAGAAGATTAATCAATCTTGTGTACGGTTTTGAAAAAAGTATTGTGATCACTTGAGAACATACTATTTCAAAGAGAAACCAGATTTTGCTGAAGAACATAGTATATATTGCAGGAGTGCAGAAGGGGGGGATCAGGAATCCTTAAAATTGCAGTTATTTTCTCCTAATAATGTGACTCATCCAGACTATGAGCAGATCTTGACACTTTGATCATAAAGAAGAATTTATGTGAAAAAAAGAACAGTTGCACTGGCACTAATCTGGGATAATTTTGCTGCAAACAGTACAGTGACTCTGGAAATGCCAGACAGAGCTGAGAACTGAACTTCCTGATAAAGAGCTGTGAGAGGTGCCTGAACGTAAACTTCTGTGATAGCCTCCAAGACTGAAATGTGTCATCACCTATAATCACGGAGTTTTCGGTCTGGAAAGGGCAAGGATAGGTATGCTCTTCACTTTGCAACTCACACACCTAAATGGCTGACACAAAATCCCCCATTTCACCCCGCCAGCATTCTTAACCTTCCTCTCCCATGTGTGCTATAGCAGCAGAACAGCTGTTCATCTCCTTTCGTCTGGGATTCTGCTTTTGTTTAGCCTTGACAACCACAAATCACATCACTACAATGGCCATTCTCATTGTACCAAAGGCTGACCAAAAAACAGATCCACTTCAAGACTCCCTTCAGAAGCCCCAGGGAAGGAGGTGGAGATGAGCATTTCTCTGGTTCCTAGCCCAGATTCTTTTCTAGCTTGTAATCCATTTTTTGCTCCTACCTGACAAGGTGCTGTATTGAGACTGAAGCCCATGTGCTGTCTGTCAGTCGTGGCTAATGTGTAATGCAGGATAAAGGGCAAAGGCAGGTGGTGCTGGAGGTGTAAAAGCAGAGGCTGCAGCCATTGAAATTCTCTCTGTCCTAATTGGCAGGAAAAGGGCACTGATAGGCATGGATTGTCAAGATGGCTCCTCTGACCCTTCTGCTTAATCCAAATGAGTAATTAATGAGTGTGTTATGATTAGCACTGCAGTAAACTCTTCACTAGACAAATACTTTAAAGCTCTCAGGCATTAGCTCACCAGCTGATTGCCATTTGGCTAGCAGATTTGTTTCCCTCTGAGAGGCTGAACGCAACTATTAGTCGTGCAAGGGAGTTTATGGCTAAAAAATAAAGATTAGGAATTTTACCAAAACAACACCACCATGAAAGCAGGAATGGACGTTTTCTCAGCAGAGCTGACAAAACAAGTTATAACACATAGGGCTGTTGTGTATCAGGAGCAGTTAGCAGCTGATGAAGTGAAGGAGGAATTGTGTACTGGGCATCAAGGAATGTAAAACACGTACTTAAACCCTTCTCTTCCTCTGAAAGAAGCAGCAAAACAGGAGACAGGAACTACTAGCTTCCCTTTTTCAGTGGAATGTATCAAACGGATTTGTAATGGAAAAATGTTTGTATCCAAAATCTTATAGTGCCAGTTTTGTGAAAACAAACAAACAAACAAACAAACAAACAAACAAACAAACAAACAAACAAACTAGCAGCTTGAAGATGTATTTGTTTTGAAACCAGCAATACTTTATTTAATTAGGTAATCCCTGTTAACTTGTGGCTGCTGAGATTTTACAAGAGAGGCTTGTGCATTAGTGGTGGTGGGTTCAGGGAGCAGAGTATTCTCCTCTGCTTTCTCACTTTAATGTCGGCTGAGGCCAATGGGGCAGACAAGTTACAGGACAGTTCGTGCAGGAAGACCAGATGCTCCTGCTTCAGACCTAGATACCTTTGAGATAAACAGTACTGGGCCAGCTAGCTCATGACAGAGGTGAAGAAGAGAAGACGTACAAAAATCCAAGCAGCCTACCAGCATCCCCAGCAAATTTAAGCAGAAATCTACCAGTGGGAAGAACAGGAGAAGGAACTGTACACTGCACATCTTACAGACTGTCAGATGTATGAAAGGGACATCAAGGACAAATTTCTGTCTCCACACTTGCCAGTCAGCCACTTCTGGCCGACTCTGGATTTGTACAAGTTGCAAATGGAAAAATTAAAATAAAATAAAATAAAATAAAATAAAATAAAATAAAATAAAATAAAATAAAATAAAATAAAATAAAATAAAAACTTGCAAAGCACATTTCAGGCTTCTCCAGGCGAGCCTAGCTCTATTTCTCATGCTAATTACAGAGATTATAAAGAAGGGAGACATATGACTGCCACCTATCCCTGCCACTGTCCTTAAAACAAATGTAAAGGACAATTAACAACAGATTAGCTCCATGTCCTAGTTTGCCATGTGAGGATGATCGCTGACCTTCTCATTTCATCCTCATTAGTGTCTCAGGCCAACAGACCCATTGCTCTTTAATCATCGCCCATCATCCTTTGCTTCAACACATGGAAACAAATGATGTGCTGCCAAGAAGGTCAGAGGCCAAATATGAGTTTTGTTGTTGCTGGAGTGCAAACTGGAGGCAATGGGGTCAACTTTGGGGCAAATCTTTGCGGCAGTCTGTTTAAGCAGAGAAACTGTTTTGAATGCGTGAAGCATGACACCCACTGTGTTTTTGTTTTCTTCTTGCAGCTGGAATTTACTCAAAGATTTTTTTTTTTTAATTTTCTATTTTTTAGTGGCGTGTGAAAAACACACAGGAGGAAAGGACTGGTGATTCTATTTCTTTCTGAAAACAAAAGGTTAAATTGCAAAGGGATGGGATAAGTGCATCCAGGGTGTCACATGGATATTTTTTGCTTTTCAAGGCTGCATGTTGTTCATACAGTTATGAATGCTGGAAGCTTTTCAGGCTGCATCTCTTCATGCTGCTGCTACTCCAGTGCTACTTTCCGATTTGCCATGGATAGCCTCTGAAGACTGACAGGGCTGAAGGCACCCAGTGCCAGTGTAAATGAGCCCCATTCATTTCTTGCCATGGGCATATGGCATGTCATTGTCCTCGGCCACCGAGGCAGAAGTGATGCAATTTGTTGGCATGTCCTGTCACAGCACAAACTATCTATCCCACTGAGCCCCTAGAAAACAACAAAAGCCAGAAAAGGGCAGCCAAAAACTTCACAGCTTTATCACAAGAACACACATGCACACACCACACTGTTAAAAAAAAAAAAAAAGAAAGAATCCCTGTCCTTTTTTGGTGCTCTGTGGGATTTATATTTTTTTTCATTTCCTCAGGATTTCAAAAGTTGTCTAAACTGGTACAAAGCCTGATCTTTTCTATATTGCCATATTTGAGAGAATTAGGCTTTTATTTTTTTCTAATTTTAAAATCTAACTTTAACAAAAGACCACTGAACTTGCAGAAATTTAGCATGTGTTTGTTTAGTGCTTTTAGTGAGAAGTTACAAGTTAAAAAGGTAGTCAAATACAATATCTTCAAATTGGAGAGCTGGTACTATATACTCCTGAAAAACTATTAAAAAAAATCACATCTCCTGGCTGAGAAGAAACAAACTTGTTTGTTTCATTCTTGAATTACCTTAAAACTTGGAGTGGCTCAGAATTCATAGCAGAACTTCAGGATTACTTAATGTTCCAGTTAAGTGAAACTAAAGAGAAGGGGGGAAAAATCCAGTCACAATACAAAGCAACAATAAAGAAAAGGCTGAGCACAGAGAAATTCAAATGTGGGAAAGAGAGAGGGGGAGAGAGGTAAGAAAAAAAGCAGAGGGGTGGAGGGATGACCAGAGAGCTTCTCAGTATGAACAAAACAGTTAAACTTACTCTAACTTACTCTGTCCCCATTTGCACCCAGCACACACAGTTGTCAAATGCTGCACTGAAAGCAAGGAGACTGAAAAAAATAATTGAACAAAGCCAGAAATTCTGCAATGTTGAGAAGACTGAGATCAAAATACAACAAACATTGGACCCATTTTCCTGCCCAAAATCCAGCTACCTGTGCCTGTCCATTTTCTGGAGAGAGTTCCAAGGTTGGTGTCTAATTCAGCATTTCCCACGGTGAGAAAAATATGCATTTCATTTCAGTCTGCCTTGAAGAAAATGTTGTTTAAATTTAGACGGAAAAAAGAAAGGTTTAGACATTCAAAAAGCTGCGTGAAACTGCAGATTAGTCTGAAAGTTTTCTAAAGCCCAAATCCTACCATATTTCTGAATGTTGCTATATGTATTTTGCATCTGTAAGGTTTATAGCCTATTTTTGCCCTTCAGTAATAAGCTGTGCTGCAAATAAGTTGTGTGCAATAAGTAGTGCTGCAAATCAGATAATTAGAGGTGACTGTGATCAGATTTTCACTGACAATTAAGTATGTGACAGAATGAGAGTGCAAGTTTTACAAGGGCAAATTTGTACCCATAAAATGAAGTCAGACATACTACAGTTTAGTGAGAGTTGGGTCCAAGGTTGAAAAGTTCAAACCCAGAACTAAACTTCTACCAAGTCCGCAGTATTGCAATATTAAATTCTATCATTCGTATTTGAGCCCATTTCTAATTATATTACTGTGTTTCTATAACCCAAATCATATGCAACATTTAAGCTGGGATGTTCAGGCTGGTTAGATTTAGAAAACAAACCCATGTTAGACGTCAGAACTAATTTTTGTAGAGATGAAAGTATCATGCTCCATATGGTTCACATTTCTGAGCATAGAGTTTTTGCACTAGCTAGGCCAAACATAAGCCTATGTGACATACATAATTGCATGGGCTGTAATTTTTTCTATTTAACTGAATATCTATGATACAGTGATTTCTCAGGTTTATTTGGCAGTAAAAAGACAGTTGTGGAACATGTTATCAACTCTCTTCAGAAACAAAAGAACAAATAGTTCTTCCCAACACTTGCCCTTTGAGATTTCAGTCTGAGCTAGTACCACCATCATACAAATGACAAATTTGACAGTTTATGTGTCTGCTCCAGCCAACACCATGTTGGTTGGCATTCTCACCCTGAGTTTCCTTCTGAAAACACACATTCCTGGTGGACTGAAAGCCCTTACATCCAAAGGTGATGCTTTTCATCAATGGACACTGAAAATCGAAGAGGACTTTTGTTTAAAAAAAGTCCAACTTCTTGCATCAGAAAAAAAGAAGTATCTTAATCTTTCAGTAGATACAAACACAAGTGGAAGGCTTCAGGTATAAAAGAGGCAGTTTGACATAGAGTGGGTTCTCAGTCAGCAAAAGTCCACAAATCTTTCAGGACAGTAAATATAAAGGTATGAAAGTTACCCCCAGTGTGAGCTAATTACCAATACACCTAAATCCAAGTGACTTGCACAGGTACTGCTATGACAATTTCTGAAAATGGAGCTTTGGAGAATAAAATAATTAAAGGCTTTTGCAAATTTGAGTTTTAATTTTCAAATGTTCAGACAAAGAAGCATGTTTACCTGTCTGAGAGGGAATTGCAGTGGGCAAAACTACAAGAGTCATCACCCATCAACTCTGAATGAGTATGCTTTCTTTTAAACCAAACAATTAGTTCTAGCAAAAATAAATTTGTAGAAAGCTTCCTACCTCTTTGTAGGACAGAGAAAAAGATGACATTACTGGCTACACGACAAGTCAACAAAGACCATTCGAAAAAAGATGGATTCTGTCACTGCAGTGACAGAAGTGTTTAACTCAAAGACATATGAATAGAAAACCTGGCAGGAGCAGAGTGGTCCAATCCATTTGGTCAACACATTGACCATGATTACAAAATGTTTTGAGCAAAGTCTTCAACATCACATGTGCAGAGTCATGAACAAGGATAAAAACCATCTCCTCTAAAGTTACACTTAAAATATTTTTAAACTAATTTATTGTAGCAATAATGAACTTGCATTTTAATATGGTACTGAGAGGTTAGCGCATTGCATTGTGATGTGTGGTGTCTCTTCTAGAGGTAATTGACATTACAAGGAATTAGGAAGTCCACATTAGTAATTCAGAAGGATGCGAAATAAAGAAGTTTCTAAGTTCATGGACTTGATCATATGTAAGAATTCAAAGAGACCTGATACAGAATACTGAAAGATTTTGGGAAACTGAAAGACATCTAGTGTTGTGTCACTATTGGAAAGAGTATAGCTAGTGAAATTTACTGGTCCCACAAACTTAACTAAAGGAAGAAATGATATTTAGCTTTATGTTAGTTTTTGTAAGGAATCTAACATTCTACTCTGAAAAACTCTAATGTAGCATTAGAGTTTTGGCCAAACATGTTAATCAAAGCACATCAAAGCATGAGTGAGGAAACAGCCAAGTGCCCGGTCCTTGCAGTGCTTTGAAGAGTGGCGTTCTTATGGAAATATTTCTGTGGTTAAAATTTGGGGATAGCAAAAAGTCTGTTAAAACTGGAAGTGAGGAGGAGGCTGGCTGGCCTGTTGAATGAGTGCCCTGAATATACTGGAATTCTGGGTCCAGTGTGCAATACAGAGAATTTAAAGTCAGGTATGTAGCAAAACAGAAATGTGGGACACTGTTTTTCTTCAGGAGTTATTCTAAGAGGGGTACAGATGGCATGGTGAGCACACAACTCAATGGGCTTCTGTTTTGATTTCACAGAAAAAAGTTAATCTAATTGTTGGGTGAATAAACAGAAGAGACATGAGGGCAAGTAGGACCAGGTCTCTAGAGGACAAGACAGAGATATTGCACACAGCTTGTGTTCACTTTCTAAAAACCATATTGAAGAATTGGAGAGGGTGAGATAAAAAGCCACAAAACTTATTTGAGGCCTGAAGGAGCTGTTTTTCAGTGGAAGACTTACAGAGCTCCATCCATTTAGCTTATCAAAAAGAAAATTGAGAGGTGGTTTGATTACAGTACATAAGTGCCTTCACAGGAAGAAAATACAAGGTAGTAAAGGCCTCTTTAATCTAATACAGAAAGGAATAACAAGAACCAATGGCTAAAAGCCAGACAAATTCCAATTGGAAATAAGCCACAGTGAGAATGATTAACTGTTGGAACAAACTACCAAAGGAAATGGTGGATTATCCATCTCCTGATTGCTTCAAATCAAAGCTTGATGCTGTGATAGTTATAACCAAACACAAGGTAGATTTTACTCTAAACAAGAGGTGAAACCAGATGAACTAGTTTCTCATGCTCTATTCTCCCCTTAAATAATTCTCCGTTTGTTTTTTTTTTTTGGTAAATAAATCTATCCACTGAATTAAAAAAAATGCTTTTTCCAAAGTAACTTTTCCAACCAAAACTCACCATGAAAATCCCATTGCTGCCCCAAAGTTAAAAAAATAAAAGCACAGCAGTCATAGTTGGCTCTGTCATAGGTGATCCTCCCCTCTTCATGCCTTGTTTTCATAACTGCATAGTGGTAACTCAAATATCTTCCTTTATGAAAGACCTGCAGTTGCACAGAGAGAAACAAACCAGGATTTCAAAGATAAAGCACAGTAAAATAACAAAAATCATGAGTCAAGACAAGTTGGTGTCTGTAATTTAAAATATCCTTCAAAAGCTGTTAGATTTTTTTAAGCATGGCCTGGCACCGAGGATCAGCAGAATTGTGTAAAAGTAAGATTAGGCCTGGCATTTTCACTTCCTCCCTGAGGTATGGGAACGACTGTTCTTCTCCTTTCGCTTTGTATTTCTCTTACATACTACCATGTCTAGACTATTTTTATTCCTTTTTAGAGATGCTTATCACATCCCCACGTATGCAGACACTCAGTGTTTTCTGCAAAGTGTACAGGCTATTTTGACTCCACTGTACCCCATCTGAGAGAGGTGGATGGAAACAAACAGCTCAGATCAATACACTCCCCCCTTCTCTTGTGTCCTTTGTCCCATGACACAGTCACACATCCTGAAAAATCTATACAGAGACTAACTAATTTTGAAGACAAATGCCACAACACTTATATGTTTTGAGTACCTCCTTTGTTTGGGAGTACACCAAATGTTCAAACTGTGGAGCAGCCCATGCAATCCATGACTTCCTGTTCATCCCTGTTGCTCAAGAGACTGCAAAAGTCAACCTATACCGGCAGGAAATGATGAGTTCTCTAAATCCAGTCTATCTGTACTTACTAGCCAATGCATCATAAGAAGTGTATGCTTTGTCTCTCTTTGCACCTCTTTGTTCAGCTACTTTGAAACAGAGTTTGGAGAGGAAGAACTCCATAGCACTGATTATACCCAACTGCACAAACACCGTGCTCTTCCAATCTTCTTTAGACACATAATGGGAATTACTGCATGTCTGTGTTAAGGCCTGTGTGAGTAAATATTGTGGTGCTCCAAGAACTCTTTTAGTGTGTGCCTTTTTTTCTGTGGAAGAACATCACCTTGCCTGGATTAGTATAGGTTAAAACATTTTTAAAACTTTTCACAGGAAAGAAATCTATATAAACAGACATTCTATTAAATGGAGAAAGATTTTAAAAAAATATACTGAAGATGTGTTTACCCTCACAGTCTTGTACTGGTTAGAGTAAATGCAAAAGTCTGTAAACAACATAAAGCAAAACAAAACAAAGACACGGCTCAGAAGCAAAGTTTTAACATGGTTTTATAGGAAAAAGGTCTTACCTTACCACTCAAAGCATACTGTATATATGCAACAGAATTTGGAGATGTCACCAGCAAAGCAGGCATTAGTTTGAAATATCAATGCACCACTTGTGCAGGGTGTGCACCTATGAGGATCTAGCAAAAAGGAGTGGAGTGGAGAGTAGGGAAAGAAAGGCAAAGTTAATTGCTTGGTTACTGTCCCTTTTTTTTTCTAAAGCACAGTGAAAATTATGGACCTTTAACTCCAGGAATTGGTACATGAGCCAAAACTCTAATTCAGGAACTCTGGTCATTTGAGAGGCATCTCTTTGATCCAAGAAACAGTGACTTCAGTGTAGGGCAAGACTGAATGTGATGGGAACAACCTTGCTTGTTCCAGTCAGGGGTATAAGCACATTGCTTAAATTAAGAATGATCCAGATTTTCAGAATCTCCTTGCAGAAGTCCAAAGTTAGATTTTCAAAGGGCTTCATGTCTCATTTAAATACTACAGGCTCAGCAATCATGACAGAACACAGGTCCCCCTCTTGCTGTTTAGTGGAATAGAGGCTGGAGGCACCAGCATATATGGGGTTTATTTTCCTGTACTGCTATAGTACCTTAATATATAAGATAATTATTTTTTAAGTTTAGGTCCCACATCCATTTATAAGAACACTGCCAAAGGGATTAAAGTCATTATTTTTTAGAATAATGAAAGGTGAAGTTCTTCCCTGTGTTTGCAATAGCTATAAGAGGGCTTAGGGAAACTGGACTAAACTCTCTGTCTTCCCTAAAGATGAAGTGGTCCTTGTAGTACAGCTGTCAAAGCTTGCCCCCACGTGCAATTATCTCCCCCTTTTTCTTCCCTTCATAGCAGTAGGAATTAATCAAGACTTCTTGCATGGGGCCAAGGGGAGGGGGAAAGAGGGAAAGTCTGTCATATGTCATTAGAATTGTGATTGTACATGTCACCAATGACATAGGTGGTTTGAAATTCTACATATGATTTTACGAGAAAATTAAGTAATCAGCTATAAACACATTTATACATAATCTTGCTTTGACATTTATTTTTAATGAACCAGGGAAGTCTACTCTCTTCTTGAGGTCAACAAGAAAATAATTCTCACTGGAAGAGAACATTTTGGTTATTACACTGAATGAAACGAATTGTATAATAAACAACATACAGTGGGACTGATTCCATCTCCTCCCAGGGCCGAAAATTTAGTAGGCTGTGCCTTCCTTTTTTCCATTGCATTTATGCATCAAGTGCATTCAATATAATGTCCTTCTCTTAGAATTACAGAATATACATAAGGGGAAAGGCTTGCTTATTACAAATTATTTTGACGAGTAATTCTTGTTGAGATGAAAGCTTTAATTTCTATGAGAGTTCCAGAAATCAGGTGAGACTGGCAGCAGGTAATCAATCACAATTACATTTAATCACAAAATTCAAAAGTCACAGCAGTTTAAAGTATGCTTAAACACATACAGGTTATACCATGAAATGATTTAATTTTGCATAGTAAAAATAGGAGGGGAAAACAGGTTTATTTATTTTAAACAAGACTACTTACTACAGTGAAGAAAATTAAGAGTCTAGACAAGCAAGGAACCCTTATTTTAGTAACAGGTTTGTTGTTAAATCTTCAGAGAAAGCAAGTAGTCTGAGAAATTTCCTGTAGAGTCAGAAAGGATGCACACAGGCAGTCCACTGTAGACTTAGGAGTAAAACCAGGGCATTAGTGGATGCCCCTTATTTTGGCTAATAAAAATCAAACCACACAAAGTACATTTTGGATTCACTTTTTTCCTTCCCCAAGAGGAATTTTACTGTTTTACCCCATTACTCACCAGCACTGCAGAAAATCTATCTCAGTTTCATTCTCTCCCAAGGGACCTGTAAACAACCTTCCCTGCTCCTGCCTGGAATCCACACGATCCATGACTGGGTTGAACATGCAAGGAGGGCAAGGCAGGGAGGAAGCTCTCAGTTTGCTTGTTGAAGCTATCTTATCTGTAGAAATAAAGCAATCACTGGAGGAAGCCAGGTGAGGTGCTTCTCACAACACAGCATCCTTCTACCAGGCCCAGCACACTCCTTTCTTTCCTGCCCTTATTTAATGATAATGGAAGAATTGTATAACCAATTTTAATTAACTCTACTCCGCCAAAACCAGCAAAGCTCTATGAAGAGCTTCTAGTGTGATGAGTAGGCACTAAAGATGAAGAACCTAATTACTTTCTGCTGCCTGCTTTGTTCACAGAGAAATTTGAACAAAAGCCCACTGGGTGAGCTGGATTTAAACATTGCTCTGAGTTTGAGATAAAAATGATTCCCTCTTCTGAAAGTTACCTGGGAGGTCAGAGAGATGGGTTGCAATGAATGCCTGGTTATTTGGACAAACTGAATTGACACCAACAGAGAAGACTGAGAAGAATAAATCCTCAAACCTTCACAATCATGCCAATTTTCTGTAGAATCAGGCACTGTAGGCCGAGGCAGGGCCCAGAAAAGGTCTCCCATGTCATCCTTGAACTTGCCAAGATAGTTGCTGGATCAGAGAAGATGGTACAAACCTCCCCCAGTAAGCAACCTAACAAACCAGCAGTCTAAAGTTCATTTCGAGGTGAAACTATGTAATCAATTCACGTAGCTCCAAACTGAAGATCTGAACAGTAAGCTCTGTAGTTTTCTGTGAATTTTTCTTCTCAAATGCAATACTTGAAATGGGACTCCCCTGAAATATCTGTATGAAGGAAATGAAGAGAAATGAAAGTACAGAATATGTTTCTTTTCCTCCAAAGAATTCTCCACTCTGGTCTCAAAAATATGGAAAAAGTAACTGTCTAGCACACATTCAGGTTCTGTATTACTCTAAGGGAGAATTTTGACTGCAAGTACCCATGTCTCTGCATACAAGGTAGTTGAGATCCAGTAACTGGAATCTCAGTATAAATGACTATAGGAATCACAAGCATTACTAGAAAACTACTTCTTTTTTTTTTTTTT